>JARLTB010000217.1:4635000-5207500 GCA_030141615.1 Unio pictorum
ACAGAGTCATACCAAAGACTAATAAAAATGTTACTAATAGCTCAAGATTAAGTAGTTAGTGTTAGGACTGGTCAGCCTGATGTCATGATAATGTGACTGGGTGGGATATGATGCTGCATGTCTGCGGTATGATGCCCCAGTGTTAGACATCACAATAAACTGCCCACTGCAGACAGCATAGCGATATGACTGAAAGATTGTTAAAAGCTATGTTAAAAATTCAAATCACACACACTCCTTATACATCCTAATATTTCTAAGCATTCCCATACACTTTCTAACATACACAGCAGAGTTCAAGACTAGAATCCATTTAATCCATGTAGATGGAAGTGAAATGTCAGTGATCTATAAAGGTGAATCAAGGAGAAAATGTGGAGATATATTGGAGTTACTTTCTATAATAAGATGATCAAGGGAAGGGTGTGGTAATAATATAAAGGACTGTATACAACTGAATATCCAACAGCAGTATCAAAATGTTTCTTAACTATTGCTGATTGATATGTAAAGTGTTAATGACTTTGACATGACACTATTACTCATAACTTGCCATATTGCACATTATCTTTACAAGAATGTCTAAATGACAATGGACAGAAATGGCAATGTTGTAAGCAGTATGACTATTCAAAATTTTGACATTATGATTATCCTGTGATTATATTTTAATTTTAGGTAATTTCATAGGTTTGAAGTTCTTCTCCAGTTTACTAATTCAAAATGCATTGTGTACATTTCACCTCGCTTATTTGTTTTAAAAACATTTTACTCATTGGATTGGTAAAGAAACAAATCTTTGAATACTGATTTTCAAGTAGTATATTTGCAAAAAGTATCCTGATTAAATATTTGGCGTTTTGTTTCAGCTCTATTTACTGCACAGTTTGAAATTAAGTGATCATTACAATATGACATCATGTCATGTACTGCCTATATGTATAAAAGAACAATGAACTCTGGGACAGACTGGACTAAAATGGCAATGTGGTGATTTTTAAAAAAAAACTTTTTCAGTAGTTAAAAGATAAATGTTTGGAAAATTTAATTAATTGTAATACTAGTCCTGTGAATGAAATGATGAAATCCATGAAAAATAAACAAGATATTAGGAAATCTGTTGTGATAATGATCTGTTAAACAGGCTTTAAGATGATGAAAACCAACGTGATCTAAATAAATGAAAAAATTAGCTTGCCAACATATATATTTCTTAATGTGTGTGTGTTTGTGTGTGTGTGTGTGTATTATTGTGTGATGTGGCTTTTTAATGTAGCTATAACAATTTTTAGGTCATATTGCTATGATGTCTACATAATGAGAGTTCATAGTGATATATTGGCAACGTGGCATCATGTCGCACACATGTAGCAAAATGTTCCACCCAGTAACATTTTCTTGATTGCAGTCCTAACACTAACATTTACTGATGAGTGCCAAGTGAGGCAGCTGCTAGTACCATTTGGTCTTTGGTATGACTTGGTTGGAGTTTAAAGTGAGGTGCACATACTAACCACTACGGCCACTGAAGCTGAATTCTTAATGTATTTGATAAGAAGTAAGTACATTTTTTACTTACTTATTCATTTATGACTGATAATTAGTAATTAATTACTTATTCCTACATGTTTATGTAATGTTCCTTACTGGGGGATAGATATTCATTTATTCATTTATGACTGATAATTAGTAATTAATTACTTATTCCTACATGTTTATGTAATGTCCCTTACTGGGGGATATTCATCTAAGTATAAGACAGCATAGATAGTTTTTCATTTTTCTGGCAATTCTGGATTATCAAGAATCTCATTAAAAATACCAATTACCAAAAAAAGAATCTCATTAAAAAGACCAATTACCAAAAAAAGAATCTCATTAAAAAGACCAATTACCAATAGATCATCCAGCATATTGCATAACAGTTTGCAGTCTGGTTCAAACTATTCGCTCATTTTCTAGTACCGTATATGCTCAATTACAAGACAAACTGCAAACAACTAAGATCATGATCTGAAGATCAGGATATCTCTTTATTGTTCTTCTGATTACTCCTAACAAACTGCACAGACCCAGATCTGGCAGCATATTATGTAATGGAAGATCTGGATGAGTGCAGTATGCAGCTGGACTCTATTTATAAGCTAGCATATAAGGTAACTGTTATAACTTTACAATACATACAAGATTCCTGCTTTGCTGGAACTATGAGGGACTCTTAAGACTGAAATTTGTGCATGAAAATCTACTTACTTTTGACCATATTTGGTGAGGTGTGGTGTTTGGGGCATTAGGCTCAAGTATATCATCCTCAGCCTTGGCAAGAGGGTCCAAACGTGAGGAATCCTCACGAAAAATTCCCAGCTTCATGTCAATGGTTAACTGCCAAGCTGCTGCCATTTCGCACATAAACTGGATAAAAGCAGAATACATACAGATAAATGGTAAAACTTTAACTTCCAGTTTGTATAACCTTTCTTATCCAAGTATCTCTTTATACTAAATGCAAAATTCAAATCCTATTACAAAGCTGTCTTTTGGCCTGGATACTTGGGAGTAACCATAACCACATTAATCTAGTCCTAATTTCAATTTATGAATGTACGCCATAAATTCTGAAACAATTTAGCATACAATTGTTATAAATAATTTTAAGTTACAGGTTTCATTTTTGTGCATAAAGTTAATTATTTTAAGTAGGGCCTAACCGGAAATCGCCCCAGACATTCACTTCGACTGAATATCCGGATTTTTTGGTACTATTTGGAAGTATTCGCCTCAGCAAATAATACACGCACAAATGGTTACAAGTGAAATAATTTAATAAATATGGAACTTTAAAAAAAATGTTTTTTAATGCATAATAATTTTTGTTAATAATAAAATTATTCATCTTATAGGCGATATATATGGTATATGGTACCTGCGAAGTTAAGCTTTGCATACGATAATGAAACAAATGGTACTCTCTGGAGTCGCACCTCTACTCGGTTCGTGCCCGGGTCCGGCAAATAGTACATCCAAATACTCAGTTTGGTACTCGGCAAAAATTATCTACTCGGTTAGGCCCTAATTTTAAGGTCGAAATAGACCCTGGTATAAACATACACATCAATTTTTCCTTTTTTCCAAACATTTGTTGAACTTTAAAACTAAAAGTGATACTTTGCATGTAGACAGGGCTATTCCTATACCAAGGTATATTACTAAGTAGGGGATTTTAAAAAAGTAGCATACACTTTAAAAGAAGGATTGTACCATTAACCCATTTCATATAGTCATACTAGACTATAAGGTACTGTTGCAAAAAACGATCTAAGCCAATGTGCTGCATTATAAGGTCAACAGAGTGTAAACAAGCAAAAATTAGTTTATTTTTCATATTCAAATCTAAATGATCACTATGTCAATGCATTGTTAACCCTTTTAAAAGTAGTAATTTTTACATATATCTTCAGCATTAGCATGACTGAAGATGATTTCAATTGAATCTTTTAAAACATGTATTCATCTATTTAAATAGAAACTTCCTTTCAGTTAACAATCTCTTAATTCACACAGAAAATAAAGTCTGACCTAAACACTGGGTCATAATACATGAATTTAAAAAAAAGCACTAAGACTGCACACCTAGCCAACACTAGCTGAATAGCCACATACATCCAAGAGATGTTGGCCTGTAGTATACATATAAACCTCCTGGCTAAAACCTCGTGAGATGAGGGGTGTTTCCTATCATTTACATCATTCACTGAAATGTCCTGCATGCTCAAAATTATTATTAACAAAATTCCAGAACAGAAATATTTCTATATTTATATTTTTACACCTTGCTTCTAATGTAGTATACTTATGGACTTCCTGTGACCATGTGAATAAACTGGCTTAGTATGACACTTTAATTATCAATAAGACAGACAGACAGAAGTAATCACTGTATTATATGTGAAATCAGTATTCAGTGTTGCACACATGATCAAGGGCAGGGGGCACTGTGCCCACACTTTCCAAATCTGAGGGACACACAACATTTGTGAGGGAACACATCATTTCAGGAGCCATGCTACAACTGTATTATATCCGAATTCGCACTATAATGGGGTCCCACTGTGTATTACTAACTTGGGAACACATCATTTGTAAAGGACAAAGGAAAAAAAGTACATAATGTGCTATCAGAACTGTAAAAATGAGATAATCTTATTAGCAGTTTTGCCACCTTGACTTGTTGTTTGCACGTATAATGTAAATGTCCGAGGAAAACATGATACATGTAGTATATATCATGTTTTCCTTGGACACTTACATTATTGCAATTACTGTGATAAAAGTTTTATCAAATGATCATTGTAACTCATGAAAACATTAATACGTCTGAATATTTGGTTAACTTAAAATGAACTTTCTCATGGAATTTTCCATTCCAGATCTTGCTCCGAATTACCTTTGGTGTACACTCATTATATAGCAGCATTATTAATAAATAACTATGTTTTCTGACAGACTTTTCTTTCCAAACTAAATAAATTTAATTAAATTAAAAATTATAAGTTTTGTATCTTTTGTCATTATTTGAATCCCCCCCAATGTGAATATTATGCACTAGAAGGGTGACTTTAACCTCAAAAGCAGGTAACACCCAACCTCGAAATGTTTGTTCAGGAGTTACTATCATTTTTAAGATGGCTGCCATGGTGGTGATATTGGATATCAAAGAGGCACCACTTTTTTTAGGACTAGCCAATCATCACAAGAAGTCATCTGGTTGTTGTTGTTGTTGTTGTTGTTGTAGCATTTAATGCCATTTTACAACATGATAGGCTATACATGGCGGCCAGTATTATTGGTGGAGGAAGAACCCGGGAAAACCCCCGGAAAGAACCACCGACCCATGAGAAGCTACTGGCAAGCTTTCTCACATAATACATTAGTCGAATTTTATACTCGAACCCATGCAGACAGAGGTGAGACAGCAGTGATCTGTAACGGAAAGCGCTTTAGACCACTCGGGGCCCCGAAGTTGTCTGGTGAAAATCTCATACTTATATAATAATAATAATGAGAACTTTGTATAGCGCCTAATCTTTCGAAGCTCTAAGTGCTTTACACCATCAATAATGATATGACTACACTACAGAACAACAAATGACAAAAACAATGAAATTGGAAAACATAAAAACATGCTGAAAACATATAAGATACAAAACATGATTAGGTCGCTAAGTTTGTCCCTGCAGTCGAAACAGGTGAGTCTTAAGAGCACTCTTAAAAGGGACCACTGTGTCTTTGTGTCTAATTTCAATGTGCAATTTGTTCCACGTCACCGGGCCCTGGTGTGCAAACGAACGTTGTCCATATGACTTTGTTGTCCACTGTCCATATGAACGTTGTCCACATGACAATGACATATGACCAGCCATGTAAAAGTAGCTGAACGATTTTCAAGATGGCAGCCATACTGGACATCAGATTGGTACCACTTTCATTTAGGCCTCACTGGGCATCATAAGAAGTCTTTCAGTGGAATCCACATTTTGATATGACCATCCATTTAGGAAGTGTTGTGATTAGACTTTTATGATGGTTGCTGTGGCTTCCATAATGGACATCAGGTCTGCACCATTTTCATTTAGAACCAACTAGATATTGTTTGAAATCTTTTAGTGAAAACCCCACAATGATATGATCATCCAATCAGAAGATAACAGTGTGGTGTCCATACTGGATACCCTATCAACATCATTTTCACTGAGGCCCATCCAGACCATGGGATGAATGTCAGTGTGTCATCATTTTCACTGAGGCCCATCCAGACCATGGGATGAATGTCAGTGTGTCATCATTTTCACTGAGGCCCATCCAGACCATGGGATGAATGTCAGTGTGTCATCATTTTCACTGAGGCCCATCCAGACCATGGGATGAATGTCAGTGTGTCATCATTTTCACTGAGGCCCATCCAGACCATGGGATGAATGTCAGTGTGTCATCATTTTCACTGAGGCCCATCCAGACCATGGGATGAATGTCAGTGTGTCATCATTTTCACTGAGGCCCATCCAGACCATGGGATGAATGTCAGTGTGTCATCATTTTCACTAAGGCCCATCCAGACCATGGGATGAATGTCAGTGTGTCATCATTTTCACTGAGGCCCATCCAGACCATGGGATGAATGTCAGTGTGTCATCATTTTCACTGAGGCCCATCCAGACCATGGGATGAATGTCAGTGTGTCATCATTTTCACTGAGGCCCATCCAGACCATGGGATGAATGTCAGTGTGTCATCATTTTCACTGAGGCCCATCCAGACCATGGGATGAATGTCAGTGTGTCATCATTATTTACTGAGGCCCATCCAGACCATGGGATGAATGTCAGTGTGTCATCATTTTCACTGAGGCCCATCCAGACCATGGGATGAATGTCAGTGTGTCAAATTTTGATGGTAATACTCCGAGTAATTTATGAGTAGTAGTGATAAAAAAGACAGACAAGTATAAATAAAGATAATAAAAGAAAACAAATTCATAAGAAATCTTAAGGAAAGTTGGGGACTACCGGTATATAGACTGAGGTTGTGTCTCTTAATTAATGGCAGAGTCTCTTGAGTTCAAATAATGTAGTCCTGAACTTTTAATAAAATTTTCCGTTGAAAGCCCTGTTCAATGGTAAAGTAATACATTAATAAAAGCTTGTAAGGACTTTTTGTGAAATTGTGAAAAAACCGATTCAAAGGTTTTTCAAAGTTTATTAATGATGGCAAATCAGCCTCATTTGACACATCAATTTATAGCCCTTTATGCCAGGATGCTTTCTGTCAAATTTGTTACATTTCTGTTGAGTGCTTTTATTTTTGAAGACGAAGTCAGTTTTTGGTTTTCTATTTTTAGATTAGTTGGAAATACTAATGACGAATCAGCATCAGTTTTACAAACTGGGAAGCTCTCAATGCTAGGTGCTTTCTGACAAATTTAGTCATATTCTATTGAACACCTTATGAAAAGAGGTGATTCAAAGATTTTGCCATTTTTAGCAATTGCAGTGATATTTGATAGGACACCTGCATAATTTTACAAATTTAAAGTTCTCATAGCTAGGATGCAATATGTCAAATTTAGTAAAATTCTTTTTAGTGACCTTTGGAAAGAAGTTGTTTAAAGGTTTTTAGTGTTTAAGAAATATCAATAGATCAAAAACAATGCCTATAATGTTAAATTTGTGCTGAAGAGAGATATTTGTCATGCAATCCATTAATTCAAATTATGATCACTGAATTCTTTATGGTTTACTACAGTCTGGGAAATTTTATTGTGTAAGGAATGTCAGTAGACCAAACACAAACACACACACAGTTTGGCTACATAATAAGGAAAGAAGGGCTACCAACAGCACTGTGCATAAGGCAAGTTTGAGTAATACTAACTTCAAAACAATTGTTGTATTCCTCATTGTTATTATTTCCAGTTTTACATTAGTTCTCCTTAACAGCCAAAAAAGAGGCTGCAATAATGTTAAATTAACTTCTAGAATTTTTGCACAATCACCGTATATTCTCATTGGGTCCAACTGAAAACAACATACCATCTATACTCACTTATAAGTCAAGTCAAACTGAAAACAACATACCATCTATACTCACTTATAAATCAAGTCAAACTGAAAACAACATACAATCTATACTCACTTATAAGTCAAGTCAAACTGAAAACAACATACAATCTATACTCACTTATAAGTCAAGTCAAACTGAAAACAACATACCATCTATACTCACTTATAAGTCAAGTCAAACTGAAAACAACATACCATCTATACTCAAAAATCAAGTCAAACTGAAAACAACATACCATCTATACTCACTTATAAGTCAAGTCAAACTGCAAACAACAAAGATCCTGATCTGCAATAGCATAATATGCCTGCAGATCAGGGTCAATGATGTCTGTTCTACTGGTTACAAACAACACAGACCAAGACTGGTTGGTGCATTATGTGATGGCAGAATGGGTCTGTGCAGTTTACTTTTGAGTTCATAAGTGAATATATATTGTAAATTCTGGTCTGTTATTGCGTAATGTAAGGACAGAGCAAGATCTATGTTGTTTGTTCTATGAATTACTAATTAAAAAACTCGTTAGACCCAGATCTGCTGGTAAATCATGCAACAGTAAAAGAATTGAATTGACTCTACCACAACATAAGCAGACTGATATGCTTATACCAAATACTGGAATGGCTGATAGCCAGAAAGCTAAATATTTCTGAATACATATGCCCTACTACAGTGCCTAAAATTATCAAAATACTGTCGTAAACCAAGGTGTATCAAAGAGACAGATGGACAAGGGCAACACTATGTGTACCTTCTACGATCATGGTTTGGAACCAAAAAGAACACTAAAATTAAGAACATGGATTACTCATGAATTACCTCGTTACTACTATCAGGTCTGGCAGCCAGTAGCCATTCCCAGCATGAAACAGCTGCCTTCATTGTCTTGCCCATGAAATGTTTCACTGGCAGCCAGCACAGGGCATGTAGTGATCTCTTGTCCAGTTCTATAAAACATATTATTTTTATCACATAGAGCATAAATTAATATCTTGCTCATTTATGTAAAACATTTTTATCACACAGGGTATGCAGTGATCTATTGCTCATTTCTGTAAAACATATTTATCACACAGGGCATGTAGTGATCTCTTGTCCAGTTCTATAAACATATTATTTTTATCACATAGAGTATAAAGTAATCTCTTGCTCTTCCTCAGTTCTGTAAAACATTATTTTTATCACACAGGGCATGCTGCGATCTCTTGTTCAGTTCTGTAAATCATTATTTTTATCACACAGGGCATGCAGTGACCTTTTGTTCAGTTCTGTAAAACATATTAATTTTTTAACAAACATCACATGCAGTGATTTCTTGTTCAGTTCTGTAAAACATGTCATTTTTATCACACAGAATGCATATCTTTTTTTTATTTATTCCAGGACAGAATTACCCTCATCCTTAAAATAATTCATCCTTACATGGATGACCCTCCATAGAAAGTTCTGAAATGATTCCAGTATTTAACCCAGTCTGCTACCCAAGTTACTGGTGCATGTCATCTTTATTTGGAACATGACTAGTCATGGGACATCAATGCATGGAGGGGGGGGGGGAGAGAAACAAGCAATATGGGCATTAAGTATTACAGCATTAAAACAAGGATATACTCACCCTTGCTAAAGAATGTTCACTACTGTCAGATTGAACCTGCTTCAGAAAACCTTTGAGCAATGATTAATGATTCAATCAAGTCTAGTGATGACTTTCTTTGATAAAGGGAGCAGTGTTTTTATTGGCAGTATAGCCAGCTTGCTTTGATAAAAGATGCATGCATTACTGGAGTTGCCAAAAAGACCAACTTTGGAGAATCAAACAAATGCCTGTTTGCTAATGCAACATTAACATTACAGAACAAATAATTGCAGAATTTAGTATGGGTCAGAACTGGCACCATAAACAATTAGAAAACAAAGAATCATTTCAAGTTGGGATATTTCTTATAATAAACAAAGACTATGAGCCTGAGACTTTGTTTATTTTTGTTCATGAAGACAGTCAATATAAGTGATCACGACTCGGGAACTATGAATGGCCATTGTAGATCAGAAGCAGGTCAGATCACGACTTGGAAACTCTGAATGGCCATTGTAGATCAGAAGCAGGTCAGATCACGACTCGGGAACTCTGAATGGCCATTGTAGATCAGCAGCAGGTCAGATCACGACTTGGGAACTCTGAATGGCCATTGTAGATCAGAAGCAGGTCAGATCACGACTCGGGAACTCTGAATGGCCATTGTAGATCAGAAGCAGGTCAGATCACGACTCAGGAACTCTGAATGGCCATTGTAGATCAGCAGCAGGTCAGATCACGACTTGGGAACTCTGAATGGCCATTGTAGATCAGAAGCAGGTCAGATCACGACTCGGGAACTCTGAATGGCCATTGTAGATCAGAAGCAGGTCAGATCGCGACTTGGGAACTCTGAATGGCCATTGTAGATCAGAAGCAGGTCAGATCACGACTCGGGAACTCTGAATGGCCATTGTTGATCAGCAGCAGGTCAGATCATGACTCAGAAACTCTGAATGGACATTGTGGATCAGCAGCAGATCAGATCACAACTTGGGAACTCTGAATGGCCATTGTGGATCAGAAGCAGGTCAGATCACAACTCGGGAACTCTGAATGGCCATTGTAGATCAGAAGCAGGTCAGATCACATCACGACTCGGGAACTCTGAATGGCCATTGTAGATCAGCAGCAGGTCAGATCATGACTCAGAAACTCTGAATGGACATTGTGGATCAGCAGTAGGTCAGATCATGACTCAGGAACTCTGAATGGCCATTGTAGATCAGAAGCAGGTCAGATCACGACTCGGGAACTCTGAATGGCCATTGAAGATCAGAAGCAGGTCAGATCACGACTCGGGAACTCTGAATGGCCATTGTAGATCAGAAGCAGGTCAGATCACGACTCGGGAACTCTGAATGGCCATTGTAGATCAGAAGCAGGTCAGATCACAACTCAGAAACTCTGAATGGCCATTGTGAATCAGCAGCAGATCAGATCACAACTCAGGAACTCTGAATGGCCATTCTGGATCAGCAGCAGGTCAGATCATGACTTGGGGACTCTGAATGACCATTGTGGACCAACCAGTCATCAAAATACTACTAGGGACCTTAGGTCTATGGCAACTACTCCTATTACCTTGGTAAAAATTCTAGGCATGAAGGCAAGGTTGAATGGCAAAACAAATAGAAACCTCCTGACCCAAGTTAGGAGGAAAAAAAAGGAATGTGAAGGTATGCATTCTGAAGGTTGATGGAAACTGCCCAGTCACTGGGTCTCAAGGGGAGACTGACTAAGGTTGAAGTTTCCAGCATAAAAAGTTCCTCCTGTTACATGTAAAGGTCTATGATTTGCCCAACTTTCCTCCTTTCTTGCAAACAGGAAGATCTAGGAGTAGAAGGCCAGAGACTGGTCATTTAATTCCTTTTCTACTGTTCAATTATGTAGAAAGGATTATTCCTCTTCCTTTAAATGTATCCACTTTGGCTGGTAGAAATGCATGGCGGTTCCTGTAATATAATGTCTTTTTGAAACTGAAGCCAGTATCCTTCTTTTATGCTCAAAACAACCCACCTATCCTCCATAATGCCTGACCAGATTTCTGAACCTGCTTCAGAAAACCTTTGAGCAATGATTAAGGATTCAATCAAGTCTAGTGATGACTTTCTTTGATAAAGGGAGCAGTGTTTTTATTGGCAGTATAGCCAGCTTGCTTTGATAAAAGATGCATGCATTACTGGAGTTGCCAAAAAGACCAACTTTGGAGAATCAAACAAATGCCTGTTTGCTAATGCAACATTAACATTACAGAACAAATAATTGCAGAATTTAGTATGGGTCAGAACTGGCACCATAAACAATTAGAAAACAAAGAATCATTTCAAGTTGGGATATTTCTTATAATAAACAAAGACTATGAGCCTGAGACTTTGTTTATTTTTGTTCATGAAGACAGTCAATATAAGTGATCACGACTCGGGAACTATGAATGGCCATTGTAGATCAGAAGCAGGTCAGATCACGACTCGGGAACTCTGAATGGCCATTGTAGATCAGAAGCAGGTCAGATCACGACTCGGGAACTCTGAATGGCCATTGTAGATCAGCAGCAGGTCAGATCATGACTCAGAAACTCTGAATGGACATTGTGGATCAGCAGCAGATCAGATCACAACTTGGGAACTCTGAATGGCCATTGTGGATCAGAAGCAGGTCAGATCACAACTCGGGAACTCTGAATGGCCATTGTAGATCAGAAGCATGTCAGATCACGACTCGGGAACTCTGAATGGCCATTGAAGATCAGAAGCAGGTCAGATCACGACTCGGGAACTCTGAATGGCCATTGTAGATCAGAAGCAGGTCAGATCACGACTCGGGAACTCTGAATGGCCATTGTAGATCAGAAGCAGGTCAGATCACGACTCAGAAACTCTGAATGGCCATTGTGAATCAGCAGCAGATCAGATCACAACTCAGGAACTCTGAATGGCCATTCTGGATCAGCAGCAGGTCAGATCATGACTTGGGGACTCTGAATGACCATTGTGGACCAACCAGTCATCAAAATACTACTAGGGACCTTAGGTCTATGGCAACTACTCCTATTACCTTGGTAAAAATTCTAGGCATGAAGGCAAGGTTGAATGGCAAAACAAATAGAAACCTCCTGACCCAAGTTAGGAGGAAAAAAAAGGAATGTGAAGGTATGCATTCTGAAGGTTGATGGAAACTGCCCAGTCACTGGGTCTCAAGGGGAGACTGACTAAGGTTGAAGTTTCCAGCATAAAAAGTTCCTCCTGTTACATGTAAAGGTCTATGATTTGCCCAACTTTCCTCCTTTCTTGCAAACAGGAAGATCTAGGAGTAGAAGGCCAGAGACTGGTCATTTAATTCCTTTTCTACTGTTCAATTATGTAGAAAGGATTATTCCTCTTCCTTTAAATGTATCCACTTTGGCTGGTAGAAATGCATGGCGGTTCCTGTAATATAATGTCTTTTTGAAACTGAAGCCAGTATCCTTCTTTTATGCTCAAAACAACCCACCTATCCTCCATAATGCCTGACCAGATTTCTGAAAAGATAGTCAGGCACCTATGAGACTGATGGAAAATGCACATAGCGCAGGAGAGGGAAGTGAATTCTTGCATATTTCTTTCCTTGGCCTCTCTAAAGACACAATCAGGGGCAGATTGGCAAGAAGTAAGGATGCTGAGTATGGTATTGCTTCTTGGACTGGCATTGCATGACTTTTAAGAACTTGGCTGATGGCATTTGGTGATGGTCAGGTTGACCATGCTTTTTGGCTGTTTTCTCACATGACATTAGGCCAGAGGCAGCAGGCTGGACACCAATCTGTCTGAAACCTGTGCATTTGGTCCTTCTTATGCCTGAACTTTACCTCCATTTGTCTGGACACTACCTGTAATGTTTAAAAACTCCAAAACAATATAATAAATATAAGAAAGATGAGTGTATAATATGGCATGCAATTTAATGTATGCATACAAGTTATAAAGGATCCTGTCAAAGTCATAGAACTCTTTATGGAGGTGGATTCCTGTTATAATGATGACGGTAAAATTCAATCTCAGAATAATGAGCTATGTAATACTAATAGGTAATGTGCCAGTGATATAAATTGTTCTGGTTCTGGTTCCGATTCTGCTATGGCTAATATCAAACCAGAAAGAAAGCAAGGAAAATTTAGCTGGTAAGTTAAAAATATTACCTATTAAAGACCGAATATGTTTAAGAAAAGCCAAATTAATGTAAAGGATATCCAATAATAGTGCTCCTGAATATTTACAATCCCTATTCCAGTATAGGCTACCTGGTAATACACCCAACCTGCGATCAATATCTACAAAACAGTATAAAATTCCCAAACCAAATAAGGAATTATTTAAGAAAAGTTTCCAATACTCTGGAACTTTGCTCTGGAATAGTATTCCAGTTGAGTTTAGAAATGCCCACTCTATTTCCATCTTCCAAACCCAATATATCCAGTGGCTTCTGAGATGCTGTTGAATTAAATAAATTCCTTGTATGAGGGCCTCAAGGTAGATTAGTTCTTAGCTAATTGTGTTACCCTCTTTAAATAAAGTCATTATTATTATTATTATTATTATTATTATTATTATTATTATTATTATTATTATAATAAAACCCACTATTGCAAAACACTAACAGTGAATCCAAAATATACACACATATGAGAAGAATGCTTTGGAAAAAATGAACATTATCATAATGACCCATTCATTAAAGCTAGAAACTAAAGAAAATTGTGTAATACCTTCATACTTCTCATGTAAAATAAGTAAATCCTGATTAATCGTAGACTTACCTTTCATGGCAATCAGCAAGGCACAGACCCGAAACATTGCTTCCTTACACACTTCAGAATCTGAAGAAAAATGTAAAAAGTTCAACAAAGTACGAACTTAAAGAACATGTATGAGTATGCATTTGTTTGGAAATGTTTATCTGACCTCCAATAATTTGACACAAGTATTTTTTATGGCTGAAGATACACATTGCCGACATGTCACAAAGTTTCTATAAATCCATCTTTAAAGGCTGAACTCCAAAACTGACAAGTAGAGTTAGAATGGGATGAAACCATATGTTACACAAGAACTGTCATTGATCAAATTCATGGAGATTTCTTATCTGTGTCAACTAAGGCTGTTGTTGTAGGGTTTAATGCCATTTTTCAGCACAAGCTAGGCTATTCATGATGGTCAGTATAAGTGGTGGAGGAAGAACCCACCCTAGAAAAGTCCAAGAATACTACCGCCTCACAAAATGCTACAGGCAAGCTTTCTCACATACCACATTTTGTCTGTTGGCATGCTCTTGAATTATATGTCTGTTTGTATGCTGTTAAATTATTTGTTTGTATGCTCTTGAATTATGTGTATTTGTATGCTCTTTAATTATGTGTATTTGTATGCTCTTTATGTGTATTTGTATGCTCTTTAATTATGTGTATTTGTATGCTCTTTAATTATGTGTATTTGTATGCTCCTGAATTATGTGTATTTGTATGCTCCTGAATTATGTGTATTTGTATGCTCTTTAATTATGTGTATTTGTATGCTCTTTAATTATGTGTATTTGTATGCTTTTGAATTATGTGTATTTGTATGCTCTTTAATTATGTGTATTTGTATGCTCCTTTTTAATTATATTTATTTGTATGCTCTGTAATTATGTGTATTTGTATGCTCTTTAATTATGTGTATTTGTATGCTCTTGAATTATGTGTATTTGTATGCTCTTTTATTATGTGTATTTGTATGCTCTTTAATTATGTGTATTTGTATGCTCTTTAATAATGTGTATTTGTATGCTCTTGAATTAAGTGTATTTGTATGCTCTTGAATTATATGTGTATTTGTATGCTCTTGAATTATGTGTATTTGTATGCTCTTTAATTATATGTGTATTTTATGCTCTTGATTTATGTGTATCTGTATGCTTTTGAACTATGTGTATTTTGTATGCTCTTTAATTATGTGTATCTGTATGCTCTTGAATTATGTGTATTTGTATGATCTTTAATTATGTGTATTTGTATGCTCTTGAATTATGTGTATTTGTATGCTCTTTAATTATGTGTATCTGTATGCTCTTGAATTATGTGTATTTGTATGCTCTTTAATTATATGTGTATCTGTATGCTCTTGAATTATGTGTATTTGTATGTTCTTGAATTATATGTGTATTTGTATGTTCTTGAATTATATGTGTATCTGTATGCTTTTGAATTATGTGTAGTTGTATGCTCTTTAATTATATGTGTTTATGTATGCTATTTAAATATATGTATATCTGTATGCTCTTGAATTATATGTGTATTTGTATGCTCTTTAATTATATGTGTATTTATATGCTCTTGATTTATGTGTATCTGTATACTTTTGAATTATGTATATTTGTATGCTTTTGAATTATGTACATATATGTACACTCCTGAATTATCTACTTGTCTGTATGCTCTAGAATTGTTATTCGTCTGTTAATATGCTTTTGAATTATGTATTTGTCTGTTGTTAACCAATGATTTAAGTATCTGTCTGTTGTTAACCAATGATTTAAGTATCTGTCTGTTGTTACTCAATGATTTAAGTATCTGTCTGTTGTTAAACAATGATTTAAGTATCTGTCTGTTGTTACTCAATGATTTAAGTATCTGTCTGTTGTTATTCAATGATTTAAGTATCTGTTGTTACTCAATGATTTAAGTATCTGTCTGTTGTTACTCAATGATTTAAGTATATGTCTGTTGTTACTCAATGATTTAAGTATCTGTCTGTTGTTACTCAATGATTTAAGTATCTGTCTGCTGTTAACCAATGATTTAAGTATCTGTCTGTTGGTACTCAATGATTTAAGTATATGTCTGTTGTTAACCAATGATTTAAGTATCTGTCTGTTGTTAACCAATGATTTAAGTATCTGTCTGTTGTTAACCAATGATTTAAGTATCTGTCTGTTGTTACTCAATGATTTATGTATCTGTCTGTTGTTAACCAATGATTTAAGTATCTGTCTGTTGTTAACCAATGATTTAAGTATCTGTCTGTTGTTATTCAATGATTTAAGTATCTGTCTGTTGTTAACCAATGATTTAAGTATCTGTCTGTTGTTACTCAATGATTTAAGTATCTGTCTGTTGGTACTCAATGATTTAAGTATATGTCTGTTGTTAACCAATGATTTAAGTATCTGTCTGTTGTTAACCAATGATTTAAGTATCTGTCTGTTGTTACTCAATGATTTACGTATCTGTATCTTGTTAACCAATGATTTAAGTATATGTCTGTTATAAACCAATGATTTAAGTATCTGTCTGTTGTTAACCAATGATTTAAGTATCTGTCTGTTGTTACTCAATGATTTACGTATCTGTATGTTGTTAACCAATGATTTAAGTATATGTCTGTTGTTAACCAATGATTTAAGTATCTGTCTGTTGTTAACCAATGATTTAAGTATCTGTCTCTTGTTACTCAATGATTTACGTATCTGTCTGTTGTTAACCAATGATTTAAGTATCTGTCTGTTGTTAACCAATGATTTAAGTATCTGTCTGTTGTTATTCAATGATTTAAGTATCTGTCTGTTGTTACTCAATGATTTAAGTATCTGTCTGTTGTTAACCAATGATTTAAGTATCTGTCTGTTGTTACTCAATGATTTAATTATCTGTCTGTTGTTAACCAATGATTTAAGTATCTGTCTGTTGTTATTCAATGATTTAAGTATCTGTCTGTTGTTACTCAATGATTTAAGTATCTGTCTGTTGTTATTCAATGATTTAAGTATCTGTCTGTTGTTACTCAATGATTTAAGTATCTGTCTGTTGTTATTCAATGATTTAAGTATCTGTCTGTTGTTATTCAATGATTTAAGTATCTGTCTGTTGTTATTCAATGATTTAAGTATCTGTCTGTTGTTAACCAATGATTTAAGTATCTGTCTGTTGGTACTCAATGATTTAAGTATATGTCTGTTGTTAACCAATGATTTAAGTATCTGTCTGTTGTTAACCAATGATTTAAGTATCTGTCTGTTGCTCAATGATTTACGTATCTGTATCTTGTTAACCAATGATTTAAGTATATGTCTGTTATTAACCAATGATTTAAGTATCTGTCTGTTGTTAACCAATGATTTAAGTATCTGTCTGTTGTTACTCAATGATTTACGTATCTGTATGTTGTTAACCAATGATTTAAGTATCTGTCTGTTGTTAACCAATGATTTAAGTATCTGTCTGTTGTTATTCAATGATTTAAGTATCTGTCTGTTGTTACTCAATGATTTAAGTATCTGTCTGTTGTTATTCAATGATTTAAGTATCTGTCTGTTGTTACTCAATGATTTAAGTATCTGTCTGTTGTTATTCAATGATTTAAGTATCTGTCTGTTGTTATTCAATGATTTAAGTATCTGTCTGTTGTTATTCAATGATTTAAGTATCTGTCTGTTGTTAACCAATGATTTAAGTATCTGTCTGTTGGTACTCAATGATTTAAGTATATGTCTGTTGTCAACCAATGATTTAAGTATCTGTCTGTTGTTAACCAATGATTTAAGTATCTGTCTGTTGTTACTCAATGATTTACGTATCTGTATCTTGTTAACCAATGATTTAAGTATATGTCTGTTATTAACCAATGATTTAAGTATCTGTCTGTTGTTAACCAATGATTTAAGTATGTCTGTTGTTACTCAATGATTTACGTATCTGTATGTTGTTAACCAATGATTTAAGTATCTGTCTGTTGTTAACCAATGATTTAAGTATCTGTCTGTTGTTATTCAATGATTTAAGTATCTGTCTGTTGTTACTCAATGATTTAAGTATCTGTCTGTTGTTATTCAATGATTTAAGTATCTGTCTGTTGTTACTCAATGATTTAAGTATCTGTCTGTTGTTATTCAATGATTTAAGTATCTGTCTGTTGTTATTCAATGATTTAAGTATCTGTCTGTTGTTATTCAATGATTTAAGTATCTGTCTGTTGTTAACCAATGATTTAAGTATCTGTCTGTTGGTACTCAATGATTTAAGTATATGTCTGTTGTTAACCAATGATTTAAGTATCTGTCTGTTGTTAACCAATGATTTAAGTATCTGTCTGTTGTTACTCAATGATTTACGTATCTGTATCTTGTTAACCAATGATTTAAGTATATGTCTGTTATTAACCAATGATTTAAGTATCTGTCTGTTGTTAACCAATGATTTAAGTATCTGTCTGTTGTTACTCAATGATTTACATATCTGTATGTTGTTAACCAATGATTTAAGTATATGTCTGTTGTTAACCAATGATTTAAGTATCTGTCTGTTGTTAACCAATGATTTAAGTATCTGTCTGTTGTTACTCAATGATTTACGTATCTGTCTGTTGTTAACCAATGATTTAAGTATCTGTCTGTTGTTAACCAATGATTTAAGTATCTGTCTGTTGTTATTCAATGATTTAAGTATCTGTCTGTTGTTACTCAATGATTTAAGTATCTGTCTGTTGTTAACCAATGATTTAAGTATCTGTCTGTTGTTACTCAATGATTTAAGTATCTGTCTGTTGTTAACCAATGATTTAAGTATCTGTCTGTTGTTATTCAATGATTTAAGTATCTGTCTGTTGTTACTCAATGATTTAAGTATCTGTCTGTTGTTAACCAATGATTTAAGTATCTGTCTGTTGTTACTCAATGATTTAAGTATCTGTCTGTTGTTACTCAATGATTTAAGTATCTGTCTGTTGTTATTCAATGATTTAAGTATCTGTCTGTTGTTATTCAATGATTTAAGTATCTGTCTGTTGTTAACCGATGATTTAAGTATCTGTCTGTTTTTATGTTCTTGAGTTATCCACTTGCCTGTATGGACAATAATTATGTACTTATCTTCTGTATGCTCTTCAGTTATGTACTTGTCTGTATGCTACTGAATCATGGACTCATTTGACTGTATGATCTTGAATCATGGACTCATTTAATAATGACTTTATTTAAAGAGGGTAACACAATTAGCTAATAACTAATCTACCTTGAGGCCCTCATACAAGGAATTTATTTAATTCAACAGCATCTCAGAAGCCACTGGATATATTGGGTTTGGAAGATGGAAATAGAGTGGGCATTTCTAAACTCAACTGGAATACTATTCCAGAGCAAAGTTCCAGAGTATTGGAAACTTTTCTTAAATAATTCCTTATTTGGTTTGGGAATTTTATACTGTTTTGTAGATATTGATCGCAGGTTGGGTGTATTACCAGGTAGCCTATACTGGAATAGGGATTGTAAATATTCAGGAGCACTATTATTGGATATCCTGTACATTAATTTGACTGTATGATCTTGAATCATGGACTCATTTGACTGTATGGTCTTGAATCATGTATTTATTTGACTGTATGGTTTTGAATCATGGACTCATTTGACTGTATGGTCTTGAATCATGGACTCATTTGACTGTATGATCTTGAATCATGGACTCATTTGACTGTATGATCTTGAATCATGGACTCATTTGACTGTATGATCTTGAATCATGTACTTATTTGACTGTATGATCTTGAATCATGGACTCATTTGACTATGATCTTGAATCATGGACTCATTTGACTGTATGATCTTGAATCATGTACTTATTTGACTGTATGATCTTGAATCATGTACTCATTTGACTGTATGGTCTTGAATCATGTATTTATTTGACTGTATGATCTTGAATCATGTACTTATTTGACTGTATGGTCTTGAATCATGTACTCATTTGACTGTATGATCTTGAATCATGTAATTATTTGACTGTATGGTCTTGAATCATGGACTCATTTAACTATGATCTTGAATCATGTAATTATTTGACTGTATGATCTTGAATCATGTACTCATTTGACTGTATGGTCTTGAATCATGTAATTATTTGACTGTATGGTCTTGAATCATGGACTCATTTAACTATGATCTTGAATCATGTAATTATTTGACTGTATGATCTTGAATCATGTACTCATTTGACTGTATGGTCTTGAATCATGTACTTATTTGACTGTATGATCTTGAATCATGGACTCATTTGACTATGATCTTGAATCATGGACTCATTTGACTGTATGATCTTGAATCATGTACTCATTTGACTGTATGGTCTTGAATCATGTAATTATTTGACTGTATGGTCTTGAATCATGGACTCATTTAACTATGATTTTGAATCATGGACTCATTTGACTGTATGATCTTGAATCATGGACTCATTTGACTGTATGCTACTGAATCATGGACTCATTTGACTGTATGATCTTGAATCATGGACTCATTTGACTGTATGATCTTGAATCATGGACTCATTTGACTGCATGATCTTGAATCATGTACTTATTTGACTGTATGATATTGAATCATGGACTTGTTTGACTGTATGCTACTGAATCATGGACTCATTTGACTGTATGATCTTGAATCATGGACTCATCTGACTGTATGATCTTGAATCATGTACTTATTTGACTATGATCTTGAATCATGGACTCATTTGACTGCATGATCTTGAATCATGTACTTATTTGACTGTATGATCTTGAATCATGTACTTGTTCATATGCTCTTTATTGATGAATTATTCTGTCTGTGTGATACCTAATTATTTTTAAATATGAGAACCACATTTGTCTAGCCCTCCTTTTATTTAGATAGAAAGTAAAAATCAGTAACATTGAGCTTAATTTAAATATTTTTATAACTGCCTGTAATTTAGGGTTATGGAGGGAGAAATGAAGACAAATGGATGGATGAATATATGGCTGGCTCACAGACGCCCAAGTGATTGTTATGTCTTGGTTATGCGAAAATGGGTTGGACAATAAACTGAATGTGGAAATGTGTCTAAACATTTGCTCTTACTAATTTGTAAATAATACAAATTTTGTCCATCAAATTTCCTCCTAATCTGATATGAAATTTCCTGATCAAATTTTGTAACAATCAGTCATATGACTTTGAAAAACTGGGACAAACACAAATCTTAAAACGGTTGATAAAACTGCTACCACTGCTGCTGCCAAAACCTTTAAAAGTATGTCTATTATCTATTACTGCTGGTGTGATAACAAAGACCTTTTTTGTTAATAAAAATGTTTAAATTTGACAAGATGATACCCAAGATAAGGTGAAAAGCTTTCTGTACCTGTTTGTTTACACGCATCATCCAGCTTGTTACATAAGATTTCAATTAAAGTTTCATCTTTGCAAATTGAGCGCATTCCTGAAATCTGGAAAACAAGAAAAGTTTTGCAGCAACTTGACAATCTTAGCTCTACCTAGAGTAAGTTCATTCAGCACCCAAGAAAATTACACATACATGTTTATAACGGAAGGCGCATTGTACATTCTTTTTTCTGACTGATGGTAGACCTAATGATTATCGATTATCTTATCACTTCTTTTAAAACAAAAGATTTAAATAATAAATATTTTTCAAAGAATATGCAAAAGTTAAACACAAATGTGGTTTTGCATTTATTACACAAACTTTCTTTATGCTTTCCTAATTTTTCGCTTTACTGAATAAATGAAATTCAAAACAACTGGGATTAATACAATCTCGATTTACTGTTTCTAAAAATATCTACACAAGGACATCACCTAAGTAGTTCGATCCTTGGTATGTTATATAGAAATACTGATTGAACAACTGTATCCAACACCAGATCAAACAAGGTAAATTAAACAGGTATGCTATAAACTATCATATGGGCTGAAATTTGATCCTGACCTTTGAATTACTTTGGTTATTTAATTCCACAACAAATTAAAAACAGATTTTTAAAAGAGCTTTTCATGCAGGAACTATTCATGTTGGTTATTTATTGATTGATTTATTTTTGTTTTGCATAAAACACTGAAAATTACATACATTTGCAGCAAAGCTGCATGTCACATGTTGTATATATTTAATTTTGTAAATTCCTTCACCTCATGCTCTAAATGCATGGATGTAACTAAAATTAATAAAATCTTCTTAAAAGATGGAGCTGATGGAGCTAAAGCTGTACAACATTAAATAGCAGGTACTTGTGTACATACACGAAGATAGAATATTCACATTTAACCATTTTTATTTGAGACATGGTGATAGAGAGTTGTTACCTCTCCCATGAATCGACTTCTCATACTAAGATTGGCTGTGAAGTTAGAGCTGTCAGTTGTAACACATGTGGGTCTTCGATCCAGGGTGGAACTCTGAAAAACAAATTTAGAGTAAAATACATTTCTTTGATTATTCTTGCCTGATTGAAAATACATTAGCAGGACATCAACAAACTCAAAAAACTGGCACCCCTAAGCACAAACAAAGAAGTTAAACATGTTTTTGGTTTGGTTTCTCTTTGTTAAAATAACTACTTTGCAAGAGAAGATGGAAAAGAGTGTTCTCCCCTTGAAAAGTGTCACAAGATGATGTTTCTCAAGGAACATAACTATGGAGAGTGCATGGGATGGAGCACCTGTATTCAAATGAGGTACATACCTTGAAAATACCTAATTTTACCAGTGAAACAAAAACAGAATTAATTTACAGTTTAACTTGCAATCTTTAAAAATTGTAAAGTTTAAACTTTTAATTGGTACTGTATAGCCAGTCATGTGCCGACGTACCTTTAAATAACCTAATCACACACCTGTTCTACTGTCCCATTACACAAAATACATGAAATAAAAAAATTCTTTCTTATGATATTAACAAAGAGGTGCTATAATGTTTTATAAAACTCTCATTCTTAAAAAGCTATTACCATTGTCCACCCCTATAAACAAGATTTTACTAGTAATAAAGTTACAATGTTCCTACAGTCTAACCTGTAATATTCACAGTTAACGGTATTTACGGTAACATATCACAATATACAACATGTAGTTATTGATATTATATAAGTATTCTTTATCATCAAAAACAAACAGGCATATACATAAAAACAGCTCTTTCATTTAGGACTAAAAAGACATTATAAATAGTCTTTAGGTGAAAACCCCATGACTAAAAAGACATTATAAATAGTCTTTAGGTGAAAACCCCATGATGATATAACCATCAATGTAGAAGAAGTAACTATAAAAAAATTTCAAGATGGCCACTGTGAAATTACTCTTTGAATTATAGTATATATGATATTGTTGTTATAGGGTTAACACCATTTTTCATCACAAAATAGGCTATACATGGCGGCCAGTATTAATGGTGGAGGAAGAACCCAGGAAAGAACAAAGACCCACGGGAAGCTACTGGCAAGCTCTCTCACATACCCACATTGGCTGAGCCTGAGACTCGAACCCACCCAGATACAGGTAAGATGGCAGTGATTTGTAACAGTGAGTGCTTTAGACCACTCAGGAACCCATAGTATATATGTAAGACTATTGAGAAAGTTGTCAACCATGAAATATATCATAAAACCACGTCTAAAGTCTAAAAAACTGCAAATTCAATTTTCTTACATGACGTGTGAAAAGTAATTTTATCATATTTTTCTGAAAATAGCAACAAGAAACATTGTTGAAGAGTTATAACGCATTCATTAAGATAGCCATGTTGGTGATGTAACAAAATTGTAACCATGGAAAACTGTAAGGTACTGCCTTGTTACCTGTACAGGTGCAAAAAAGAAAGGGCTGGAGGCTCTACAGATATTCTTCAAAGAAAACACAAGAAAATGTGTAGCACACAAAGGTAGCCATAAAGACAGGACACAAACATCCCAAAGACATGTCTCCATGTGTATGCATATATGTTTACTGTTAAAATACACACATGTGGTATATACTGCAGACATAAATACAGAACACAAATATGCCACAGAGCCATTTATATGTATGTTTGCATACTTAATGTCAACATACACATGTAGTATAAACTGTACACACAAATACTGAACACAAATTTGCCAAAAAGCAGTTTATATGCAAACTGTATGGTTTATGTCAGCATATATATATGTATACACTGCAGACATAAATACAGAACAGATGTGCCAAAGAGTAACTTGTATGTGTATAGTTAGGCACATACACTCCAAGCGTTAATTTATTTAATAATTCACAAACACACTTATTATTGTGGAGACAGGTGTGGATTCAATTTTTCTATCTAGGTAAAAAATAGGTTACTCTTTGCTTTACATTAAAAGGTCACAATCAATTTGAGTTTGACAGAATAACTTACTCCTAGCACAGCAGCTGTTTTGGAGTAGCCAGCGTAGTTTAGAACACTTTCTGTAGCTAGTGCTAGACCGCTGTGCTGGAAGAGACCTTCAGAAGCATTTTCAAATTTGAGGAGATACTCAATCAGATGGGACCGTGTAGTGCTGGGTGCCCACTTCAGTGCTTCCTGCAGAATCTGGGAACTGCGTGTAGCGAAGTCCTTTACTGTTTGCTGGAATGCAAAAATAAATGACACATAGTTGAAATTGTTTTCAATCAATAGGTCTGTCATTAACATTTGATAATTCAAATAATATCAAAAGGTATGAAAACCATATTTTTTGCAACCGTATGTGAAACAAGAAGAAAAAAAATCAGAACTAGCATGACAAATAAAAAAGATATACTACATTTAATGTATTAGTTCAGTGTGTTATGGTACAGCAACACTATGAAGGTTATAACATGTTAAGTATTGTGCCTAGCCCAAGGACACACCATGGTAAGAAAACCTAAGCTCACATAGTAGTGGGAATCAAAGCCACACCCTTCTGGTCACTGGGCCAATCACATAATAGTGGGAATCAAAGCCACACCCTTCTGGTCACTGGGCCAATCACATAATAGTGGGAATCAAAGCCACACCCTTCTGGTCACTGGGCCAATCACATAATAGTGGGAATCAAAGCCACACCCTTCTGGTCACTGGGCCAATCACATAACAGTGGGAATAAAAGCCACATCCTTCTGGTCACTGGGCCAATGCAGCTCATTACATTTAAAGCAAAGTTAAGCCACACCCTTCTGGTCACTGGGCCAATGCAGCTCATTACATTTAAAGCAAAGTTAAGCCACACCCTTCTGGTCACTGGGCCAAAGCAGCTCATTACATTTAAAGCAAAGTTAAGCCACACCCTTCTGGTCACCGGGCCAATGCAGCTCATTACATTTAAAGCAAAGTTAAGCCACACCATTCTGGTCACTGAGCCAATGCAGCTCATTACATTTAAAGCAAAGTTTATCAAATAACTCTTATCAACAGCCACCTCTTGCATCCAGCCAGTTTCTGCTTTCACACTTTTTGTGATTTTTCCCATATAGTCATTCTTGCCTGAAAGGTCAGCTGTACTGAGCAATTAATTTAGTGAAACAACCACTTTTTCAAGAACACATAAAACAAAATTTTGAAATGATTAACTTGCATTATTCAACCACTTTAAGGGACACTTTGCAAAGTGACTGTTTCAAACTTTATGGAATATTTAACCTCTTTTACCAGTAACATTTCTTTATTGTTCATCCCATTTGCAACTGTGTATTTTTACATAATTTTAAGTGTGACCAACAATCACCAAAAAACTGATAAGATTTCTTTGCAGACACATGATTTCTAATTTGGATACTCTTAGAGAAACTTCAATAAAGAATATTCTTGACACGAGGCCTGAGATCACTCACATAGCTTACACAGAAAAATGCATCAATACTTGGCAAAAAGTCTATGTAAGAAGGATGTTTTCTGTAGAAATTACATCCAAATTTGTTGATTGCATATCTTACGAAAACAAATGTTTCATGGCTTCTCAATTTTGTTTTGTATCTTCATTCTTTATGTTGTCATGGTTGTAGAAATGGTAGCCATATTTGATAGTAGGTTGGCATCACTTGTATGAATGACTTGAATGTACTGTTAAATCTGGTCTTATTCTCTTCAGTTATATTAAGAAAAAGTTCTTAAAGTTTTTCTAAATTAAGTAAATGCATAAAGATTACAAACTAGAGAGTTCTTCATATCAGGCTTTTTTTTTTATCAAATCTCCAATTTTGTTTGACACTTTTTAAAAAATGTTTATTTGTTTTCTCTAGTTTTAATAATAGTGTCTACAATCTGACAGCAAACAATGATAATCTGCACAAAACTGAACTCCCTTTATGTTGTATTCTGCCATTTATGCAGGATGCTTTCAACAAAATTAGATCCAATTCTGTTTAATGGTCTTCACAAGATCTTTTAAAGATTTTTCTAATTTTAGTAATGGTGTCCATAATTGACCAGCATCATTTGTACAAACCTGAAAGACTTCCATGCAAAGATGTTTTCAATCAAATTTGGTCAGTTCTGTCAGGGTATTTTTGTAAGTCATTTTGATGCTTTTTTATTTGTTGGTAATAGTGGCTATATCAAGTGGCAGGTGTATGGATTGTGATTTCCTAATGAACATGCACATACCTGTTTAAACAACTGCAATTTGCATGCCATTTTATGCAACATAACCTTTCATGCAGTTTGAATGAGCAAATCAAAATTTATCTTCCAAAGTCTCTTATTGGGTGATAAAATGGCACTTTCATTGATGTAATGGTGATTATTACACCTCTCACTCAATAACTCATGCACACTGGGGTCCGATAACATGCACTACAAGTAAGGGCACGAGTTACACAGTGACTTCCATCAAATCTGCTAGACATCCAGAGAACCATGGGGTGGGTGGGGAAACAGGCTGTTTAATGACTGATCATGCAGAGATTATTTGTCAATAAAGCGCTTTTTCTGACAAAGTTGTTCGTTATTCTGTATAAATTACATTTATTTTCAAAATGCCCACTATATGAAAGATTGATAACTGGTTTCAACAATCAACATGGTACACTGTGTTTTTGTTGTGTTGATTAGTCTGGTTAATGGTATGTTGCAAAACAAGGAGTCTTTGAAGCACAGAACCTGACTAATTGTTTATATGCTACCAAACAAGATTCTTTTTGATAAATAAACACAAACATTTTGTGAGGCAATAGTCTAACACTGAAATGCAATTTCTGAATTGTTCAAAAAGTAAAAAATTGATCATGTGATTTCACTGCAAGTAACAATGAAACTTCTTTATTATCCTTTAGGATATCTCTACGTTTGAATTCAGGAATTCTCTGAAATTTGTTTTCCACACGATGGTTTGTAACAGTGAAACAAAGCTCTTTATCTTACAAAGAACTTATGTCACTTGATCGCCTTGCGATCTTTAATCAGTTATGATTGAGTAGATTAATGTAAGGTAGTTTAATAAGATTATATTTATTTATAACAGTGACTGATTGATAGAATGAAATGAGTTACCCAAAATATGACCAGGGCCGCTGGTTCTTAAGCATGTAGGATTTGTATACCTTCTAACTTTTCTGTTTATTCTACATCCTTTATTTGGTTTAAAAGATGTACTAAAGAGTGATAAAAGAGGGGACCTGCTTTTTATTGTTTGTTTGATTAGGATTTTTAACATAGCTTTAACAATTTTTCAGTCATACTATGTTTGCAGTAAGGCAGTTTATAGTGATCTCTAGCACTGAGGCATCATGCCACAGACATGTAGCATAATGTCCCACCCAGTCACATTATCCTGACACCAGGATGACCAGTCCTAACACTAACCTCTTAATGCTGAGCGCCAAGCAAGGCAGCTGTTAGTACCGTTTTTGTAAGTCTTTGGTATGACTTGGCCTGGAGATCTAACCCACGACCTCCTGCTTCCATGGTGGACATTCTAACCACTAGGCCACCGGAGCGATTACCTGCTTTTTATTCAGTGCAACATAAAAACAAATGCTTCTACTGATATCAAAACACTTCAGCACTTAATTAAGTTCTCAGAGAAAAACTTATGGACATAGCTGCTACAATAGATTGACACATTTTACGTTTAATTACAAGACAACACACTGCATTAATTATGATTACACTTAAATGGATAAAAAAGTTAGAACTAGAACACAAATTTCAATTGTTCAAAAAATTTAATTGCTATTTATTTATTAAAGTACTGCCTCCACTAGGTGTGATATTTTCATTGATCAAAATTTCCTTGAATATCATTAATTAGGGTGTACTAATAATGTTGTTTGGAAAGAAAATGTAAAAAATTTTATGACTTTTTAAAAAAGTTATTTCACATGTCCATTGAAATTTACCGGTGCTATCTAACGTTTTCGACAATGAGCGATTTATCAAAGTTTACATTAGCAAATTAGATCATGATTTTCTTAAAGTTCAATGAATAGAGATATATTTTTTGGTATTTTCTGGTTGAAAATGGGATCCATGTCTATATCCCACATTTTTGCAGGTATGTGAGTTATCGAGGCATGAGTAATTTAGGGAGTGGTGTACATTATATTGTTGGTGTAATTTAGGGAGTGGTGTACATTGTATTGTTGGTGTAATTTAGGGAGTGGTGTACATTGTATTGTTGGTGTAATTTAGGGAGTGGTGTACATTGTATTGTTGGTGTAATTTAGGGAGTGGTGTACATTGTATTGTTGGTGTAATTGAGGGAGTGGTGTACATAGTATTGTTGATAATGTATTTTTGTTTGAGTACTTATAAGGAGATCTCATCACAGTCATGGGTGATAAATGAGAGCAGTGATTATCATTTGTGGCTGAACATGTATCAAATCAAACATGTATCAAATCTGCATTCTGATCAAGAGTTAACAACTATTTCAACAAGGCAGGTGTCACTTTACAAGCTAGGGCTTTTAATCTGCAAGGCTTTCTTTTAGATTTAAAATGTGAGGGTGAGCTAAACATTAGGTGGGATTTAGGGGACCTCCACCAATGGACACAGAGGTTCTTTTCTTCAAAATAGCTGGGTGTAAAGTTAAAAAGCCACATAAATCACCCGGCACCTGGCTGATCAGGAAAGCAATGAGTCTCACATTCACTGGCAAAAAAATGAGGAAATGTCATTAAGGAAAAATGATTTGGTTTATGAAAGTGGAAAATATAAAACAAGTCAAGTTTTTTTATTGTATCAAATGCAAACAGTGCTTACAGATAACATATAATTCAAATATGTTTCTGTTAGACTTGCATCAAAACGGAAGTAACCTACCTACTAGTAAACACCCATTATAACATCAGTATGAAAACTTTCATTTGCAGTTAGTAATATTTCATGATTTGAATTATTAAGATCTTTGAAATCTACATACAAGTACTGTGTACTTAATAAAGGATAAATATACTGCACACCATATATGCATCGGTGGATGAGAATAGTGACATGAAAACAAAGCTTTTAAATCATTATTAATTTGCACATACTGCAAATTATAGATGCATCTAATTTTTAGGATGCTGCACTAAATTACTGCCTGTCATTCTATATTAACGGTCTTTTCAGAAAAAACGAAAAAGGATTTACAAATAAGTCTATATGGTAATTCCCCTAGGGATGGTTGAATGGAGATCAAATTACAGTTCACAAATTAGCCTTAATCTCCCTAGGGTAATATTTCATCCTTTGGTCTGTATTTCTGACTACCAATATAATGGACTTTCCTTTGGTCTGTATTTCTGACTACCAATATAATGGACTTTCCTTTGGTCTGTATTTCTGACTACCAATATAATGGACTTTCCTTTGGTCTGTATTTCTGACTACCAATATAATGGACTTTCCTTTGGTCTGTATTTCTGACTACCAATATAATGGACTTTCCTTTGGTCTGTATTTCTGACTACCAATATAATGGACTTTCCTTTGTTAAAAGTATATATCAATTAAATGTATAAGTCCCATCAGGACTTTTCCCACCTATTTAATATAAACTTTACTATATTTCATAAGTAGCTGGTTTAAACTGAGAAGTTAAAGATTAATGATGTGAAACTGAAAAATCGATCTTTGAATGTAACATTAAAAAGATTGACAGTAATTCAGCCAGCATTTGGTTGACAATATGATGGCTGTGAACAGTCTTAAAATGCAAAATTCTTATTGTAAAAAATATTTTTCAATTTAAATTAATATTACATCACCTCTCTTTCAGCCATGATATCTTTAACTCTCAATTTGTACGGTGTGTTAGGAACATCAAACTCAGGTGCCTTCTGGTGGGGATCCTGAAAATATAGGCAATATTTAGCAATAATATAATTTGATAAAAGTCTGCATACATTTTAAAGTAAATATTGCATGTACTACAGTAGGCAAAATGCCCACCCAACTTCCCTGTTGCTGTGTTGTATAAAACTTTTGTTTAACTGTTAAAATAAACTGAATAAATATGATTTCTTTAAAAATGTAAAATTATGGATCATTACTGGACACAAATACCTTAGTCCATTCCAAAGCATGAAGATATAGGTAAATACAAAGGGATGCTCGGAAATCCCACTAATTATTTATAATGTAAAAATGCATGCATTAGAGGAAATTACTGCCATTTCATCACATCTGTGCATTATTCATTAACTGTCGTTCATTTCTGAAAGGTGAGATTATAATCATTGGCTGGAGAAAAATTACTTATTCTTTTCAATTTTAGGGCCATGTTGGCATCATGTGCAAAGTGAATGGTAGAAAGCAAAGAAGAAGTGGAGCTTCTCACCAAACTAATTCTAAAACAATGTCAGATGCTGGGATAGATTAAGGTTCCAAAATCTTGACTGTCACAGAATAAGGCAAGAAATAACATGGTTTTGCTTAAGAATGATTTGATCAATTTTTGTTGTACATGTGTGCAATATTGACTGAACTAGCATGTATCTCGTCATAGATCTCTTGCAGTGACAGACACTAAAAGCACGGTAGGCAAGGTTATTTTATCCTTACTAATACTCATTGTCATGTAAATATGTCTTTTTAATTGACACACTGGTCATTTGGGATCTTGTCAAGGAGTGTACATTACCCATTTTGTTCTACAGCCACAGGGGTAAGTGTTACATTTTATCTGATATGTAAAGCATATTCAGTTTAAACATCGTAGATGAAATTTTGCCTTTACCACTACGCTGATATGAAATGTAACTGTAACAAACTGCTTTTAAGAGTTTCATTTAGTAGCATGTGTCTACAGATTTTAATTCCCACTATGACTAGTTTGGGCTTATTTTAACTCTCTGTGTGTGTGTGTGTGTGTGTGTGTGTGTGTGTGCAGGTGTATCAGGCTGTTGGTCTAGCTGTCTGTATGTCTGTATGGGGATGGAAGCAGGTGTGACCATCAAGGCCATACATGGAGGGAAGTGTTGATCTGTAAACTTGTATGCATGGTGGATCCATGAAGATGTGTGGCCAATACAAGTCTGGGCTAACCCAAGAATTCAGGAGAACCTGTGTAGTTTGATAATGGACATATGAACCAGGTCAAAATGTTTTGTTTGCAAGTTTATACAAGTATTTATAAGAGTCATATGTGGTCATGAATCGTACAGACTGTACAAATGACTGTTTGGTACAATTGTTATGTCGTACAGACTGTACAAATGACTATGTTTGGTACAATTGTTAAGTTGATTACAACTGATCATGTATGTTTGAATTGTTTATGTTGTTTCAATTGAGTACATAGTACATATGGTCTGTTTCAACTGAGCACAATTGAGTTACCTTCATTACATGAGATTATATGAATCTTACTTTCATTACATGAGAATATGTGAATCACATTTTTGTTTTCCCATTTGTGAATGTCTGTGTAGAAACTGAATGAGTTGTGAGTTTAATGCTTTAAAGAATCACACTGTATTTGTAGAGGATAATTATTCAAATTTGTATTAATTAATTTCATAAACTTCCATCTTTCACCAATTTGTGTTGTGTTGTCATTTAATTCAAGCATCCATTCAAGTCAAATCACGTTACATTGACTGATATATTGCACATGGCTACAATAAAAGAACAATATGAGAGATATGTTGTCATTTAATTCAAGCATCCATTCAAGTCAAATCACGTTACATTGACTGATACATTGCATATGGCTACAATACAAGAACAATATGAGAGATATGTTGTCATTTAATTCAAGCATCCATTCAAGTCAAATCACGTTACATTGACTGATACATTGCACATGGCTACAATACAAGAACATTATGAGAGATATGTTGTGCAATATTTACAGAAATTATGGGAGAAAACCGTTTTCTACTAGAAACTGGTTTTTAAATTTTTGGACCATTTTTCTTATGAGTCACCAGATTACATGCATTTTGGATATCCACTAGACATTACCAGTAAACTGTGGAAAATGCTATTTAAAAAAACCCTACCATAAAGAAGTTTCACACTAGACAATACCAGTAAACTGTGGAAAATGCTATTTAAAAAAAAAACAACCAATTAATTCCTATTTCAGATTCTAATTATACCAGTAAACTGTGGAAAATGCTATTTAAAAAAAAAACAACCATAAAGAAGTTTCACACTAGACAATACCAGTAAACTGTGGAAAATGCTATTTAAAAAAAAAACAACCATAAAGAAGTTTCACACTAGACAATACCAGTAAACTGTGGAAAATGCTATTTAAAAAAAAAACAACCATAAAGAAGTTTCACACTAGACAATACCAGTAAACTGTGGAAAATGCTATTTAAAAAAAAAAACCTACCATAAAGAAGTTTCACACTAGACAATACCAGTAAACTGTGGAAAATGCTATTTAAAAAAAACCCAACCAATTAATTCCTATTTCAGATTCTAATTCAGATGCTCTTGTATTAAAATCAGATGTGTTTAATGTTGTATTTAGTTGTATTAATCTGAGTGGAGACATATTCTGGATTATTCACTCGAACTACTCATTGCTCATTGAACCAAAATATTATTCTGGGACTACTGTAAATTTATTAAAAGTAATTCTGGAAAATGTCATTGTGATACATCAGGACTGTTGGTAAGGATCCAGAATTCATTCAGAATATTAGATTCTTTAGGACTTGTGGTAGAACTTTGGAATTATTTTGGAAATACAATAGTCCCCTTCTTGAACGGCCCCCCTGACCAATGGCCACCTGCTTCATATGGCCAGAATCTCTTGGCACCCATGCATTTGTATTCAAAAGTATCCCTCAAGAGCAGCCACCCTTCTAACGCAAACAGAAGCCAGCATTTTAGTACCAAAAATGTAAAATATCCCTCTCATGAGGGGTAAGCAATTGATTTTCACTATCGTCGATACATGTCTCCCAGTGTCAAGGTTCTGTTAGAAGTGTTGACTAAAGTTAATAGTATATCATTATCTATAAAAGTCGATGTTTACAGGAAATGGGCTCAATAATGTTATGATAGAGTTTGGGGCTTAATACCTATGTCAAGTTCTTCTCTTTGATGATTATAACCAGATGTAATTGTTAAGATCATAACAGGGTCAGCATAGGCTAAAAATATATTTTGTGTATTGGCACACACAGAAAACCTTGAAGAAAACAGGTTACCAGACAATGAACGAAAAATCATGTGACGACACATTTATGGCTTCCTTTACAAAGACTGCATTTTGTCTACTCGACACAAGTTTTTGTATGCATAATTAAATCGTATACAGTTAGCAACAACTGAATAAATCTTTACCAAACATTAACATGTCATCACGTTAATGGAGACTTTATTTTAGATGAAAGTCGGTTATTCTACTCTACAACATCAGAGGAGAGGGTACTTGCTGAACAATTATATATAGAAATAACTTGAAAAAACAAGTTTATGTTGAAATGACTCGAATAAACAAAGTCATAACCGATAAGAAGGTTATTCAGCAGCAGTGGAAAAATGGAGCAAATGGAAAGATAATTATGTATGTACCAAGATGTAAATGACGTTTTCGAATGCATTTGCAATGTGCATGACAATACCCGCTCACCTATCACACTTACATCAAGAAAAAGAACTATTAATCTAACGTTATATTCAGTTGAAAAAAGTTTGTTATTATAACAAGAAGAATCTTTTAATGATTAATGTTACTTTTAAATGAAGATATCAAATGCTTTGAAGTATGTAGCTTTCTTACTACGTACATTACATACTCTTCTCATTAAAAATATAGTCATCCTCTAGAAAGGCCACCCGTCTTATAAGGCCACTTTCCCTGTGCAGAAGGGGTGGCCATATAAGAGGGGGACTACTGTAAATTCTAATACTGTGAGTTTGTTGTAAATTTTCATTTTATAACCATGATAACTATTAAAGCTTTACAAAACTTGTTGGTTTTGCTTCTTTCTGTTGCTTAGTTTACGATTATAGAGTTGTAACAGTATGGTTCCGGTAGAGTGCAATAGTCCATCTCATTTTGTTATACCTAAATGTTGGCAGTCTTTTTAAAATGAAGACTGTATTGAAAGCTGAAAATATCTTCTCTGACAACAGAAAATCTGTAACAATATAAATTTTTTTTTATCAAATACATAATTTTTCATGGTTTGCAAACGCAAAAGTACAATTAGTGCATAAATTCATAGATATGCATCACACAGAAAATATGATTTTTATGCCTTTGAATCCATGAATCATGACAAAAACCTAAAAAAGAGAGTGAATTTGTAGATAGCACAAGTACAAAGTAACAAGATCCACATGACGTTATGACAGACCTGCATACAATAATATACCCATCCTGTATATACACTGTAGTTTTCAAAACCTTCAAAGCAACAAATATTTTCATGTTGATGCAGCTGCCATCACTGTTGCTTCTGGAAAAGGCATCTATTTTTGAACTGCTTATAAACTTACCATCTCTAGAGACTTTGAGAGCAACTGTAGGATGTCTAACATTGTCATAAGCACCCTCCCACTCCACAACAGGTACGGGAATCTAAAAGACAAATGACTCATACAATAAGTAACACTTAAAATCATTCAATATTGTCAAGATGGATATTTATCACATAAGTGACTGAAGATTGATATGTTTCATAGATAGGTGGTTTGATTTGTTAACATTAGTAAATATGCAACAAATTACAGTATTCTATTTCAATCTACTGTTTTCAAATATTAATTAATAATTTATGAAAAGCTGGCTTGCTACCTAAAATAATAGGCAACAGTTAATTATGACACATTGCTGGTGAAGTCAGATGGTGAAGTCAGATGGTGAAGTTCAGTTTGAATAGGTCCTCAAATATGTCTTTGAGGAAGGTAATAAAAGTTAGTTGATGTTGCTTGGATCCTTTATTCTTAATCTGGACCTAGGCTTTGCACATTTTGCTCTAAAGATACCATATTATGACGTGGTTCAACACAAACTCATGACATAAAGAACTGGTTAAATATCTACCATATGGTACTAACCCAAGGCAATCATTCAGTTGAAGAGTTTCAGACAAGTCCAGAGATAAGCTTTAGCACCAGTTTTGTGTTGTGTTTTGAGAATATAAGACAGTTTAAACAACTGGGAAAACTGACCCAGCAAGATTAGTCAATAACACTCTTAATGATTGTCTGATAAAGAAAAAGTAAATAAGACCCAGCCACCTTGTGAATTAAACCTAGTCGGCAACATATTTATTGATTGTCCATCAAAAATATCCATTAAACAAGAACTAGTAAACTTTGAATTTGACTTCATTAATCTGTCAGTTAAATGTAGAAAACAAATAAAAAGACAAATTTACATAATGACATTTGAGAACTCCTATGACAGATGTTGGGTTGCCCATAGCAAGTGCTGGTAAAAACTTTTGATCTACCACACATCAAGCAAATAGATGGGTTTTAGGATCTCTGAAGTACAAAGAAAAAGCACAGCACAAAATATTGCCAATCTTCTAGAATCTGAATGCCAAATAACATTATGGACCTAACTGAAATAAACTAGAAGAGAGAATTGCTGAGATGACAGACCCTGATAATCATCAGAATCTTTGCCACGGACAGGATATGTAAATGTCAGCCCTGCCACAGACAGGATATGTGAATGTCAGCCCTGCCACAGACAGGATATGTAAATGGTGGCCCTGCCACAAACAGGATATGTAAATGTCAGCCCTGCCACAGACAGGATATGTAAATGGTGGCCCTGCCACAGACAAGATATGTAAATGTCAGCCCTGCCACAGACAGGATATGTAAATGTCAGCCCTGCCACAGACAGGATATGTAAATGTCAGCCCTGCCACAGACAGGATATGTAAATGGTGGCCTTGCCACAGACAGGATATATAAATGCCAGCCTTGCCACAGACAGGATATTGTGTCAAGATTTTCCATAATTTACTGCAGAGAAATTTTTGTTTACTCTGCATGTTTATTTATAGTATGATGCTCTTTCCATTACTAGAGATTTCAACTGTTCACCAGCTGTCAGGAAATTGTCTGCCAACCTGCAGATTTACTGACCTGTCCACTAGTCCTGTCAGGTACTTGTCTGCCACTCTGCGGATTCGCTTGTGGATGTGATTGAATTTCACCAGCAGAAACTGAGCATGACCTTCTAGCTCCCTCTCTCTGGCTTCAGTTTTCTCCTACAGAATGTAAAAAAACCCATAGAAAACACTGTTCTCTCATTCCACTACATGTATGATTCATACCAATTATTTTTGTATTTTATGAAACAAATACTGACCTGGTACCAAAAGAAAATAATGAATTTAGTTTTTTTTTAAAGTAGAGGATTTGAAATCTTGTGCAGGCTTGCAGTGCAGCTCAATTAGTACATCTCCCTAGAGTGCACTGTCTTTGTTTAGTCAATTAATTGATGGCTTGACAGAAATCACTCCACCATCTTCTGATAGTTGTTGAATATATAACCGCTATATTTCTTCTAAAATGTGTCAATGATGAAGGAATGAACAATCAACCATACTTTGTACATGTGAATGCACACAATAGACTTCTACACTTACAATCTGACCATATTATGATGGTGCAGTTGGACAATGCATTCTCTCATCAATACCTGGAGCATGTTAAACTCAATTTCCAGTCTTTTGAATATATATTTCAACTTTTGCAATTACAGAAAGATGAAATGAAACATTTCAGATGATGAAATTACATTGCAAATACAATTACCTTTTCTGCAGTGACTTCAAGAAATTTCTCAAACGTCTTGTCAGCAACTGCACGTATACACTGCCACATACCTGAAATATAATTGATGAACTAATCAAGATCTTAACTTATTTATAAGTCTGCACATATAATTTAATTTTATTTATATATATGTGAAAGTTGCTGAACTTTATTAAGATGTTAACACAAGTAAAGTAACCATTGTAAGTTTGATGATGCAGTCTTGCATGTAACCTAAAATCAGGTTTTAAACTTAACACAGAATCTGATGCTTTGTGAATTTCACAAAAATGTATCACAAACTAGTATTTTATAAACGTATATGGACATAAGTTCCTTGTCCTTGACACATTTAGGTCATCAGTTCTAACATGATTCTACAAGAGGCCCATGTGTGTCTGATATCGCTCATCTGGTTTACATAATTTAACAGCTGACCATATTACTAAGCAGTATGAACTTGTTTGAGACCATGTTTATTAAATATTATTAACCTACTTTCAGTACATTTGTTCTTTAGTGGTAAACAACTTCAACCAATCAGATACAAGATTATGACATAAAAAAATATATATTCTGCTCCTAAACACATTCAACAAAGATCCCCATGATAAAGTCCATGAAATTTGTCATTTTACCATTAAAAAAATGGCATGCAAGTGGAATGTAAAATGATCACAAAGGAAAATTAATGCAGAATGAAACAAATGAATGATGAATGTACTTTAAAGGATATGGAGAATGCAGAATGATAAATGACAAGAAACTAGAGTCAATTGGAAAACCAATTAAAGACTAATGCTCTAATAACCAAAATTAATTTACTGGAATACAAGATTATTCTAATTTGCTGAAACATCTCTTGAGTGTTAATAAGATTTTCAAATTAGCCTATGTCTTACTGATGTAAGATTAGCACCATCTTTATTAGCCTATGTCTTACTGATGTAAGATTAGCACCATCTTTATTAGCCTATGTCTTACTGATGTAAGATTAGCACCATGTTTATTAGCCTATGTCTTACTGATGTAAGATTAGCACCATGTTTATTAGCCTATGTCTTACTGATGTAAGATTAGCACCATCTTTATTAGCCTATGTCTTACTGATGTAAGATTAGCACCATATTTATTAGCCTATGTCTTACTGATGTAAGATTAGCACCATCTTTATTAGCCTATGTCTTACTGATGTAAGATTAGCACCATATTTATTAGCCTATGTCTTACTGATGTAAGATTAGCACCATATTTATTAGCCTATGTCTTACTGATGTAAGATTAGCACCATCTTTATTAGCCTATGTCTTACTGATGTAAGATTAGCACCATCTTTATTAGCCTATGTCTTACTGATGTAAGATTAGCACCATGTTTATTAGCCTATGTCTTACTGATATAAGATTAGCACCATGTTTATTAGCCTATGTCTTACTGATGTAAGATTAGCACCATATTTATTAGCCTATGTCTTACTGATGTAAGATTAGCACCATCTTTATTAGCCTATGTCTTACTGATGTAAGATTAGCACCATCTTTATTAGCCTATGTCTTACTGATGTAAGATTAGCACCATATTTATTAGCCTATGTCTTACTGATTTAAGATTAGCACCATGTTTATTAGGACAAACTAGACTGAATTAGAAGACTTTTGGTGAAAGCCCATGTGGATATGACCACCAATTCAGGAGAATTAGTGACAAAATTTTCAATACATTCATTGTGGCAACTAAATTATGTTAAGTCAAATGGCACCATATTGATTCAGGAACATCTAGATATAATAAGCAGTGAAAACCCCATAGCAATATGACTTTCAATGTAAGAGAAGTAGTACTGACATGATTTTCAGGCTGGCTGCCATGGTGGTCATACTGGATAACCAGACTGGCACCATTTTCATTTAGTACACCAGACTGGCACCATTTTCATTTAGTACACCAGACTGGCACCATTTTCATTTAGTACAAACTATAACAGTCTTCTGGTGAAAACTCGATGTAGAAGGAATAGTGATAAGATTTTCAAGATGGCTGCTGTTGTGGCCATATTGACTATCAGATTGGTAAAATTTGAAGACCAACTAGACACAATAAGAAGTCTTCCAATGGAAAACCAATGACAATAGGACTTTCCATTCTGGAAGAGTAGCAAAAACCAGATTTTCAAGACATCTACTGTTGTGACCATATTGGATATCCCATATGCACAATATTGACTTAGGACCAACTAGATATCATAAATAGTTTGTTAGTGAAAACCTAATGATGATATGACCATTCATTCAGGTACATTAGCAATAACGTGATTTACAATGTGACTTCTGTGATGGCCATATTGGATGAAAATCCCATGCTGAAATGACTTTTTATTCAGGAGTGGAGATAACAAGATGGTTGCATCCTGGATGTCAGATTGGCACCATCTCCATTTAATACCAATTAGACATCATAAAAATCTTTCGGTGAAAGCACAATGTCAACATTTAATACCAATTAGACATCATGAAAGTCTTTCGGTGAAAGCACAATGTCAACATGCTTAGCCAAATATGAAAAGTAGCAATAATAAGATATTCCCGAAAACCATTAGGAAGGCCATAATGAATGTCAGGTCAGCACCATTTTTATTTACAACCAACTAGACAACATCTGTAATATTTATGTAAATTCCCCATATTGATATAACCATCGCTTCAGGGGGAGTAGTGATGGTATGGTTTCAAAGATGGCACTTTGGAACACATACTGGCTGTCTGAGTAGCACAAATTTCATTTAGAATCGACTAGACATCATAAAAAGTATTCAATCAAAATCCCATGTGACCATTCATTTATGAAAATCAGTTGGTGTTGCTAATATCTTTAATTAGGTGTCTAGGTTACATCTAGTTTGTTACAAAACTCTCATATATGTAGACACACCACCAAACAATATAATTAAATAATTTATATGAAGCGAGAAACTGTTTATAGTTAAGACCCTGGGGACATTGTTCAATTACGGGTTTTGATAAATCCAGGGGGTAAGCCTTCATACTACTGTTGTGTTAAGCTTCATGACTATAGTGCTTAAACAACTGTAGAAACATAAATAAATAACAACTGCATGAAATAATTATTGTTTGTTTTGTTTTTGTTTTTATGGTTTAATGCCATTTTTCAGCACAAGATAGGCTATACATGGCGGCCAGTATTAATGGTGGAGGAAAACCCGTAAAACCCTGGAAAGAACAACCGACCCACGAGATGCTACTGGCAAGCTTTCTCCCAAACCCACATTGGCTGAATCCTAGACTCGAACCCACGCAGACAGAGGTGAGATGGCAGTGATCTGTAATGGACAGCGCTTAAGACCACTCGGCCACTAGGGTTCCTAAAAAATAATTATTGCGTTCAATGACTGATATATTGAGTTTGTAAACAGTCATTTGAGTTAATTTGCCAGTCACAACTTGAAAATATGGCCCTTATGTAATAAATGTGATAAATGTACACACACACACACAAACATTCATACTTACCAGATTTGTCTTTATAGATGACATTATCTTCAAGGTAGGTGAAAAGTCCATAAAAAGCTTTTGTATCATTGGAATGGGTTACTCTAAAAAGAATAAAAGGTACATTCAAAATAATGATTTGAAAACATGTCAAAAACATGTAAGTAGACAATATTCCATGGAATAAGATCTTTTCAAATGTCACCATGTTTAAAGTAATCTACCTGGACTGTTTATGAGACTGGTTAATTGCCCATACCTCCGGTGTGGTCAGGAAAGATAGATTTACATATAACCACCACATAAATATTAAACTGAATCAAGATAAGTATTACAGGATAAGCCTTATCCCATTTGAAAAATGAATAGACTGTACAGTTTGTTCAGAGTAATCAGTAGAACAAATAAGACAGACCCTGATCTACTAGTGCAACATATGACAGCAGTTTGTTTGCATTTGGACTCAACTTGTACATGAATATAAATGGTATGAATCATATATAATGTTTCAATGAAAAACACAGTAAGTATCAGAACTGATAGGAAACCATGAATTTTGCCATGTTAATCAATTGTGTTGTTAATTTTATTATATTTGGAATGCACAACACTGTCAGATCAGTGGCTGAAAACTGAGATGTCCTAGGTCTGACCATGTAATGTCCAATTCAGCCATGCCGATGACTCCTGTGACATGTCAATCTGAGACAATTTCTGGAATAACCTCATTCAATGCATCCCTAAATCTAAAAAATTGTATAGGCTTAGACTTTCAGAGTACTAAGAAAATTATTAAAATTCAGCAGCATGTACACTATCCATAAATACATGCTGGACTGATTTCTAATTAGAGCACCTGAACACATATTGTTGTTGTCATTGTAGGGTTTAATGTCATTTTTCAGTAATCGATAGACTATACATGGCAGTCAAAACTAATGGTGGAGGAAGAACCCAGGAAAACCTCCGGTAAGAACCACTGACCCACAAGAAGCTACTGGCAAGCTTTCTCACATACCCACAATGGCCGAATCTGAGAATCAAACCCACGCAGACTGAGGTGAGATGGCAGTGATCCGTAACGAAGAGTGCTTTAGACCACTCGAACACTCAGGGCCACAGGTTATTGTATTAACTGAGCAATCAGACTACTCCAATTGTCCAATTGCTAATGACATGGGGATGATGAGATTAGAATTTTACACTGATTTACATCTGATATGAATGAAATTGGATGAACAATACATTATCCGGCATGCTGCATCATAATGTTAACTGACTTATGTAAACTTAATATCTCATAAATATTTATGTCAGATCCTTCATTTTCTGTATAACACACACACAGACACAGACACAGACACACACACAAACAGACAATACACACAGGAACTTTACCTGAGAGTTTCCAGTCTAAAGACAGACAGGAGATAGGTGCACTGGCTGAAACTCAACTTGTGAATAAGTGGATCAACATTAGGCTGGTTACCTAGCCACGAGCAGATACTGTATCTCAGATCTGTTAATTCAGTCTGCAATGTAAGGAATAGTTATTCCAATTTGTTTTTATGTTTTACATTTTTCAAACTACATTTTGTAATTTTTTATAGAACATATTAATATATTTTAAGAAGAAAAAAATCTTGTGAGTACATAAACGACCTCATATATACAGCCATGATAAAAAAGATGTTAACCATGTCTTTTGGCCTTTTGTAACAACAGATATGCTCTAAATATTTGTCTGCTTGCCAAGGTGGAAGTCAGACAAGAGTGAGAAGGATTGGCACCAGATTCTATCAATCATAAGTTACAATTGGAGCAGATGAACTTACTCTTCCAGTGATATAACTATGGGGATGGCATGGGAGGGTGCACACCTAATATGGTCAGGTAAATATAATTAATAAAATATTTCTTCAAATGCATTAACATTATCATGATATATAGGCAAACAGGTAAGAGGAGGGGGTACATACATTCTCTTGCCCCAGAGTTACCGCTGTCTCCAGTCTTCTAATGTATGTAAAGAGGTGTTGAGTTCTATGTGAGATACGGGGTATGGATAGCTCATGGTTTATGCATGGATGTGATTAAGAGGAAATATGTTAACTCTTTCAAATTCAATTGAAGCTGAGGAACTTGGGTCATTATGAAACTGCTGATTCTAAAATACCTAGGAAGGTAGTGCATTGTGCTACTGGTGTTGGTCCTACTAGTTATAGTTGAGCTCATTAGGATGAAAATCCACTAAAATGAAAGATTGAGAATGTCATCTCTGACCTCTATCACACAGCTTGGATGATGTAATTTAGAGAACAGCTGCACCTGAATGCTATGCAAGTGGTGAATACCAATAAGTGTAAGAAATTCAACTAGACAATGGTTAGTACCTCAGATATCCTATCACATCCAGGATGACAAAATCTGACTGGAAATATAATTTCTTTCTTCTCCGAGTGGTAAGAACAACTATGAACCCTCTCCTCTGATGGCTTAGTCACATTCAGGTGTAACTTCATAGACCTGACAGGGTCATGTTCATGACCCTGAGGCAAACAATCTATTGAGGGCAGCACTGTGAAGATCAACAGCTGATGCCGTGACAAAGAAAGCAGAGGCTGTTTATGAGAAAAGTTGAACCACTGTGAAAGTGCATATAGTTCAGGCCAATGACAAAACCTGTATCTTCACTGATTTTGTCTGTTGACACTAGGATAATTAGGAAGCAAGTCTTGCATAAAAGTTGTCATCAGTACTCCAGAAAAAGTACCACAATCAACCACATCAGAATCCAAAGAAGATTCCATTTCAAACATAGGTCTAAAGCCTTCCATCAAGTAGAAATCTGAAAGAATGTTGGAGGGTTAATTGTTATGACCTATATCCTCCCTTCAATGAAGGCTAAATGTATAAAATATTATGAATAATGGAACCTAATGTCTCCTTTAAAAGTAAATGAAGAAATTGGCTTTCTCTGGTATTAAGACTTTAAGGAAATGATGTGCATACCACTAGGAGAAAACTTCTGGCAAGACAAGCATCACGAGCTTGGCACTTCATTGCATTGAAAGTAGGGCAACTCCAACAAGTAGAGACTTGAATGAAGACCAAGGAGAACAAGACCATTCTAATAAGAATCATCTGATTCTATCAGGATGTGTGAGTCCATGAGGGATGTGATAAACTTGAATATTGATTATTCAAATGAGAACAGTGCCTAATAAATTCCAAACAAAAAATCAGAGGTATGATGACTGGTTTCTTTCTTGCATTCTGAGCTAATGGACATCAGTTGAGATGATAGGAAAAATAAAAGTGACCTTTATAAATAATACTTCCTGCTGTGATCAAATGGAAATGCTATGGCTTTCTTATCCAGGGAGGTGGATCATTCCATTTGCTAAGATGTTATCTCGTATAGTCCAAATCTTTGCTCGCTGGGTATGGTAGTCAAAGTTCTGTTTACCACTGAGCATTGAAGGGTGATCAAAAATGGATCTTGTTAACTCATGGCACATGGAGGAAGGTTTCAGGCAGCTATGAGCAACTAAGATACAAGATGATACTTATAAAACATTCTTAGGGATGACAAACTCAAATCCAAATGGTGTTATGTGCCCCAATTAAAGAAGATCTAGGACTGAATGACCAAGGAAATGACCTGGTTGACAAGAAGTCTGAGATGAAGCAAGAGTGAAACAAATGATTTGTTGAGTTGTGAAAAGGGGATGTTTGAGACCAGAAGCTGGAAGAGTAGTACAGGCAACACATGAATGAAAATGGTGTTTGTGAGATTGTTTCCTCAAACTTGACAAGTTGGGTGGCATGGAAACTGCCTGTAGAGGTAGAGATAAAGAAACTGGGAATGAACTGTGTAAGGACAGGGAATGAAGGTGGGCATTCATTCAAGCCTGACATGATTTTCAGGTGCTAATTTGAGTTATGCCAGTTGGTTCAATACAAGAGTTGCTGTAGACTGTACTGCGTAAAGACAGAAACAGTATCAGTGTCCAGTGTCAATACATGATGCTTCCATGGGTCTATTACTGGGCAGTGTGGAGAAATGTTCACAAAATCCAGTGTCAGTTAAACTCACACTGGAGACAGCTGTAACTGGACATTGCATTCTTGGTCTACAGCTGGCTGACTCCTGGTGCCAAAGTTCAGCAACCTGCTTTCAAGGGAATTATCAAAATTGCCAGTAGCAGGTTCTATATCAGATGATGGAATCTCCATGAATGTTTAGGTGGGCTGCTGTCCTATGATGTAACTGTCTTGGAAGCCTGTCAAGATTGAATTCTGTGGAAATGGATCACCATACTCAGTCCCAGTGGTAGATGGCATAGGTCATCGCTGTGCTGGTGCTGGAAGCATGTTCCTGAGATGGCTGGCTTCTGCTGATTTAAGTCAGGTCCTAACCAATGAGGGAATGATCACCACAGTGATGTTGTTGTTGTTGTAGGGCTTAATGCCATTTTTCAGCACACAATAGACTATACATGGCAGCCAGTATTAATGGTGGACAAAGAAACCGGGAAAACCCCTATAAAACCACCGACACATGAGAAGCTACTGGCAAAGCTTTCTCCCATAACCACATTGGCTGAATCTGAGACTCGAACTCACCTAGACAGAGGTGAGATGGCAGTGATCCATAATGAAGAGCACTTTAGACCACTCGGCCACTCGGGTCCCCTTTATCACAGTGAGTACCAAGGTCTACAATAGATTGCAGAATGTCCATTATGGTTTTAGAGGGCAATCATATCATCTAGATAATAACTTGGTGCTCTGTATAATCTGTGTCATGAATCTGGGACTGTGTATATCACCATACCCAGTCCCATAAACAACAAAAGTAGTTATAGGTTGTGCTGGCGCTGGTCTAGTCCACAGCAGGTTGGTGTCTGATATCCATGTCCCATACTGGCTATCCTAGATCATTGTATCCAGTACTGGTCCGAGTCATATATACTACTGGACAGTTAGGTGACCATCACATAAATACTAGTCCAGTAGTGAAAGAAAATATGTTCAATCTGCAGTGGTGAGAGGACTGGTGCTATGTGAGAAGTTCATGATGATTGTCAGATTTTATTTTCAATTCAGTTGTAAGGATATTGTCGATAGAGGTGGCATTGATGGCTGGACTGATCATGCCAGCATCCTTGATAATGCACTTCAATGATGTCTCTTTGACTTGAGTGTTGTATGGCAGTGATCTCAGAACAGAAAAACAATGTTTATATTACACTCCATACAATATATACAGATGTTATTATCTTTTGCCAGTTAGACCCACTTGCAACCCTCACACTTATACTACAACCTTATAGAAGCCTGTATATATATATATATAGAGAGAGAGAGAGAGAGAGAGAGAGAGAGAGAGAGAGAGAGAGAGCGCAGAACAATGTTGTACACAGGTGAAATCCATTAAGTGTATTGCTAAACAAACTGAGAAGAGATGCTAAGAAACATACCTTAAGAAGTTAAAGGAATGATCCTGCAACGTGTTATAGATTAATCTACCTCATAGAATTCATGACAAAGGCAGGTGCTGAAATGAACTATGGACCACAGGGCTGATGGTGCCAATAAGTATACATGACATGTTGTGCTCAAAACAATATTATTTACTATTTACCAAAATCCTACACACAGTTGTGCTTTGAAAAACTCAATTAATCTTCAAAAAAGGAATAAAGACAACTACCACCTCAATATAAGGTAAGATATAGTTTGTATTACTGCTAATTGACATAGAAGCAATTAAAAAGTAAGGCTGTCATGTAAAAACAAGCTACCTGACTGACTGAAAAAAGCTAGGGTGATGTGTTAAGTACTTTAAAGACTGCTGTGGTGATGCACATTAGGCTAATTTGCATAAATAAAGTTGAAATTATTTTTAACCAAAAGAGATGTAAAGTTTGAAGTTACATATAGGCACCTCAAAGTCGAGTGTTTAAACCATCTTTTTAAAAGATTGTTGGAAAGTTTGTGAACAGCAACATCCATTCAATGGCAACTTTATGCTAATTTTTTATTAGCTCATATTTCAAAGGTGATTTCAATTGTGGCAAGATCCTGAGCAACATTTCTGCAAAGTCTAAAGGCAATTTGGCCTGATTAGTTCTCATTCTAACATGAGAAAAATGTTCAATACATCTGTAGCTCAAAAATTACTGAGGCCAAAACAAAGAAATGAATGAAATATATATAATAATTTGCATAAATGTGAAGTACCTGCTTGCCCCACGCTTGTTTAATATTATTATTAAAACTTCCACTTATCCTCACTTTCACCTTTGTATAAAAACATGAATTGGATTTAGCAAACTTAATGTCTGTCAAATACTACAATAAAAAATCTTTTATGTAAGGAATAGATTTATCCAACATATTGAATGGGCATTAGTTATATTAATTCTTTCAAAATATCAAAAGAGTGAAGCGCTAGCAATGCTTCTTTTACACACATGCACACACAGACACACACACATACACACACAGACAGACACACACAGACACACATGCACACACAGACACACACACAGACACACACACACATGCACACACAGACACACACACACACACATGCACACACAGACACACACATACACAGACACAGACACACATGCACACACAGACACACACACACATACACACAGACACAAACACACACAGACACACATGCACACACAGACACATACAAGGAAATGATTAAGGACACACAGCAAAACCTCCTTAAGAAAAAGGCCATTGAAACTTGTAGGTAAGAGTTTTGGACTAGAAATAGACAAAATATAAGTGATTGTAAGTAACGGTTTTGCTGTTAGTGTGATGGTATCCTAAAGGCATCTCTTTACCGGTGAGACAGTGTCATTTCTCAGAGCCACATTATGTAGTAGCTCTGATCTCAGATGGCCCTCCGATATCAGAAGGGGAGACTTAGTGGCAATGTTGCAGACTCCCTCAAACCACTCCTTAGGCCAGAGTCCTGTCTCTTCAGCAAACATAAACACCACACAGTATTGCCAGAAGTCACGGAACATCTTCAAGAGTCTGGGTCTGGGGTCTTTTATCACTGGCAACCTTCTGACGAGCTGAATAGGAAAGGTGGAACAGAACATTTAGTTACACTTTTCTTGACTCTTTGACTCTACATATAAATGTCATCATACAATGAATAAAAACTGCTTTGATCTGTGTATTTATAACCTACAAGCTCTGCATGCATGACAAAAGCATGGACTAGATCTGTTGATAGTGGTGTGACAAAGAGTAAAAAAGACTTAATCAAGCATGCATAAACAAATTTATCTTCATTACTCAGCTTTGAACATTCCAAGTCTATTTGAGATAAATATAAACACCACATGAAGCAAATTGTTTTTGGCAAATTTATGAAAATTGCAAATGTTTGCATTACATTTACCTATGGCAAGATGAGTTACTGGTTAGTTAGAATCGACCCTTTTAAAATGTCTGTTCTGTGCAAATTAAAAACTTCATTTTATGAATGGTGAAGAACCAGGCATATTAATACTAATAGCTTTTTTATCATTAATTTTTATATGCAGACATGTATGTATATAAGAACAATCGGATGATATTGTTCTTCTTGATCTTGGAACTTAAGTTTTCATTAAAGAAACAAAAAGAAACCCAGACGAGAGTCCTCTGATGTGACTGATGCTCTAAGATTTTTGTTTGTTTGTTTGTTTGTTTGATTAGGATTTTTATTGTAGCTTTAACACTTTTTCTGCCATATCGCTATGCTGTCTGCAGTGAGGCAGTTTATAGTTATGTCTAGCACTCTGGCATCATGCCGCAGACATGTACAATGATGATCCACCCAATCACATTATCCTGACACCAGGCCTACCAGTCCTAACACTAACCTCTTAATGCTGGGTGTCAAGTAAGGCAGCTGTAAGTACCATTTTTGTCATTCTTTGATATGACTCTGCCAGGGATTGAACCCATGACCTTCCACTTCCGCAGCGGACGCTCTAACCACTAGGCCACCAGAACGGTTTCTAACTGTGCAAAATGCAAATTCAAAGAATCCAAGAAAATAAGATTTCCTTTTATTCCTTTCAGCTGCTGAGAACTGATCAATGATATTCTTGAGAAATTCCAACATTCCCAAGTTACCAGTAAAAGTATTTTCTTACATGTTTAAGTTAACAATGTCAAAATTCTTTGTCCTTGCATTTGACCTTGAACCAAGATAACATGGTTAGAAAATCATTGAACTTGTGCCAAATAATGGCGAGAAAATTCCACATGCTGAATGGTTAATAGTGTAATTTTGTGGCATCATTCAGCATATTTTTCCAGATATATCCACAAACTGGGATAACTATTCATTCATATTTGTATAAATCATCATGATCAGAAGCAAGTATAATTAAAAACCAAATCAAGATCTTTGACTTTAAATTCAATGTCTGAGTACTGGCTATCTACTGTATTTACTGTATTTGTTGGGACACTATTTGTTGGGACACTGTATTTGTTGGGACACCATAAATTAATTTTGAAAGTAATTTTTTTGTGCACTGTATTTTCATGGACACATCATTTTCTCTAGTTGCAAGTTATGAGCACCCTTCATATCATTCAAAAATTACATGTTGAAAAATGCAATACAACTGAAATTTTATTTTTAAAAATATAAAACTGTGTACTTGAGATAAAATTCCTAAATTCTCTGCAGTATCATCACATCCACACTAACTTTCTCCTGCACAAGTACGATCCATTCTTTGAGTGCAAGAATGTTTATTTTCGCTTTATCATACCATGAAAAATTATAATTAGAGGCAACACATCACCTAAAACAGAAACTGCAAGGACTAAAGTCAGATTTTTCAAATCTACACCAGTTGTGCACACATTTTACACTTTTTATTGACCCTCATTTTATCGACAGTCCATCCAGGAATGAGATCAAAGTACACTAGAATTTCATTCATGTCAATGATCATATTGTCAGCGAAATCATGTTTCTCTTCTCACCTTCACAAATTCATGAAATGATTTTATTCTCTCCAAATTGTCTGGGTGACACTAGGTCATTGATGTCTGTGCATGAAGCACTATAATGTGTCACTTGAATTTTTTTCCCATTGTTTCAATTTTTTTTTCAAAATTCCCATATACCAGTGAAAAGTAATCAAAGTTAGCTTCCATATCTTGGCCATCTTTGTATAATCCAACAAAATAAATTCTCAACTGGCACACTTAAAAGGATCCAAAGTCAGAGTCCGAGGTTGGTATGCTTGGCAACAAAATAACCTTTATATTGATATTCTTTAAATTTAAAAAACCCAGCATTAAAGTATCAGCCTGCTTTGTAAAAATAAAACACCTTTGTCTTTGATGTTCTGTTAGATCTAATAATGAGTTTACTGCTCACTTTCAGTTGTGTTTATTCACCACCCAGGCTTCTATGTGCTTGGCATCTTTAGTTATAATTAATACAACGGGCAATGATGTCTGCGAGTAAATAGCAATAACTTGTGTTAATGATAAATCTGTTGCCAGTAGCGAAAAGATTGTCAAATGCACTCAAGTGAATGTATTTTCAAATAATGATTTTTATTTGTGATATACTGTCCTATAGATATAATTAAACTGTTTTTTCTTGCACCTAACAATGTGTCATGCATGAATAGCAGTAATCATAAAGATCAGTTGGTTATTTCCCTCTTGTTTGTGATTTTGTTGGATCCAGTTTTCAGTCAGATAAAATATTCAAACCTTTGAGCACAACCAAACCCGATTTTTTTCTCTCAATGTTTATCATGTGTTGTTAGACATAAGCAATACAAGCCAATGCTACGCTAAATACCAGTATAAGGAATTCATGGATATATTTTGTTCTTTAATGCTCATGATGAATAGAAAGGAATAAATGATAACAATACAAAGTTTGTTTCTTTATTTTTACTATCAGACAAGCATTTTGTTCATCTATTTTATTTAAATGTGCAGTTGGGGTTGGGTACAAATTCAATGCAAATTTATTTCATTTCTTAACTCTTGGGACATATGACCTAGGTGAAAAAAGTTTCACTTTACGTTCTGGGACAGGATTTTTTTTTTTATTGTGTTGAATTATTAACGGTGAATACAGTACTTGCTCATTGTGATACAACTAAATACAAGGTCAGGTCAAAATTTGCTGGCATATGTTCATGTCACTGTGTTGACCTCAGTAAAGTATGAAAATGCAGTCAATGACTTTTGAATTGGCGACAATGTCAATAAGGTCTGGTTTTCAAAACTCATCTAAAAAAAGTGATTTTGTTGGCTGTCAGATCTACACAAATTTTTTAATTAGAACCAATGAAAAATATTTCAAGAAGTGTTTCAAGTGAAAACTCCATGTGAATGCCATGATTCATGCAAGATGATCAATGACAACACAATTTTTAAATTACCACTTTGGTGCAATGATTAAGGGAGTCAAGACTATCTGTTCTGAAGAAGTAGTCATATGAATAGTTTCAGAATGGATTTTGAGGGAGCTGTTTTCAAAGTTAGATTGGCATCTTTTTAATAGAGGAATAAATAAAATTGTAAGAAAAAAAGAAGACCTGAAAGAAGAGTAATAAGGTTAGAATTAGTCATTTGTTCAAGAGAATATGCTTTTATGAGATTATTCAAATTTGGAAGGTCACTATGGCATCATTTTCATTCAGGACTAATTATGCATAATGAAAAATGTTTCAGTGAAACCACATGTCCCTATGACAAGAATATTATTAAAACAAAATTTTCAAGCTGATCATCACTGTTTTTATTTAGAACCAACTAGACACCATACAAAATTTTCAAGCTGATCATCACTGTTTTTATTTAGAACCAACTAGACACCATACAAAATTTTCAAGCTGATCATCACTGTTTTTATTTAGAACCAACTAGACATCATACAAAATTTTCAAGCTGTTCATCACCATTTTTATTTAGAACCAACTAGACACCATACAAAATTTTCAAGCTGATCATCACTGTTTTTATTTAGAACCAACTAGACATCATACAAAATTTTCAAGCTGTTCATCACCATTTTTATTTAGAACCAACTAGACACCATACAAAATTTTCAAGCTGATCATCACTGTTTTTATTTAGAACCAACTAGACATCATACAATATTTTCAAGCTGATCATCACTGTTTTTATTTAGAACCAACTAGACATCATACAATATTTTCAAGCTGATCATCACTGTTTTAATTTAGAACCAACTAGACATCATACAAAATTTTCAAGCTGATCATCACTGTTTTTATTTAGAACCAACTAGACATCATACAATATTTTCAAGCTGATCATCACTGTTTTAATTTAGAACCAACTAGACATCATACAAAATTTTCAAGCTGATCATCACTGTTTTTATTTAGAACCAACCAGACATCATACAAAATTTTCAAGCTGATCATCACTGTTTTTATTTAGAACCAACTAGACATCATACAAAATTTTCAAGCTGTTCATCACCATTTTTATTTAGAACCAACTAGACACCATACAAAATTTTCAAGCTGATCATCACTGTTTTTATTTAGAACCAACTAGACATCATACAAAATTTTCAAGCTGATCATCACTGTTTTTATTTAGAACCAACTAGACATCATACAATATTTTCAAGCTGATCATCACTGTTTTTATTTAGAACCAACTAGACATCATACAAAATTTTCAAGCTGTTCATGACCATTTTTATTTAGAACCAACTAGACATCATACAATATTTTCAAGCTGATCATCACTGTTTTTATTTAGAACCAACTAGACATCATACAATATTTTCAAGCTGATCATCACTGTTTTTATTTAGAACCAACTAGACATCATACAAAATTTTCAATCTGATCATCACTGTTTTAATTTAGAACCAACTAGACACCATACAAAATTTTCAAGCTGATCATCACTGTTTTTATTTAGAACCAACTAGACATCATACAAAATTTGCAGTGAAAACCAAATGTTCAAAGAATCATATGGAAAGGTACTCAGGAATAATGTGTAAAATTTCATTGCAATGAGTAGCAATAACATGTGCTAATGGCTAGACAGGCAATGAGTAGCAATAACATGTGCTAATGGCTAGACAGGCAATGAGTAGCAATAACATGTGCTAATGGCTAGACAGGCAATGAGTAGCAATAACATGTACTAATGGCTAGACAGACAATGAGTAGCAATAACATGTGCTAATGGCTAGACAGGCAATGAGTAGCAATAACATGTGCTAATGGCTAGACAGGTTAATGAATAAGCTCTATGATCATTATGGATAACAACACACTGTAATATGGATTAAATCTCTCTAACCAGTAAGGATACCAATACACTATCAATGTGGGGAATTTAATCTTTATAACCAGTATGGATAACAATATGATAACAATACACTGTCAATGTGGATTAAATCTCTCTAACCAGTAAGGATACCAATACACTATCAATGTGGGGAATTTAATCTTTATAACCAGTATGGATAACAATTCACTGTCAATGTGGATTTAATCTCTATAACCAGTAAGGATACCAATACACTATCAATGTGGGGAATTTAATCTTTATAACCAGTATGGATAACAATTCACTTTCATGTAGGCAATTTAATCTCTATAACCAGTAGGAATAGCAATTCAATCCTCTTTTCACAGTTCTCACAAAATTTTAAATTTTATTGATCTTCTCAGATATCTTACATTTCATATATCTGTGTCAATACATTTAAACACTTATAAAGTTCCAATATGGGAAGAATATTAATCAAAACTTGGATGACACTACAACTCACTGACCTTGTGAACTGAATACACTTACCACATCTATGACTGGGATAAGCACACCGAGGTTTCCAGCGCTGCTTGATGCCTGAAAAAGTGGAATAACTGCACAGTTTATGGGCCTGAGGAGGTAGAGGTTTATATAAATGTCAGAAGCATTTCATTGGGAATATGATGTGTAAGTAGTTAGAAATATCCATGTTCCTGAAGTACTCATTTTGGCCTGAATATGATTATGACATGGCAGGTGAAATGCTTGACACTCGGTTCATTATGTCACAGAAAGGATGATCTGATACATCTAATCTTTTTTTTCCTTCCAAATATACAATATTTTAAAAAATCAACAGTAAGAATAACACAGAATTTCTTTTTTTAGAAAGAATTATGAAAGTCAGCATGGATTAATCTTCCTGAATATTTTAGCAACTTTGAACCTGTATATTTTAAAACCTTTTCAAGATCATTGACTTTTCATGGACTTGATGTTTATTTGGAAGGGTTCATCTTCCTAATGATTTCTGCATTTTTTCCCTTTATATCTCAAAACTATACTATTAATTAGCACTATACAGATAGGATTGTTTTGGCATGCCATTAACATACTTGCCAAACCTTGACAAAGAAAAAGTGTAATCCATGAGGTCCAAAAGAGGAATCCAAGCAGAAAAAGTGTAATCCACATATAACATACTAAAATTTCAATGAACTATGCATTATTTTTCCTCTATCGGCTTTTAACATCCTTTACTGCTTCAGGTTTTCATATGTAGCACTTTTAGCCTTACATACACATCGACTAAAATCCATATAAAGACTTTTAGTGCCAAAAATTAAAATTCTTGCCACATGGCCTTTAATAGATGTCACATGATGATGCTGCCCTCATGTCTTCATATTTGGAGGATTGTTACTTTTTGTTTCGTTTATTTTGTCCCTTTTTCTAATGCATCTGTGAAATTATTTGAAAGGAGATATTTTTGCTCTCATATATGCATCAACTAAAATAAATTATATTTTTTTAGTGTCAAATACCTTTCGACTGGTTCTGCACTAAATATGAATGAGAACAAAGAATCTGGAATCTGCACGTAAAGATTAAAATTTGAGAACTGTTCTTCTTCACTAAGCCATACCGCTGCTATAAATAGAATAAGAGGTTGAAAGTTTGAAAGTAGAACCAGTATGTTTCTTGGTAATAGGATTGTTGCTATAAATAGAACATGATACTGTTAGGAAAAGTCCATGGACAAGCATACTCTTATATTTTAGTTACACAGAAGCCGTGGGATTAATAGAATGTTAATAAAAACGATAAAACAAATAACTGATTTTTGGGGGGAAGGTGGATATATCAAAAAAAGCATAATCCATAAACATAATCCAAAATGATTATGCCAAAAGCATAATGGCTGACATGTATGCATTAAACCCCAATATAGCATACTGATTAACTACATGTCTTGGAATCTAGATTAGTGCTGAAGAATGTGATAAATGCATGCAACAAGTGAAAGACAACTGTTTTCATACACTAGTTTGAATATGCTTCTGATAGATAATACAAGAAAAAAGCCCCAAAACTGCATATGCTAAAATTGGTCTTTGAACACTGCCCCAACTGCCAACAAATCTCTGCTTTGCAAGACATGACCACAGACTGGTTGATCACATTACTTAACTAAATTAATCCATGCACAAATAATGTTTGTAACTGACAGGTACGCTTCCAAAACAGTAGCTATCCTTTATTTCCTATAAATCTCAATGCCATTCTCGAAATAAAACAAGTTTCTTTGAAAGGACTGTGCATAACATGGAGGAGTGAAATGAGCAGAGGACACTGATAATACAGCAACTGTATTATGCTTGTTTTTTCCAGTACAAGTTCAATTTTCAGCACATGCAAAATGTCAGTGGCTGCGTGTTCAAATGTTGGACATGTACTTACCTCCAAGTTCTTTAGTTCTTACATATCATAGATTACCTACTAGCTATTAAGGGTATAGATGTAAGTTAACAGAACTCATAACCAAAAATAGAAAACATAATGACAATAATAAATATTAGTATTGTGATTACTGCATATACTCAATTAAAAGATCGGGCCCCGAGTGGTCTAAAGCGCTCTCCATTATGGATCACTGCCATCTCACCTCTGTATGCGTGTATTTGAGTCTCAGATTTGGCCAATTTGGGTATGTGAGAAAGCTTGCCAGTAACGTCTTGTGGGTCGGTGGTTCTTTCCTGGTGTTTTCCCGGGTTCTTCCTCCACCATTAATACTGGCCGCCGTGTATAGCCTATCGTGTGCTGAAAAATGGCATTAAACACAACAACAACAACAATTAGAATACAACCTGACTACAAGTTGCCTTAACCCCCAATTTTATGGCTGCAAAAACAAATTTCTCTTGGACCTTTATATCAGTCAAAGTGTACTTTACCAATGAAATATGTAATGGGTCACATGTCATCAGTGAGTCAGAGTGTACTTTGCCAATGAAATCTGTAATGGGTCACATGTCATCAGTGAGTCAGAGTGTACTTTGCCAATGAAATCTGTAATGGGTCACATGTCATCAGTGAGTCAGAGTTTACTTTGCCAAAGAAATCTGTAATGGGTCACATGTCATCAGTGAGTCAGAGTTTACTTTGCCAAAGAAATCTGTAATGGGTCACATGTCATCAGTGAGTCAGAGTTTACTTTGCCAATGAAATCTGTAATGGGTCACATGTCATCAGTGAGTCAGAGTGTACTTTGCCAATGAAATCTGTAATGGGTCACATGTCATCAGTGAGTCAGAGTGTACTTTGCCAATGAAATCTGTAATGGGTCACATGTCATCAGTGAGTCAGAGTTTACTTTGCCAAAGAAATCTGTAATGGGTCACATGTCATCAGTGAGTCAGAGTTTACTTTGCCAAAGAAATCTGTAATGGGTCACATGTCATCAGTGAGTCAGAGTGTACTTTGCCAATGAAATCTGTAATGGGTCACATGTCATCAGTGAGTCAGAGTTTACTTTGCCAAAGAAATCTGTAATGGGTCACATGTCATCAGTGAGTCAGAGTTTACTTTGCCAAAGAAATCTGTAATTGGTCACATGTCATCAGTGAGTCAGAGTGTACTTTGCCAATGAAATCTGTAATGGGTCACTTGTCATCAGTGAGTCAGAGTGTACTTTGCCAATGAAATCTGTAATGGATCACTTGTCATCAGTGAGTCAGAGTGTACTTTGCCAATGAAACCTGTAATGGGTCACTTGTCATCAGTGAGTCAGAGTGTACTTTGCCAATGAAATCTGTAATGGGTCACTTGTCATCAGTGAGTCAGAGTGTACTTTGCCAATGAAATCTGTAATTGGTCACTTGTCATCAGTCAGTCAGAGTTGCACTTTGGAAAAAATTAGCAAATTATATGTGGAGTCTGAGCTTTGATCTGTAAAATCTCATTAAAGAATGGCTGTAACTGAACAAGTATCAATTGTGATCAAAGTGAGTTAAAACAAGCTAACTAAATATAGAACTTTACATGGCACTTAGCAAGTATTAAAATCCATACAAAATATTGTCAATGGGAAAAACAAAGTGAGTTTTGTATTTACAAGCTAATGGATTAAGGTCACACATTTTCTTAAAGCTCAACTGAAGAAACACATTTAAATGAATAAAGAACTATAATACTGAACATGAATCTCATTAGTGCCTCTATCAAATGAGTTATCAATTGAGAAAAAAGTAGTTCTGCCATTACAAGATAAGGGCTTACTGTCCCATGCACACTGGCTGACAACTTACAAAAGTGTGTCAGTTTGTGATTTGGAGTTTTAATGTAGCTTTAACAAGTTGTTCAGTCATATTGCTAAGATGTCTGCAGAGTCACAGTTTATACTAATGTCATGCACTGAGGCATCATGCTGCAGACATGTGGCATCATGTCCCACCCCAGTCACATTATCCTGTCACCAGTCCTAACGCTAACCTCTTAATGCTGACCACCATGTGAAGCAGTTGCTAGTACCATTTTTTTAAGGTATAGGTATGACATGGCTGAGGTTTGAACCTGTGACCTACCACAGTGGGCCGAACACTCTAACCACTTAGGACACTGGAGTGGTTGACAACTTACAAAATATCACTTGTAATCAGATCTGGCATATAAAAATGGCAAATACAAATAAAATCAAATCTGGCTTATGAAAATGGCAAACACAAATAAAATTAAAACTTTACTGAATCAAATACAGACAGTATTTATTTAGCAAACACAGAATATATTACAAGAACAAAATATGGATTGTTCAGACTTATATAAAATAGAGCATACTTACTAGTAAACACCCATATTATACAACACTGATGAACACTTCACTTTGCAGTGAGTAATATTTAATAACTCAAATAAGTCCAAATAAATGTAGTTATTAGTATAATGAAATGGATAACCACTATGCATACCATTAAAACACATCAGCATGGTAATATGAAAACATAACAGTACCATTGTACCAAGTAGTAATGTAGTATTATAAGAACACACCATTCTCCCAAACTTTATATCATATTGATTTTACCTATATTTACAAAAAGTAAAACATGCCTTGAAATACACACTACTTTGAAACTATCTCTCTTGTGGGACCAGATTCTCAGAGAACAGAACCAATAATTTAGTGTTATATCCATCATGTGAGACAACCTGTCTTGAGAGAACATGATGTTTTGGCAGAAGGTGAAATATCTCCTCTTAATATGCAAGTATCTGGCTCATCACTGACCTTCTCCAATATACTGATAATATAAACCAGGGGTCACCAACCTTTTTGATACTGAGAGCTACTTCATGGGTACTGAGTCATACGAAGGGCTACCAGTTTGATACACTCTTCTGAAATAACAAATTTGCTTAGTTTGCCTTATACATTATTAATAATGTGAAGACTCTGATCACGTTAATGATTTCTCACAATAATTACCAACAATGACAAGGTGGGAAACTGATATCAATATTCAGTACTTTACTTCTATTTATCTTAGTAATTGTTAAATTTTCAGATGATCACTTACATTACATTTCTTAGGAAAAATGTCCCATTTTTACAAGCCAAGGACAAACCTTTTAAACAAATCATGAACTATATTGCACCATGTTTCAAAAAGTTATCAATTATGTACATTGTAATGTCTGTAATTTAGTGAAAAAACTTAAATATTTTTAAATAAATCTTGTCACATTTTGAACTAATGACCAAATCTGCTGTATTTTTAACAAAATAATAACTGTTACATGTCTTGAACACACATTTTAAATTGAACAATTCTTCAATATTTTAATCAAACTTTGCCATGGCACTGACATGTTGCCACTGACATCTGGTATCATTTTCTTTGTTAGTGGGAAGACTGGCATTGCATGCTGTTTACCACTGTATTGTAATCAGGTGTGTAACTTGACACTGCAACTGTGAGTGACTCTTTCAGATGTGCATCAGTGAGGCGTGTTCTGTGTTTGTTCTTGATGAAGCTCAAGTCAGAAAATGCTGATTCACATAAATAGGTAGAACCAAACAGGCTGGCAACCTTCATAGCTGCTGTACACACACCACTGTACTTCTCTGTGTCAACAAGGCACCAAAAGTTTGGTGCAGCCTGGTAGACTTTGAGGTGGAGGTCATTTTGCAATGTTATGATTTCAATCTCCACCTGTCCAGCATCCAAGTTGAATGTTGTACTTAGTTGCTCAGCAAAGCTTGTTGTGTCCACATTCATGAAAGGATTGGAAATGAATGATACACATGGCTCAAGCTGATCAAGGTCACAAAACCTATTCTCAAACTCTTGCCCAAGTCTGTTTATGACTTCACAGTACTTGTCTGCAACTTTGTCAAATGTATCAGATGCAGAAGCATTGTTTTTCAGCACTGACTGCACAGAGGGAAAGTGCAGCACCTTTTTTCTCTCTGTATATCCACAGAGAAAATGTTAATTTTGGCTTTAAATGCATTTAAAGCACTTATCATACTAACAACAGTCTTGCCTTTACCTTGCATCTCGCAGTTCAAGTGGTTTAGTTTCCCAGTAATGTCCATCAAAAATGCGAGGTCAAGTGTCCACTCTGTGTCCTCTAGCAGTGAGATGTCTTCGCCTTTGGACTGCATGAACTGTTTGATTTCACCCAAAAGTGACAAAAAACGAAGTAAAACTCGTCCTCTGCTGAACCATCTGATTTCTGTGTGTAGTAGCAGGTCACCATATTCAGCTGCCATCTCCTCCAATAGCACTTTGAAAATCCTGTGCTGTTTTGCTTTGGAGCGGATATTGTTTATGATTTTCACAACGGGAGTCACCCCGTGCCCAAAGCCGATCAATTTAGCACACAATGCCTGCTGGTGAATGATGCGGTGGTAATGCAGAAATTTTGGGAAGTCTGGGTCACCTTTACAGTGAGCGATGAAACCTGCATGTCGGCCAATCATAGCAGGAGCCCCATCTGTGGTCACCGCTACCAGCTTTTCCAATGGTACCTTTTACTGCATGAAAAACTCCTTCACCATGTTATAAATGTCAACTCCCCTCATAGTTGTCTTTATGGGCAGTAGTGTCAGGAGTTCTTCTCTTGTGGAGAAATCTTCAAACACCATCCGGATAAAAACTATCAGCTGCGCTGTACTACTGCTGTCCACAGACACATCGCACTGGATGCTAAACCACCTGCACCTCGCCAGATCCCAGTCCAGCTGATCAACCAAGTTACTGGACAAAGCTGACACTCGTCTAGCTATCGTAGATGCCCCCAGTCAGTTGGACATCGGAGAGAGTGGCGATTACATCGGTTTTATATATTTCTTGTCTTTAAGTACAGTGTTAGCAATTATCATCATTGCTTCTTTGACAACTTCTCCATCTAAAAATGCCTTCTTCTTCTTGATCAGGAAATGCGTAGCTCTAAAAGAGGCTTCGGCTGCTTTTTGTGACTTTTTCGCCGGCCTTGTGAAAAAAGCCTGTCGCTTACCCAAAGCTGTCTTTAGCTTAAGGGCTTTTTCTGCCCATAGTGCGCTTCCCCGTGGGTAGTTAGCATTGTAGTTTTTGTGATTTGTAGTAAAGTGCCTCTCCACATTGTGCCGCTTTGCCGTTGCCACAGTTGCTCTGCATATAAGACACATGCAGGCTTCTTTCACAGTCGTAAAAAAAGAACTCCGACTCCCATTCGTTGTGAAAGTGATAGGTTTTCATTCTATTTTCTGCCATGTTTTTGGGGTAAGAAACTGCGTTCAGCGCCAATCTTCGCTGCGCCCGCTAGCTTACTCTCCATAAGCACTGTATTGTCACACGCACAATACTGACCTTCGAACTGGAGTACGTCAGAGTTCACCTAAACTTATCTAAACTTCATGTATAAGAAACATATTTTTAAGATATTGTCATTTTTTAAATCTATATATATGCAAGTGTGATTAAAAAAAAAAATAGCAACAGAATAAAATACAATTTTATACGCAGCTGAGTTGTGCTATTTTTAGAACAGACCTGCGGGCGACTCATGTGGTCTTTGGGGGAGACCTGGTGCCCGCGGGCACTGTGTTGGTGACCCCTGATATAAACCAATATTACAATTTTATCAAAACTGAATCAGAAATATGGCCCCTGATGGGTGTCAAGGTCAACCTATCAGGTGCAAGATTACTTCATTAATATTCATGGATCTTGCGCACTATTGACCCTGTCCAAGATTTTAATCATATCAACTTATAATCCAATACTCATCAGAAAGATGGACTTCAGTGTGATAACAAGCAATTGTTGATGATCAGATGCATAACATGACAAAGATGTGCAATGAATGCAGGGCCATTCCATAAAATCATTTGGCCTAAATGCCAGGTGAACTAACAATTCCATAAAATCCATTCCATAAAATCATTTGGCCTTAATTCCAGGTGAACTAACAATTCCATAAAATTATTTGGCCTTAAGGCCATGTGAACTAACAATTCCATATAATCCATTCCATAAAATCATTTGGCCTTAATGCCAGGTGAACTAACAATTCCATATAATCCATTACAAATAAATTATTTGGCCTTAAGGCCAGGTGAACTAAAAATTCCTTAAAATCCATTCCATACAATGATTTGGCCTTAAGGCTAGGTGAACTAACAATTCCATAAACTCCTTTTAATATATCATTTGGCCTTAAGGCCAAGTGTACTAACAATTCAAAAACCCTGATGTCAATAATGGATGAAATGCCAAAGAATAAGCATCATAATGTCACCTAATAAAATTTCACTACTAACAAAATCAATAAGCACCTCCCACTTTCCAACTTTTTTCCAAAAAAGCATGTGTAACTCTAACAAAACTCACTTGAACTGTAATTCACTAGTTAATTATTACCAGTAGATCAGTAAGTGTGACATTATGAAAAATAATGATATCTTGTCCAGTAAACAGACTTCATGTATATAACAATATAAATTTTAAGTCCAGAATAATGTTTGTACACAATTTCTAATAAATTAACTGTTCCTATTACCTGTTTTTTTTATACTCAAAAATATTTTCAAACTTAAAGTAATAAGAAGGGCTAACCTTAAGAAGTCCTGAGCATTTATCGCTAGCCCTTTTGGCCTCAAGACCCATCTGTACAAACAACTCAAGCAGACGCACTAACAGTTCCAACTGTTCACTCTCCCCTTGAGTGTTAGCTGCGATGTTAGCAAAGGCATTAATCACTGCTGAAGACACTTGCCTGAAAGCAAAGAAGTAGATAGCATCAGAGGGAGATAAATATTGTATCAGAATTTTATGAGACTATGTTGTCTTACAACAAGAGCAAAATCTTTTGCTGGAGAATTCAAATTCTTTCCCAAGTGTTTCTGCACATCTATGAAACTCCAAATCATGTATGATTGTTATTTCGCCATCATTAATCACCAAAGAATTTTTTTGATGAGATACTAATGAAATTTATTTGACCAATCTGATTTGTGAAAATCCCATGCATCAAAACAACAAATATCAAACAATCTCATGAACCACAGCAGCAACAGTACAAAAAATCCCATACATCAAAACAGTTAACAGTACAAAATACAATGCATCAAAATAGCTGACTGAACAAAATCATATTTCACTCAGCCGCTCTCAAGTATCATAGATCGTTACCCAGTGTCTCACCAATTGTACACTGATGACACACAAATATACAAGTTCAGCCACCCAACTAAAGTTGATGCTACCATCCAAGGAGTAGAGAGGTGCATTTCTGATATGAAATCATGGATGATATGTAACAAGCTGTAGATGAATGATGATAAAACTAAGGCCATTCTGATCACAACACAAAGACTTTCTCATTCCCATCCTTTACCTCAAACAATAAATATCAGCAACACCAACATTAAATTCACACAGTCAGTACAGAACCTAGGTGTTACTCTAGATAGTACTCTCACATTGTTACTCTAGATAGTACTCTCACATTGTTACTCTAGATAGTACTCTCACGTTGTTACTCTAGATAGTACTCTCACATTGTTACTCTAGATAGTACTCTCACATTGTTACTCTAGATAGTACTCTCACATTGTTACTCTAGATAGTACTCTCACATTGTTACTCTAGATAGTACTCTCACATTGTTACTCTAGATAGTACTCTCACATTGTTACTCTAGATAGTACTCTCACATTGTTACTCTAGATAGTACTCTCACATTGTTACTCTAGATAGTACTCTTACATTGTTACTCTAGATAGTACTCTCACATTGTTACTCTAGATAGTACTCTCACATTGTTACTCTAGATAGTACTCTTACATTGTTACTCTAGATAGTACTCTTACATTGCATCAGCATGTCATGAACATATGCAATAGGGCCTAACTGGAAATCGCCGCGGACATTCACTTTGGCCGATTATCCGGTTTTTTTGTTTTATTCGGAAGTATTCGCCTCGGCAAATAATACGTGCACAAATGGTTACAAGTAAAATAATTCAATAAATATCAAACTTTTTTTTTAAAAAAGTTTTTTAATACATAACAATTTTAGTTAATAATAAAATTTTTCATCTTATATGTGACATATTCAGTATACGGTACACGAAAAGTTTAAGCTTCACATACGATAATGAAACAAACGGTACTCTTCGGAGTCACACCTACTACTCGGTTTGTGCCTGGATCCAGCAAATAGTACATCCAAATATTTGGATTCGGTACTCTGCGAAAATTATCTACTCGGTTAGGCCCCAATATGCAAGTCTGCATATCTTGAGCTGAGACACATCAGTTCCATTCACAAATATCTTTCAGTTGATGCCACTAAAACACTTGTGTATTCATTAGTACATTGAAGACAGGATTATTTGTAACTCAAAAATCTGTCTGGTTCATCTCAATATCTACTCCAGAAACTTCAAAACTTCAAAACACAGCTGCTCGGATCATCTTTAGAGTACCATGATCAGAACACACCTCCCCGCTGCTCTGTACCCTACACTGGTTATCCATTCTATACAGAATCAAACACAAAATTTGTTCTCTGTGCTATGTTTCACTGATGGACTCCAGTCCAGCATACCTATCTGGCCTCACCCATGATGTGTACACACCAGCAAGATACTTATGCTCCTCTTCTGATAATCGTAAACTCCTTATTCCCACAAAGTTCTTTACATATCAAGGCCCAGAAACGTGGCATGAATTGCCCAATGAAATTAGACACAAAGACAGTGATCCCTTTCAAGAGTGCTCTAAAAACTCACATTTTTCATCTGCAAGAACAAACTTAAAGACCTAATAATGTTTCCTACCTTATATATTTTCAGCATTTGTTATGTTTTCTAATTTCATGATGTTTGTTTCTGTTTTTTTTGTAGTCATATCATCATAGATGTTAAAAAGCATTTCGAGCTCCTAAAGATTTAACATATACAAAAGTCCTCGTTACTAGTATGTATCAAAGCAGTTAACAGCACAAAGTCCAATCCATCAAGACACCTAACAGACCAAACTTCAATGTATCAAAATGACTAAGATAGCAAAATGTTGCACAATAAAACAGCTAACAGCACAAAGTCCCCAGTAACAAAACAATCAGCAGTACAAAGTCCTCTGCAACAAAACAGCAAACAGCACAAAGTCCCCATTAACAAAATAATCAACAGTACAAAGACCTCTGCAACAAAGCAACAAGCCACACACACAAAGTCCCCAGTAACAGAACAATCAGCAGTACAGAGTCCCCTGCATCAAAGCATTAAAAAGCACAAAGTGCCCAGTAACAGAACAATCAGCAGTACAGAGTCCCCTGCATCAAAGCATTAAAAAGTACATGCATAACAAAGCTAACAGGATAAAATCTTATACATCACAGCATCTGTAAAAACAAAATCACAAAGTTAACAGCACAAGAACCCCAAGGATCACAGCAGTAGACAGCACAAAATATGCATCAAAGTAGTAAACAGCACAAAATTCCAAGTGTCAAAGCAGCAGACAGCAGAAAATTTCATGAATCAAAGCAATTAACAGCACAAAATGCCACTGTAAACAGCACAAAAGCTTAACAGGTATAAATCACAATTAATTAACAGGTATAAATCACAAGTATCACAGCATAAAAATGTCATTCATAAAAGCAGCTGAGAACAAAATCCCAAGTAAAACAGCTGGCACAGAGTCTAGGTAGTTATAAAATGTGCACTCGTCTCCTCAGCAAAACTGACTTTTATTGCTGAATTGATTCCTCAAAAAAACACAAAAACGAACATATAATATTGATGAAAGAAAACAAGTAGTCTATCTTGGCAATGTTTTTTATACATCTATAAAACATGTTAAAATTTGCAGCAATGAAAATTGGATCTTCCTAAAATTTATTTATATGTCTTTGTGAATGATACAAATTGCATTGTTATAAAACACAAGATTACTACCTATCAATAAAGTTAAAACATTTACCAAAATATTAAAAAGCATCCACGATATACAATAAAACGAATTATGGCAATTAATAAAATCAATTTTAAACTGAACCTGAATCTGGGTCCTGAGTGGCCGAATGGTTTAAAGCGCTCTCTGTTACGGATCACTGCCATCTCACCTCTGTTTGTGTGGGTTCAAGTCTCAGATTCGGCCAATGTCGGTATGTGAGAAAGCTTGTCAGTAGCTTCTCATGGGTCAGTGGTTCTTTCCGGGGTTTTCCCGGGTTCTTCCTCCACCATTAATCCTGGCTGCCATGTATAGACTATCTTGTGCTGAAAAATGGCGTTAAACCCATCTACAACAACCTGAATCTGCAGAATAGGTTTATAGCTGAAAGCTATTTATGTGTAAGCCTTTCAATGTGTGCATGCCGTACCTTGTTCAACTTCTTATTGTTTCGTTGTTGCATGTTTGTTACCTCTTTTATAACAGGTTCAGTTTGTTTTTAAGACATGTCTTTGTTTAATTTTTTATCTGATCATTGTGATACTGTTCTAAACTTCTATATATACACACACTCATGAAGATAAAATCATTAATGAAACCTGACACATTGCCTGATTATGAACATGACAAACAGCCTTACCTGTAACCCTTGACCTTTTCATCTCCCTCCTGTCTTCCATAAGGGGAGCTGCTGAGTATGGTGATCTGGATAAACATTGTCATCACTTCCTGCTGGATGATTGTCTGCAACATTGACAGCTTGCACAATTTAAAATTTCAATATTTCTCTTGTGAATTTGTTTCTAACAAAGAAAACTTCAGGCGTTTGGATACAGCAAATAATAAGATATATGGATACAAGGACTGAGTTTCAAAACTTTAAGCATAATAACTATCCTTCCCAAGGCATGATACTAAAGATTACATAGAACAAATTAACCCAAAACTTAAACAATATTTTCAAATGACCTTGACCTTGACAAAAGGTCACAAAGAGGGTAGGCATGCATGTGTAGGAAAGGTCAGAGCTTGCTAATTCTTCTGTTCAAGAATAGCAGTTGCTTATGGACACATGGAAAAACATCCCTACCTTTCCTATTTAACATTTGTTTTTAAATGAAAAACAATGAAGTTGGCATTTTTAGCACAATAAAACACACACTCGTCAAAATCCAAACTCTTGTTAATTACATCATGACTTTATCCAGTCAAACACTACAAAAAAATCTTTTTGTTAATTGTATTACTTGCCAGATTTACTTAGTGCTTTTACATTTTTATAGTAACCAAAGAAGCATGACCAAAGTAAAAATATATAGTCTTACACATCCTGCCATGATCATGCACCCTAGTTGATCCACAATTAGTACATCCAGTGGGGAGGGAGGGCTACAGAATCTCTGCTGGAAAATCTGTAGAACAGACTCCACTGTCTTGGGTGTGTCCTTCAGGGCCACAGCAATATGGCCTAATGTCAGAATGGTATTAGTGGAAATGAAGGTTGACTCCCTGCAAAGTGGTATGCAAAACAATAAGTTGAAAATGCTCTACTAGTATCGGATTCTAGATTATGTGATTACCTGAGGATCAGAACAAAATTTGCACAGGTAGAAAAAGGTAAAGAAAAGCTCAGCCACTTTACAAAATGTTAATTGTTGAGCATGCAAAGTTCCAATAAAATAAGTATATAACATGCATTTATAAAACATAACTGTTGGATGCAGGTTGGGTAATTTTGCAGTTAGTTCATTACATGCTGTTAAAAGATCAAACGACTTTCATGCATTTCTCGATATACTTAAAAAAATGAACAAAAGTTACCGAGTGTGAGCCCTGTCAGTGTCCATTACAGACTATTCCAAATAAGGGTTGATTTATAACAAATGTCATGATTACAACCTAACACATTAACTCCAGATAAACTGATATCTCAGGGATAAAGCCATATACAAGTTTTCTGCTAGTGTTTGTTAAGGCAGAACTCACTTTCTTGAATATGTGTATTTTGTCAGTGCCAAGCAGATGTCTGACTCTTACAGTAAATAATTGACCTTAGTCCCATAGCTTGTTTTTCCACATAACAACCCATTATATGCGCTGCAATAAAAGAGGGTGGTTATTTGATCTTGCCACACAAATGACGTATGTTCAGTTGCAACTTTAATAAAATTCACAAATTATATGATTAAAGTGTTTCTTACAAAGTTCAAGCTAAAGTCTCTAAATAAGCATCCAGATTTGATAGTGAGGCCATGGAAATGTTGTCAGACGATATTTATGATGACTAGACCATGACAATTTACTCACAACGATGGATGATTTCAGAAGTTTATTAAATAACAAGAAGGAATTCTTGGACTTTGTAACAGATGACAATTGGTAGTGATATATATCAGATATTGTGACTTTTTAAAAATATTAACTTAATCCAGGTTTGTACAATTTCCCTTTGTTTGGGTACCTGGGTAACCCATCATTAGAATCAATGGGTACCCATCAGAAGTTTCCTAAAATTTTGACAACTTTACTAAGGGAACCTAAAATATTGTTATATTCAAATGTTTTTATGTTAAATGGTATAAAGATGAATCATATGATAAACTTCTTTACTCTTTGCAAAGTATCCCCTCTCTGTAATACTGTATGCATGAGGCACACAAATGATCTTAACTGTGAGTGAGGTCACCTGATAACTAGACATGTTCAAAAAAAGGCATCATTGTGCATAAAGAGGATAACACAACTTACCCAGTGTCTTGGGATACTGCATAAGGTACAACTGTTTGGATATATTATCTTGTCCTATACCTATTGGGGCAAACCAATTTATTTTTGGAGGACACTAACAGGGTAAATATGTGATGGAATAGTCTATCTCTCAAGATAATTTACAGATGTAGCCATGCATAAGAAAAAATATGGATAAGTCAGAAATTAAACTAGTATGCCATATATGTATAAAAACTGCACCATATTTGTAACTGGACATTAATACTATCCAAATAAAATCAACCACCATGGTGTACACATGTATCAATTTCTGCAAACATGCACATCAAACAAATTATTTTCACTAGAAAATAATAAATATCATTATAACATATGCATTAAAGGTCAAATATGGATATTTCTGTTCAAATTCAATTTTGAATCTTAGACCCGAAAACCCAATATCTGTTATTCTTACAAAATTCTGTTCCATAACTTATGTAAAACTGCATTTACCAGTTTAAGAGTGTTACCTCAGATAGAATAAGGACATCAAATATTAACCTACTATGTACAAATAACCATTAAAGAATAAATATTATTTCTTGAAATCATACTTAGGTAACCCTCTTTAAATGTCACATCTTACCTTATATACTTACATTAAAGTTCAGTCCAGCTGCAACAATAGACACTAATCTCCCATCAAATAATGCACAGGAAAATCTGGGTATATGTTGTTTGTTCTATTGATTGTTGTTTGTTCTATTGATTGTTGTTTGTTCTATTGATTACTCCTAACAATTGTATAGATCCAGGTCTGCTGGTACATTATGGGATAGAAGATCTGGATCTGTTCAGTTTACAGTTGGTTATAAGCAAATGTTTCAAGTATTAAAACTGACATTTTACTTTCATTTCTCTTTTGTTAATCAGTGAAGAAAAATAAAAATGAAAATTTAAACTGATTTTTTTGGCCATATTTTACATTCATTTTTCTTTTGTTAATCGGTAAAGAAAAATCAAAATGAAAAGAGTGCTTTCAAATTATAATTATGCATTTTTATGAAAGGGGAATGATTTATTTTTCAATTTCTGTCTCTCTTAATTTATCCTGATTTCATCTCAAAGTATGAAATCATTTTATGCTTAAATCTGTTTCTAAATCACTTTTGAACAGTTAGAAAGCTTTGTGAAAACTGATAGTTTTAATATGCTCTAAAGAAATTTGAATGCACAAAGTTATTAATGGCTGGTTGGACACATTTTTTTTCCATTTAATCCATATTCACTGTATCAAGATTTCTTAAGAAACCAGGTGAAAGCTGCTTCAAAGAAATTCTTTTTATCTGATACGACCATTCTCATTAATGTACTCCTACATCAATGGATGGATGATTTGTTCTGCAATAATATCCCATATCATAGCACACAGTTTAAGACAAGGGAGACAATCTCTAAAATGTAAAAGTTCAATAAGAGCAAAAACCATACCTGAGTATCAGAAAATTAATTTACACATATAATTTATTCTACAGAAATTTTTTTAAAATTAAGAATTATATCCATATTTGACCTGTAAAATTGAGATGAAAATTAAACAGGGGCACAAAAAGAAACATTCAAAAACCAGTCAGCAAGCTGATGGAAATTCACCAAGCCATTAGTAAGCAAAAAGATCTAACAAATGCAAGCGATAAAGCATCTATTCTGATGGGAAAAGACAATATAACAATAGCAACTTAACTCTTTTTTAAAAAATAAATACAAATTAGAATTTATATCAATTCTTGACCTTGACATTTCAACTCCTAACCTTGATGGATTATTCTGATTATGTTGGCCTCCATCAGAGAATTGTGAGTAATAATGTGTTTAGTCTATAAATGTTTATACAATAATTACCAACTTAAAGTGACCTGGCTGGCCTTGGTAGCCTTGCCAAATAATAAATTTATGTCTTGAATTAATAGAGTAATTAAGTCACTGTCATTCATTTTGCAATGAGTTACTTGGGATTTAATTTGATCTATTCAATCTGTCAAATATTACAAGAAATTAACATGCTACTAAATTAGTGATACAAATTATAAAAAACAAATTGTTAAAAATGTCTGGAGAAACTTAAATTTCACTCGGATGTTTAGAATACTTGATTTACTGGGGGGGGGGTCCATCAAGAATATCCAACAGGAAACAGCACTATTTTGCAGTTTGTTCTTCAAATCCAAATAACACAACCAATATCTTGGAAAACTTTATACACACTGAAATTGTACATTAATTTTGACTACATTTCCAAACTAAAATTCATTCTGTTTTACTGCAGTGAATTGACCCAATAAATCCAGTCCATCATAAGCAGAAAGCAGAACTGAGTTGGATCAACATATAAACAAAATCAATCCATTTAAGAACTGGAAAAGTTTTTTTAATGTGAATTTAATCCAAATATTACTTTAAATTTCAATGTTAAGGAGACCTAAATTATACTTTTTTTTAAAAATATGAATGATAATTATGTGATGAATTTCAAAGGTCACTGGGTGGCACCATGTGCACATTAATGTTGTCACTATTTATTGATGAATCTACAATTGTGTATTTATTTTGAAATACAGCATAAATTCAATAACTTTTTTCTGGTTTTGTTTTCCTTTATTATTAAGCCTTCGGAAGAGAAATGACATGAGTATGTAATAAAGAGGTCACTGCATTTGTATGGGAGAATATGAACTCATTTTTCAGACTAATTTTGCACACTCCCATAGTGCAGTATTAATCAGAAAAAACTTCATATATTTCTATACAAATGCAGCAACCTAAATTTCTATGATACAAACTAAAACAGGCTGAAGTTTTATTGGTTATAAGGTAATGAGTACAAGTACTACACAAATTCATATATAAAACTGAAATAGTTAATAAAAAAAACACAACGAAAGCTGCATTTCCTCATATATAGCATGTTTTCTGACAAATAACACAAATGACTAGTTATAAATTTAGTTATCAAAAAGATGTCAAATACAAAGGTTGAAATATTAAACAAATCAATATAAAAATGATGACAAAGTGTGTTTTATGGACAATATGACCAACTATTGTGATTGGATAAGTAAAAAATGTATGTATACAGTAATGTACCAAATTTTAACTGCATACATCAAATGATGTATCTCATGAGTTTCAAACATTTAACACAAACAAGGATATTGTCAATGATGCCAAATAACAACATTCCTTGCCAGAGATTCTTGTAATTCAGATATGTACCAAACTGATTAAAATGAGCAATGTGGGTGGATTGGGTAAATTAAACTGAATTATAATGAACAATGTGGTTGGATTTAGGAGGTAAAAAAAAAATGAATTATAATGAGCAATGTGGGTAGATTGGGTAGGTCAAAATAAATTGAATTATAATGAACAATGTGGGTGGATTAGGTAGGTCAAAATAAATTGAAATCATAATGAACAATGTAGGTGGTTTTGGTAGGTCAAATTAAATTGAATTATAACCAGCAATGTGGGTGGATTGGGTAGGTCAAAATAAATTGAATTATAATGAACAATGTGGGTGGATTGGTAAGGCCAGATTAAACTGGATTATAATGAGCAATGTGGGTGGATTTAGAAGATCCAAATAAATTGAATTATAATGAGCAATGTGCGAGGAATGGGTAAATTAAATTGGATAAAATAAATTGAATTATAATGAGCAATGTGGGAAATTGGGTAAATTAAATTGGATAAAATAAATTGAATTATAATGAGCAATGTGGGAGGATTGGGTAAATTAAATTGGATAAAATAAATTGAATTATAATGAGCAATGTGCGAGGAATGGGTAAATTAAATTGGATAAAATAAATTGAATTATAATGAGCAATGTGGGAGGATTGGGTAAATTAAATTGGATAAAATAAATTGAATTATAATGAGCAATGTGGGAGGATTGGGTAAATTAAATTGGATAAAATAAATTGAATTATAATGACAATGTGGGAGGATTGGGTAAATTAAATTGGATAAATTAAATTGAATTATAATGACAATGTGGGAGGATTGGGTAAATTAAATTGGATAAATTAAATTGAATTATAATGACAATGTGGGAGGATTGGGTAAATTAAATTGGATAAATTAAATTGAATTATAATGAGCAATGTGGGAGGAATGGGTAAATTAAATTGGATAAATTAAATTGAATTATAATGAGCAATGTTGGAGGATTGGGTAAATTAAATTGGATAAATTAAATTGAATTATAATGAGCAATGTGGCAGGAATGGGTAAATTAAATTGGATAAAATAAATTGAATTATAATGAGCAATGTGCGAGGAATGGGTAAATTAAATTGGATAAAATAAATTGAATTATAATGAGCAATGTGGGAGGATTGGGTAAATTAAATTGGATAAAATAAATTGAATTATAATGAGCAATGTGGGACGATTGGGTAAATTAAATTGGATAAAATAAATTGAATTATAATGACAATGTGGGAGGATTGGGTAAATTAAATTGGATAAATTAAATTGAATTATAATGAGCAATGTGGGAGGATTGGGTAAATTAAATTGGATAAATTAAATTGAATTATAATGACAATGTGGGAGGATTGGGTAAATTAAATTGGATAAATTAAATTGAATTATAATGACAATGTGGTTGGATTTAGGAGATCCAAATAAATTGAATTATAATGAGCAATGTGGGAGGATTGTGTAAATTAAATTGGATAAAATAAATTGAATTATAATGAGCAATGTGGGAGGATTGTGTAAATTAAATTGGATAAAATAAATTGAATTATAATGAGCAATTTGGGAGGATTGGGTAAATTAAACTCTATAAAATAAATTGAATTATAATGACAATGTGGGAGGATTGGGTAAATTAAATTGGATAAATTAAATTGAAAAATAATGAGCAATGTGGGAGGATTGGGTAAATTAAATTGGATAAATTAAATTGAATTATAATGACAATGTGGGAGGATTGGGTAAATTAAATTGGATAAATTAAATTGAATTATAATGACAATGTGGTTGGATTTAGGAGATCCAAATAAACTGAATTATAATGAGCAATGTGGGAGGATTGGATAAATTAAATTGAATTATAATGAGCAATGTGGGAGGATTGTGTAAATTAAATTGGATAAATTAAATTGAATTATAATGACAATGTGGTTGGATTTAGGAGATCCAAATAAATTGAATTATAATGAGCAATGTGGGAGGATTGTGTAAATTAAATTGGATAAAATAAATTGAATTATAATGAGCAATGTGGGAGGATTGTGTAAATTAAATTGGATAAAATAAATTGAATTATAATGAGCAATTTGGGAGGATTGGGTAAATTAAACTCTATAAAATAAATTGAATTATAATGAGCAATGTGGGAGGATTGGGTAAAATAAATTGGATAAATTAAATTGAATTATAATGAGCAATGTGGTTGGATTTAGGAGATCCAAATAAATTGAATTATAATGAGCAATGTGGGAGGATTGGGTAAATTAAACTGGATAAAATAAATTGAATTATAATGAGCAATGTGGGAGGAATGGGTAAATTAAATTGGATAAAATAAATTGAATTATAATGAGCAATGTGGGAGGATTGGGTAAATTAAACTGGATAAATTAAATTGAATTATAATGAGCAATGTGGGAGGATTGGGTAAATTAAATTGGATAAAATAAATTGAATTATAATGAGCAATGTGGGAGGATTGGGTAAATTAAACTGGATAAAATAAATTGAATTATAATGAGCAATGTGGGAGGATTGGGTAAATTAAACTGGATAAAATAAATTGAATTATAATGAGCAATGTGAGTGGATTGGGTAGGTAAAAATAAATTGAAATCATAATGAACAATGTAGGTGGTTTTGGTAGGTCAAATTAAATTGAATTATAACGAGCAATGTGGGTGGATTGGGTAGGTCAAAATAAATTGAATTATAATGAACAATGTGGGTGGATTGGTAAGGCCAGATTAAACTGGATTATAATGACAATGTGGGAGGATTGGGTAAATTAAATTGGATAAATTAAATTGAATTATAATGAGCAATGTGGGAGGAATGGGTAAATTAAACTGGATAAAATAAATTGAATTATAATGACAATGTGGGAGGATAGGGTAAATTAAATTGGATAAATTAAATTGAATTATAATGAGCAATGTGGGAGGATTGGGTAAATTAAACTGGATAAAATAAATTGAATTATAATGAGCAATGTGGGTGGATTCAGAAGATCCAAATAAATTGAATTATAATGAGCAATGTGGGAGGAATGGGTAAATTAAATCGGATAAATTAAATTGAATTATAATGAGCAATGTGGGAGGATTGGGTAAATTAAACTGGATAAAATAAATTGAATTATAATGAGCAATGTGGGAGGATTGGGTAAATTAAATTGGATAAAATAAATTGAATTATAATGAGCAATGTGGGAGGAATGGGTAAATTAAATTGGATAAAATAAATTGAATTATAATGACAATGTGGGAGGATTGGGTAAATTAAACTGGATAAAATAAATTGAATTATAATGACAATGTGGGAGGATTGGGTAAATTAAATTGGATAAATTAAATTGAATTATAATGAGCAATGTGGGAGGATTGGGTAAATTAAACTGGATAAAATAAATTGAATTATAATGAGCAATGTGGGAGAAATGGGTAAATTAAATTGGATAAAATAAATTGAATTATCATGAGCAATTTGGAAGGATTGGGTAAATTAAACTGGATAAAATAAATTGAATTATAATGAGCAATGTGGGAGGAATGGGTAGGTCAAATTAAACTGGATTATAATGAACAATATGGGAAGATTACAAGAATTAGATTTTCATAAAGAGTAGCCAGGAGTTACAAAGAATATTTCAATTTACTTTGCTTTTTATTTAACATTGCTTTTCAAGGAAATGCAGCTTGAACTAAAAGCCTGATTTAGTGTATCATTATGCATTTATGCTGCAAAAGCCCTGGAAAGCTGACATATCATTGTGAGCAAGAGAATGTTAATAAAGCAGTATTCAGAACTAGACTACGAGGCTATGGGGTTTGCCTTTCAATTTCTTCCGTTTTCATCTTGGAGCCTTCCGGACGCAAAAATTTGACAAGAATACGTAATTGACTCCATCGGGACACAGCTGATTTTGTCCTGGTCAAACAAATCAATTATAACATTTAGAATTACAGCATCCAAAAACATAAATCTGATTGAAATGATAGTGTTCCCTCTAGTTTTATCATTATGGGACTCAATCAAACCTATTATATGTTGATATATGGCTAAACTGTACTATTGGATTCCCTGTTTCAGAAGGCTTTGTTTGTAAGTCATAAACTAGAAAGGTAACCATGGCTGCATTCAGTAAGCATAGCACTATATTCAGTGTTAGTGGAGAAGACAGCTAAGCCCTACTAAACAGCATGTCCTTAAATAGGAATTTTCATAATGGAGAACAAATACACAGCTAGAATTGGCATACACTGAAATTTGTCCATTTTTAATCCATAATCGTGATCATTTAACAAACAGAAACTGGCTTTAGAAAATAAATATGAAGATAATATGGTGAAAAGCTTTTAATACAAGTACAATGCTAAAGGCTCAACAAAGATATAAAAGTAAATTTAGCCACACACTGTCTCTACCAAGCTCTTCAGCAAGTAAATGTTTGAATGTATTACTTGTGGTTAGATACATGAACCTCTCTTGATAGCTAGCTTTTGTTCTCTAATGCCACAGAATAACAACTCATACAGTAGAAATGCTATCCAAGCAATGCCAAACACTATCTTTACCAAATGCAGCCCAACAGACTTAGGGTAGACAAATGCTATCTGGACAGTTTATGTTTGGGCGAATCACACTAAAAAAATTTAGATTTATGATTGAAAATATAAGGTTCACATAACAGAATAAAATAATACAGTAAATATTTCTGCAGAAATCATAAATGAAAGCTTGTAAAATACTGACAACAAAGTCATGCAGTTATAACACATGCTTTGAATCATGATAATGCACAAATTATTGATCCACAAATATCCTCAGCCATCAGATTTCCAAACAGAGTTTTAAAAAACAATAAGACTATAATGGTAAAATACCAATTTTACAAACAATTTATGCCTGTGATACATATACCCTTTCGGAACTAATTCTTAGAACAAATTTTGCTTATGGATGTAACTAGGAGATTATATCATAAATAAGCAGTTTCAAAACTGATGAAGTAAAATAATATAAAGTAAAAGATTTTTAATACATTTTTAAACTGAAAATTTTAAAAACATGTTGAAGCCATCAAATACATGGAATATATTTTTTTACAAACTCAGCAAACTCTTAATTCTGCACGAACAACTACTACATAATTGTCTAAATTCTCTGTGTGCCATCGCATATATACTGCTTATAAGTCAAACAACTACTACATAATTGTCTAAATTCTCTGTGTGCCATCGCATATATACTGCTTATAAGTCAAACAACTAATACATAATTGTCTAAATTCTCTGTGTGCCATCACATATATACTGCTTATAAGTCAAACAACTGCAGTAAAAAAAATCCTGAAATGTTGTGGCATAATGCACCTGCAAATCAGGGTCTGTGTTGTTTGTTCTACTTATTACTCCTAGCAAACTGCACAGACCCAGATATGATGGGGCATTATGCAATGACAGATCTGGGTATATGTACTTTGCAGTTGGCCAAGACTTATAAGTGAGTATATATGATAGATACCAAGGCTTAACACAGTGTAGGACTGCAATTTATCTGAAAAAGATTTGTATTTATTAGTACATTACAAATGACAAACTCAGTGTGTGAAAGATGTACCCATTTGTATGCATCTTGGGTAAAAGAAATGCTGATTCATCAAGAAATTTACTTGAACTATATAGTAACTGATTTAAAAAATATAAGCATCTGATCATAAGAAAGCTGAGTCATCCCAAAAAATAAATAAATAAAGCAAAAGAAGTTGATGGAAAGTTGATCTGGTCTTGAATTTCATCAAGATTGGTTTTAAAAATAACACCATGTGCTAAAAATCTACTCTTATATCATTTGTTAGATGGAATCTTCAAAACTGATAGGTTCATTACTGCATTACTCTGAAATCTGGCCCCTTCATTGTAAAACTATCCTCAGACTTTTTGAAGTAACAATTGTTATTCCTGGCATGGAAAATTCACCCATTTGTACAATGCAGCCTTCTTATAAATTTTGTGATGGAATTGGAAATAGATGAATTTTTGCAAATGCAGTACCTGACTGGTCATAATATTTTCATGTAAGGACTGGAGTCTGGTAAAGTTTTATGATAGCAGGGTTTGATATTTAAACAACAACTTTTGTCCTCAAACACAATGAAAGTATTTGTTCCTCTAAAAACAAAATATCTAACTGCAAAGGTGTAGATCAAAAACTGACATTACGTGATGCACTGGTAGATAGAAGTCTATAATAGCCATTTCATTTATGCTTTCTTTTAAATAGCATAGATCCTGAATTGCTGGCACTTTAAAAAACAGCCGATCTTGGTCTAACATGGTTTGCTGTTAGATGCACCTTTTAGATAATGTATACCAGCGAGCCTTATGCTTTTGGTTGAGTGGCAAACTAATAAGCCTCATACATGAGCTGATATGGTAAACTATCAAATCTTATACATGGATTGTTGACATGATAACCCAATAAACCGTCTACATGGGTATATATGATAAACTAAAGAAACTTCTACCAGGGCGATATGGTAAACTAAAGAATCTTCTACATGGGTCTATATGGTAAACTAAAAGAACAGTCTACATAGGTCTATATGGTAAACTAAAGAACCTTCTACATGGGTCTATATGGTAAACTAAAGAACCTTCTACATGGGTCTATATGGTAAACTAAAGAACAGTCTACATGGGTCTATATGGTAAACTAACGAACAGTCTACATGGGTCTATATGGTAAACTAATAAACCTTATACATGTCGAGTCAATATTTTAACCAGACAAACCTTCTACATCATTCAAGAATATAATGAAAGTCTTACAGATGAATTGAACTGATAACTAAACAAAATTTTTATATGGGTTAATATGGTAAACTAATGAATATGCACATCCAAATTTAGTACTGAATTAATGGAAATAACCCTCAAACATTGCTAATGATTTCATGAGAATTCATTTCAAAATGGGTAGTTGTGGTAGCTAGGTTAGCACAGCATCAGGTTTGTAATTCATGGATCGGGTATTGATACCTATGGAGGTTAAGATGGCCTTGGTTTGTTCGTGGAAAAGACACATGGTTTCTATTTTCCACAACATGTTATAGACAAAAATGTGCTAAAGGTGCAATAAAAACATAAAACAAGCAAAGAAACAAATATTTTTAATACAACATGATGTTTCTTGTTCTTGCATTAAAGTCTTACTTGTAATAAGACACTTGTTCATGCAGAGCAAAAATTATCTGATAAAGTTAAAAGAAAATGATTTAGTAAGTTATTTTTCTCCAAAAATATTTACCTTGATCACATTAATGTTAGGAAATCTTACTCTGATCGCATTAATGTTAGGAAATCTTACTCTGATCGCATTAATGTTAGAAAATCTTACCTTGATCACATTAATGTTAGGAAATCTTACCTTGATCACATTAATGTTAGGAAATAATACTCTGATCACATTAATGTTAGAAAATCTTACTCTGATCACATTAATGTTAGGAAATCTTACCTTGATCACATTAATGTTAGGAAATCTTACTCTGATCACATTAATGTTAGGAACTCTTACCTTGATCACATTAATGTTAGGAAATCTTACTCTGATCACATTAATGTTAGGAAATCTTACCTTGATCACATTAATGTTAGGAAATCTTACTCTGATCACATTAATGTTAGGAAATCTTACTCTGATCACATTAATGTTAGGAACTCTTACCTTGATCACATTAATGTTAGGAAATCTTACTCTGATCACATTAATGTTAGGAAATCTTACTCTGATCACATTAATGTTAGGAAATCTTACTCTGATCACATTAATGTTAGGAAATCTTACTCTGATCACATTAATGTTAGGAACTCTTACCTTGATCACATTAATGTTAGGAAATTTTACTCTGATCACATTAATGTTAGGAAATCTTACTCTGATCACATTAATGTTAGGAAATCTTACTCTGATCACATTAATGTTAGGAAATCTTACCTTCATCACATTAATGTTAGGAAATTTTACCTTCATCACATTAATTTTAGGAAATCTTACCTTCATCACATTAATGTTAGGATATCTTACCTTCATGACATTAATGTTAGATAATAAACTCTGCTACCTCCACAATTCAGAAAAAAAATGAAAATGTATTCTTTTCTCTCTGTATATCGCATATACAAATGCTAGAAACTCTTAACCATTACCTCCCCTTACCACTGCTTGAAGGTTACCCATCAAATGACCATGCCTGTATTTGCTAGAAACTCTTAACCATTACCTCCCCTTACCACTGCTTGAAGGTTACCCATCAAATGACCATGCCTGTATTTGCAGGAAGATGCTTTAAGAATAATCAGGTAAGTAGTTTTCAGAAAAATACAATTTTTCACTTTTAGCACAGTCATTTCCAAATCTTTATCTTTACTAAGATAAGAAAAATTGTTACTAAACCTCCAATAGTAACATGTATAACTGCAAAGACTCCTCAAATAGTGTCTCTATTGTCATTTAGTGTCTTATCTGATTTATTCCATGGGAATGTTATCTATTACTCATGCCATATTTGCTTTATTTATAACACATGCCATATTTGCTTTATTTATAACACATGCCATATTTGCTTTATTTATAACACATGCCATATTTGCTTTATTTATAACACATGCCATATTTGCTTTATTTATAACACATGCCATATTTGCTTTATTTATAACACATGCCATAGTTTGCTTATGGTTAATGAAAATTAAACCATTTGAATCTATATATAAATTTATTGGACATGTGTGCTTGCCCCCTCTCTTTTTGAAGAGTTTTTAGGGTAAACTATACTAACAAGATAACAAACCAAACAAATATGCCTACAAGGAGTTAATACTCTCCAAGTTTTTACATTTTCTAGTTTATTAACACAAAACTGAATGAGGTTATAAATACAACAAATTTTAAAAATCAGATGTAATGCTTCAGCTGTTTGACTTAAACACTTTTGAAATAAAATAATCAAAATGTATATAGGCTTACCTGTCACTCATCTCAGCTCTGTAGAGTCTGTTGGAGATTGAAGCTAGGAAAGCCTGTATACAATCGGTGTCAATTTGCAGTCCAGCCTTGACTGCCCTGGGATGAAAAAAAAAAGAGTTGAAAGTCAGTCGTGTTTGACACAATGTTAAAAATTAATCTGACATACTCATTACACAGATGAACAGGTAAGGATGTTTAAACCTCCAAGCAACAAGTCATTACAATGTTAACAATTCATTTCAATGTTAACAAGTCATTACAATGTTAACAATTCATTAAAATGTTAACAAGTCATTACAATGTTAACAATTCATTACAATGTTAACAATTCATTACAATGTTAACAAGTCATTACAATGTTAACAAGTATTACAATGTTAACAAGTCATTACAATGTTAACAATTCATTACAATGTTAACAAGTCATTGCAATGTTAACAAGTCATTACAATGTTAACAATTTAACAATTCATTACAATGTTAACAAGTCATTACAATGTTAACAAGTCAGTACAATATTAACAATTCATTACAATGTTAACAATTCATTACAATGTTAACAAGTCATTACAATGTTAACAATTCATTACAATGTTGACAAGTCATTACATTGTTAACAATTCATTACAATGTTAACATTTCAAAATCATGATCAATAAAAAAGAATACAAAGTAATATGATAGTATTCACCACAATGGGTAATTTTAGTATATACCTATCAATTTTCTACCAATCAATTTTCTACCCAAGACTGAGCCAGAACTTTACTGTCAAAAGTAGGTAAATGGTGCTGTCGTTTTCTGCTCCTATACTATCCTGCATTTTCCTCATGGTTTTCTAGATACAGCTGAACAAATGTAAATAATTATCCAATAGCCTCGCTTGACTTACAAAAAGAAATGAGTAGCATTCTCTTTAATGAACCTGTATCACTGATTCCAATAATTTGTCCAATCCTGCTATAAATAGCTGACAATATTAATACTATCAGGGGTGCAAGGTCTAGGCCTGACGTCCTGCTTGCCAAAGGGAAGTAAAGCGTCTCTCATAGCCTCTCCTTTCCAGGTGTAGTGATCGCTGCAGGACCACTGTTTTGCTCTGATGGACAGGAGGTTACCTGCATATAGCCTCTCCTACACTATTGTGTCCACAACTGCACCTTCACGTGGAGCCCGTTGTTTTTCACAGAGCCTGTTGTGTGGCGCGACCGAGTGCTCGGCAGTATAACTGGGAGGGCAGACTGGGCTCATTAGCCTTGGCAGGCAGACAGTCTAAGAGAAGGGTAACTCTGACTCCAAACCCAGGTAGATGTAGCTCGTTAGCCAGGTCAAGGCAATTTTTCCAGGAGAAGAAAACTCTGATTGAAAACCAATGGTTCCACTGCCTTGTGGATATCTTCGGGAGAAGGAAAGGCTACCGGAATAAACCCAGACAGAAAATCCGGAGTGGAGCCCCATAAGGCGGCTGGATGTCAACTACAACTTCCTTCCGTCAGCTCCTGCATCTAAACTGGTACCAAATGTCATGCTCAGCATTCCTTTGGACCTAACCCCAGCAAGGACGAGAGGGGGATCCTGAAGCCTGGGCAACCCAGGATCTCCATATTCCATGCCCAGGCTTGCGCCCTGGAGAGGTCATTCCAGTCTCGCTACTAAGTGAGGAAACAACACTGAAGCTGACAGTTTACGGGTTATAAGTCCCACTCGATTGGCCAGGGAAGGGGCGCCACTGGTCAGCTTTGACGGTGGGCGGGATCATCATGTCCCAATGGCCAACTACCACCTGCCTCAAGCCGGGCAGCCCCCAGTCAATAAGGTGTTGACCCGCCATCGTCTGCCTGCCCTAGTAGGTGTCTGGAGCTCATTGTGTTGCTTAACATGACAAGCAGATGAAAATTCCACACCAGACAAAAAGAAAAAGAACGAATAAAGAAGACTCCAGCTCTTCGATTTGCAAGCTGGAATGTACACACTATGTGTACAGGCATCTAAGTTGACCTCAGAGAAGTGGATGACACCAGTAAAACGGACATCATCGATAGAGAACTTACCAAGCTAAATATCAGCATAGCTGCCCTCCAGGAAACTAGACTGGCCTTTAATGGCTCCCTCATTAGTGTCTACGCCCCCACCCTCTCATCTTCTGAAGACACCAAGGATCAGTTCTATGGGCAGCTGGATGAACAGATTCAAGGATGTCCCAAACACGAATCACTTTTTCTCCTCGGCGAGTTCAATGCCAGAGCAGGTGAGGATCACGAATCATGGCCTACCTGCCTCAGATATCATGGTACTGGAAAGACCAACGAAAACAGTCAGAGACTGCTGGAGCTGTGCACCTACCATGGCCTGTGCATAACAAACACTTTTTTCAAGGGTAAGCCACAACACAAAGTGTCATGGAAACACCCCAGGTCCCATCACTGGCACCAACTTGACTTGGTCATGACCAGGCATTCTGCCCTTAACAGCGTCCTCTCCACCAGAACCTACCACAGTGCAGACTGCGACTCCGACCATGCCCTCATGAGCAGCAGGGTGAGACTACAGCCAAAGACACTACACCATTCAAAACCAAAAGGACATCCACGCATAAACACCGCACAGATGTCGGTCCTTTCCAAGGTACAGGAGTATGTGTCTGCCCTGGACAAGGCTCTCCAGGACCTTCTAGAGCACAACGCCACAGCCAAGTGGAATGCCATGAAGGGTGCCATCTACAAAACAGCCATGTCCACGTTTGGCAAAAAGGAACGACCCAGTCAGGACTGGTTCAACGCACACCTAACAAGGATGGAACCACTAATCGAGGAGAAACGAAAAGCCTTTATAGCGTACAAAAAATGTCACAATGAACGGACGCATGCTGCTCTTAAAAGTGCTCGAAGCAACACCCAACACATCGCTAGACAGTGCACGAACAAGTACTGGCAACAACTGTGTGAATGAATCCAGCGCAGTGCCGAGACCAGAAACATAAATGGTATGTACAGTGGCATCAAGAAAGTTCTAGGCCCTACAGTGAAATGGGTTGCTCCCTTGAAATCTATGATGGGAGAGAAGATCACAGACCATAGGCAACAGATGACCAGATGGGTGGAGCACTACTCAGAGCTATACTCCCGTGAAACATTAGTCACTGAAGCAGCCCTCAGCAGCATAAAGAATCTTCCCATCATGGAGGAGCTCAACGAAGTGCCAACCTTAGAAGAGCTCAGCAAAGCAATTGACTCCTCCCAAACGACAAAGCACCAGGTAGTGACAGCATCCCGCCCGAAGCTATCAAATGTAGGAAACCAACACTGCTCCAACCACTGCACAAACTACTTTGCCTCTGCTGGGAGGAAGACATGCATGATGCCATAATTGTGACCCTTTACAAAAACAAGGGCCACCGCAGTGACTGCAATAATTACAGAGGGATCTTGCTTCAGAGCATCATTGGTAAAGTGTATGCCCGCATCATACTAAATAGGCTGCAGTTTCTGGCAGAATGTGTGTACCCAGAATCCCAGTGTGGCTTCAGAGCAGGCAGGTCGACAACAGACATGATCTTCTCTTTACGACAACTCCAAGAGAAGAGCAGAGAGCAAGGTCAATCACTCTACATGATGTTCATCGACCTTTGACTTCGTCAGCAGGAAGGGCATTTTTGAAGTTCTCAGTACGATCGGTTGCACTTAAAAACTCCGCAACATGATAATCTCTTTCCATGCAGATATGAAGGGAACAGTCCTGTACGATGGATCTTCCTCAACCTCCTTCCCAGTTAACAGCGGTGTGAAGCTGGGCTGCGTTCTGGCACCAACCCTATTCGGGATCTTCTCCTTTCTTCTGTCCTACACCTTTGACTCGTCCACTGATGGCATATATATACACACCAGGTCCGATGGGAGGCTGTTCAACCTGGCACAACTGCGCTCAAAGACAAAAGTGAGGGCTGTGCTCATCATGGAGATGCTTTTTGCAGATGATTCGGCTCTTGTGGCACATACACTGAGGAAGCCCTTCAGAGATGGGGAGACCATTTTGCTGATGCCTGCATGCAGTTTGGACTCACCATCAGCCTGGAAAAGACAAAGGTCAGCGTGCAAGTTACCACCATTGCCCCTACAATCAAAATCAACGGTGTCACCTTGGAAGCAGTCAACAACTTTACCTACCTGGGGTCAACCATCAGCAACACTCTCTCACTCGATAAGGAGCTGGACAGAATGCTTGGAAAGGCAAACACCATCATGTCATGACTGACCAAGAGGGGGTGGGAAAACAACGCGCCGACAGTGCAAACTAAAGTCAAAGTTTACCAAGCCTGCATTATGAGCACCCTTCTATATGGAAGTAAGGCCTGGAGTACCTACATGAGGCAAGAGCGCCTGCTCAACTCCTTCCATATACGGTGCCTTAAACGCATCTTGAAAATCAGCTGGCAAGACCGTGTCCCAAACAGCGAAATCCTGCAGCGTGCAAACACCCACAGCATGTTCTCCCTGCTGAGCAAATGTCGCCTTCAATGGCTGGGACACGTCCGATGCATGGAGGATGGGAGGCTGCCAAAGGACATCCTATATGGACAGCTGGCCACTGGCACAAGAAGAGTCGGCCACCCCTCACTCCGTTTCAAGGATGCATGCAAGAGGGACCTGAAGGCATGTGACATCGCACCTGATGGCTGGGAAGTGCTGGCCGAGGACCGAGGCACCTAGAGATTGATAGTAAGTAAAGGTATCTCAGTTGCTGATACGAGGAGAGGCCAGTTGACGGCAGAGAAACGTGTCAGAAAGGGTCACGTGACAGCAAGCACAGCAACTCGGGCTTCCCAGCATGTCTGCACAAACTGCAAGAGGGACTGCCACTCACGCATAGGTCTCCACAGCCACAACAGACGATGCCAACAACCCAGAGACAGACAACACCCCAAGGGCGCTAGATGATGATGATGATTAATACTATCATTGCCATGACAAGTCCCCACTGAAGCCATTCACAATGTCACACATGAAACAGTTCAAACACTATCAGCCAGGTCTGTTAACTATTCAGCTGGTAAAATCTTTGATGATGCAAAATTTGACAACTGCACAACAGTTGTTAATCACATAATAGTGGTCTGCTGACCCCAATCATCAAAGAAAAATTTGTTAACAGTAATCAAAGTGAAACTGAGTGACTGTTATTACACACGCTTTGAAGTGAAAATGATTGTTATTACACATGCTTTTAAGTGAAAATTATTGTTATTACACATGCTTTTAAGTGAAAATGATTGTTATTACACAAGCCTCAAAGTGAAAGTGTTATTACACATGCTTCAAAGTGAAAATGAGTGACTCTTATTACACATGCTTTGAAGTGAAAATGAGTGACTCTTATTACACGTACTTCATTGAATAAATTGATATTCATGGTTGGATCACTGTATCTCTACAAAAGTCTGCTCATTCCGCTATAAGTGATATGAGAATACTGCACACCCTAGTAGGTCCGTCTATCGTCCCATATTTCATTTTTGCTCCAAACATGGAATACAACATCAATTAGTCAGACCTTACTTTTTCAAATAACTGAATTCTACACTGACATCTGCATTCTTATTAAACAAGATTGAGATCCCACATTGTGTTGCGATTTGTAACGACCATGTCTGCACTAATCAGGTGCATATTGAAACAGATAAATGGATAATATATTAATATGGTAAAAACTTTGTTGAACTCTGATCATAGCTTCACTAGTAAATCCAAATGTGGTTACCAGGTTATACCAAGCTGTAATGACTGTGTCAAAGAACTACATGACTTTGCATGAAATGCTTACCATATGTGGCGTAACACCAGTAAACCTTGTCATAGCCATTTCGGTAGCAAAATGTGCCAAACAAGAGCACAATTTAAGTATGCTCTAAGATTATATAAGAAGGAAGTCAAACATTGAGCAGATATGCAAGCACTAAAATTAAATTTGAGAATGTCGACCAAAGTGAATTCTAGAAGCAAGTTAAACAAAATACTATGAAAGCTTCCAATAAACTACCAATTTGCATGATGGAAACCAAGGTCAGAATAATCTATGCAACATGTGGAAAAAATCATTTTGAAGACTTACTCCATAGTGTTAAAAATGAATCGAATAAGAAGCATGTGTTTTCAGCATTGAATTCTGCTCATATTGAGTGAATACAATTATCTGAGATCCAAAGTGTAATAGCAAGACAAAAAAGCAGTAAATGTCCAGGATAAGATTCTTTTAACATTTTAAATTTTCAGATATTAGACTTGATGTGCTATTGATGATTTTATTTAATTGTATGTTTGTGCATAACTCTATACTAGATGATTCACAAAAGCTGTAATGTTTCCTCTACTAAAATGCAAAATTGGTGACCTGGTGGAAAAATATAACAACAGATCTATAGCTCTTACAACTATTATTTCAAAAATATTTGAATGCATCATACTGAAAAGATGTGGAGTTACAATATCCGATAATCAGTTTGGTTTTTAAAAAGCAGCATTCAACAGATTTATGCCAATATGTCTTTATGGGAACTGTCAGCCATTATGTATAACATTGCATGCTTTTAATATGCTAGTAAGGCATTTGATAGGGTCAATCATGGGCCACTCTTTAAAAAGTTGAATGATATTAAAATACCTGTCTACATAGTTCATACTTTAGTTAACTGGTATGGCAAACAGTTGTATTGTGTGCAATGGGGAAGTGTAATATCCACCACTTTCCATGTAACCAATGGAGTGAAGCCGGGGTGTATTCTTCCTCCTTTGTTATTTAATATATATAGATGATTTAAATAAAAAACTGGGTCAGTGCTACGTGGGGTTATGTGTGCCGCCAAATGTATTGTTTCTTAATGATAAAACTGAGGCTATTCTGATCACAACACAAAGACTTTCTCATTCATATCCTTTACCTCAGACAATAAATATCAGCAACACCAATATTAAATTCTCACAGTCAGTACGAAACCTAGGTCTTTCTCTAGACAGTACTCTCGCATTGCACCAACATGTTATGAACATATGCAAGTCTGCATATCATGAGCTGAGATGCATCAGTTCCATTCGCCAATATCTTTCATTTGATGCCACTAAAACACTTGTGTGTTCATTACTACTTTCAAGATTGGACTACTGTAGCTCAATTCTGTCTGGTTCATCACAATATTTACTCCAGAAACTTCAAAACACAGCTGCTTGGATCATATTTAGAGTACCTCAATAAGAACACACCTCACCACTGCTCTGTATCCTACACTGGCTATCCATTCGATACAAAATCAAACACATATTGTTTTCTCTGTGCTATGTTTCAATGACAAACTCCAGTCCAGCATACCTATCCGGCTTCACCCATGTGTATACACCAGCAAGATACTTATGCTCCTCTTCGGACAATCGTATAATCATTGCTCCCAATATGAAAATGTTCTTTTGCATACCAAGGCCCGGCGATGTGGAACGAATTGCCCATTGAAATTAGGCACAAAGACACAGTAGTCCCCTTTTAAGAGTGCTCTTAAAATTCACCTTTTTCGACTGCAGGAACAAACTTAGAGACCTAATAATGTTTTGTATCTTATGTTTTCAGCATGTTTTTTTATGTTTTCCAATTTCATGGTTTTCGTTATTTGTTTTTCTGTAGTGTAGTCATATCATTATAGATGTTGTAAAGCTCTTAGAGCTTCTAAAGATTAGGTGCTATACAAAGTCCTCATTATTATTATTACTATTATTATTATTATTATTATTATTATTATTATTATTATTATTATTAAGAATGTTAGTTTTGAAAAGTCCTTTAATCGCAGGTTTAAGTAAATTATTCAAGATATATAAAAGTTAGATTAATATTCAAATTTAATTGCTATGTATTGTCTGCAGACAAGCTTTAGTAAGTGTATAAGAAGAAAACTAGTTACTGGTTATAATAATAGTCTTTAGTAAGTGTATAAGAAGAAAACTAGTTACTGGTTATAATAATAGTCTTTAGTAAGTGTATAAGAAGAAAACTAGTTACTGGTTATAATAATAATCTTTAGTAAGTGTATAAGAAGAAAACTAGTTACTGGTTATAGTAATAGTCTTCATTTTCTGTTAGGTTATGTTTTTTATGTTTACAATGTCTTTAATTTATATCTATAATATAGTCTGAAATAAAGAGTTTTTATGATTTATTAAGATGATGCTCATATTGAAAGGATGTAATTATAAAGCAATTTTGTCTTTCTTCAGTTACATTCTTTATTTTCTCATAATGATCAAGATTTACAGATAATGACAACTGGACATGATTTACCATGAATATATATATATATATATATATATATATATATATATATATATATATATATATATATATATTACACATTTTTGAACGTTAAAGCAACTACTCTGGTTAGAGACACACCTAATTAATTGAAACAATGAAGTTCCACAGGGCCATTGTACCTACAGATGTTCACACTCACCTACAGATGTTCATGATCGCACAGTCTCGAAGATTTTCCAGTGCTCTCATAAGTTTGTCCGATTGTTTTGGTTTCTTCTCACTATCTCTGCTACTCTCATCTGTTACAGTAATTTGAATATTTCCCTCACTAGTAGCATACTTGTTCAGCTTGCTGAGAATGGGGGAAGGACTAACCAAAAAGTCTCTTAAGGAACTCACCATGCTGGAAGCCAGATTTGGAAACTTTACTGCTAACTTCCCTAATGACTGGAATAACAATTAGATAGGAATGTACATACACGTTTTATTTAATAAGAAATGAGGAAGAACTATTTACAAAAAAATGATTAAAAGCACAATAACAGTGAAAAATGATTAGTGAAGCTTGATCTTTTTATTTTAATGATTACAGACTGTTTCCAAACTAAAACAAAGTTATAATAAACAATTCATGAAAGTCACTGTAGCAATACATATAGTCTTGAAATTGTGGAACTGTGTTCTAGATCTGTCTACAATCTGGTAGTTCACATGGAAAATTAAAGTTCACCAGTTAACAGATATCATATATTGTAATTAAAAGGACTTTAATATCATGCAATACAGACTGGAACTTATTCTGGTCAATTACTTAAATTCTGAGGAAAATTCATTATGATCCCAAGCAATTTAGCCATCTATTATCTTCAGTGTATGAAAGACTATTGTAATGTTGCAAATATAAACGAGAGTCATGTTTAGATATACCTCCAAAGCCACTATCAACAGTGGTGTGTGGGAAAGCAGCAGTTTCTTCTCTGTGTTCATGCTAATTTTTTCTGTGAGTTTCAGGCACAGATTCTCAGCTTCTGTAATGCGACAACAAAAACTAGAGCAACAGCAATGGCTCACTCACAACGCACAAAACCTATTATTACCTATTCAACCATTTCTCCTATTACTCATCTCCTCCCCACAAGGCAGTGATACGGACTTCCTACCAAAAAATCTACCAGACATATCATGCTTTCCTGACATGATTGCATAAACACAGTGTTGTCATAGAATATCTGCAAATGTCAATGAAATTGAAATTTGTGTATATCCGACATTTGACCTCCTTAAATGACTCAGTCAAGGATGAGTTCCACTCTTGCAGATGGTTACCCAAAAGACAACATAAATTTTCATAAATTGTCACAGTGCAGTTTAGATAAGTATGTATAATGGCCAGATGGATTGATAGATTGAGGGTATCACAATATCCACCACTATGTGAAGGAAGACATATTCTTTCAAACTTTAAGTATTCTGTCTACTTTTACACAATCATGAATTTGCATGAGTGTTATCTCAGTAACTATGATTTGTAATCACTAATGTCTTGCATTTTCTGGTCCTGGTGCTAACTTTATAATGACTGACCCAGAGTTAAGTCGTGACTTAAAAGTCACTGGCCACATATATTGTACAAACCTGTGATATTATTATAGTCATAAAAATGCACTTCTTACGTATGCACACCATAAAAGATATTAGATTAAAAAGTCTGTAAACAGTTGGTAGTTATTGCATGCCAAAATTAGATATGATGTACATTTACCCCTTCTACTCAACCTAGCTGTTCAAGTCTTTCATTTCTACCCACAAATGTCTGTGATATATCTTATGATCGTGCTTTTGTACCACAAAATTAGTGTACTGTGTTGCATATGGATGTAACAAAAAAGAGAAATGATGGGAAGGAAGGGTTCTTTCTTTTTCCAAAATACCCTGTGTATCAGAAATAGCTGATTGAAGCTGTGGGATCAAATATGGTGAGGGATGGGAAAGTTGTACCATTTATGCCACATTATAGTCAATTTGGCCCAAAGACAATTAATCTGAAATTTTGGGCAAAATTAAGACAATATAAAAGTAGGAAAAAATGTTTTTGACAATTTTGTTAAGTTGTAAAACAGATTCTATTTTAGAAAAGAAATTGAATAAAATTTAAACAAATTAAACTATATTCTTTAAAAGAAAAATATGTTTCATAACATGCATTATATATATATATATATATATATATATATATATATATATATATATATATATATATATATATATATATATATATGAGAGAAAACACAAACTGACACCTTGCTCATTCAGATTATATGTTAATATACAATGACATTCTCAATTTAAGTCTTTCAATATTGATTTATAAAACAATAATACTTAATGAAATAAAATTCTACAGAATATGTATACATTTTTCTAAGTGTAGCGATACTGTACGCAAGATGTTATATACAAATATATTTAATTTTTGGCTTTGGGTTGTAACGCTGCTGCTTATAATACACATTCAATTGCACAGAGAGAGAGAGAGAGAGAGAGAGAGAGAGAGAGAGAGAGAGAGAGAGAGAGAGAGAGAATAAAATGGAGCATTTTGTCAGTGTTTAGTAGATGCATTATGAAGCACTTACCAAGTAATTTTATTGTTTGTTTTTATTTTTCAAGTTGTCTTTGTGTGTGTGCGCATAAACTGAAAGCTTGTCATTATTAGTCAATACCATCAATCATATTTGCTCCATTATTCCATACAAATAAGGAAATAAATTTGTGTTAAATTTGTGACCCCCTTCTCAGCTGCACAGTACAATAAAAAAGATAAACAAACACTTATTTGAAAATAAAATGAAAGAAACAAACATTGCATTGTTATCATTGATTCCTTCTTTTTTCATCATGCAAAATTTATTAAAGATAAACATATATCTATAACATTTGGCATATGCCTCTATACTGTAATCTGTATCGCTTATGTCTGATTACAATACAAGAATATCACCTGAATGCTTGAAAACACCTGCCAGTCACGCATGATAAGTTATATAAGTGCAAAATGACCAAGACTATTGGATCCAGGTTAACTCTATGACAGCATCTCGCAAATAAAAATCACTATTTGAAAATACATTCACTTTGAGTGCAAATGATAATATTTTCGGTAGTATGGATTATAAAAGTATTATTAAAGCATGTTATTGCTGTGTATATTATATACCCTGCAGATATCAATTATGAATACATATGACAAACAAATAGAAACCTGGGTGATGAATAAACACATCTGGCATTGAACAATAAACTCCTTGCTCAAACTTACAAACAGGATATTACATACAAATGTTATTTTATTACAAAGCAAGCCAATCCTGGAAAGTGACTTTGGATTCTTTTATATCAGCTGATTTTTTTAAGTTGGCCAACATAAGGCAGCCATCTTTGGTTCCTTTTAATTGTTTTATAGGTTTGCCGATTTCATGGTTTTTTTTTGCAAAGTCAACCGACAGGGAAGCAATCATTTATTCCTTTTTACCTGTATTAATGAAAATTTTGAAAATACCTTAAAACTGTTTTGAAAGCAACACAATCTAGTGCATTGTGTATGCACATCGATATAATGCTTAACAGTAAATTAGTTTTCAATAGCTTTGTCTAAATTTTCCCTATCCATAGATGATAATGTTTTATTTTTCAACAAGAAGCATGTATTTTGTCATGTGGAAATAAATGCTTATCATTTCTGGTTGGCATCCTCTTTAGGTAAGAATTTGTAGCTATGGGGAATTAACAGCATTTTATACTTATATTTTGTGTAATTAAATCATTTCTTCCTTACACTCGATAATTTTTATATTCTTTTATGAGAGTATAACTACTTATAATCATATAAAGCAAACCTGATGTAAAAAGAATAATGTCTGAGTATGTCTGGTGATTTTTAAGATAAATGAATGGCCAATTTTAAGTATGGCTTAAATTTCAGCAAACCTGATTTAATGGATTTCAGACAGTGTAGTATCAAGTTCTTTATATTTTATGACACACAAAAATGGTTGCAGATCTTTGTAAAATGTGAATGTTAACATGCGTCCTATTAAAATGAGTGACTTGACAGTTCTGGAGATTTACAGTGTATCTAGATACATCTGAAATATGTGCTTTGTAAACAAATTTTACTCCGGTATCTAATTATGAATATCTGAATACAATACCCATGATACAATATGGCATACTGCTAAGAAAATATATCGAAATATTGAACATCATATTTACCAATAGCCACATAACTATTCAATAACAAAGCTTGAAGCATATTTTCAGTCTCAGACTTTAATGTTTTATGAATACATGGGCAAATTTTCATCCACATATTGCAAGACACTTTTAATAATCTTCTGCGGCCTCAGATCATATTCACAATTCAAAAATCTATGAAAGTGATACATCTCAACAACAGTGTTTTCTTTTCAATGCCAAAATTTATTATTACTTTTTACATCCTGATATAACATGTCTCTCCAAGACACCAACTCTTTCTCCATAATATCTAGTAGTCGTGCAATAGAGTAAAAGGTTCATATCTGGTGTCATGGTATAGAGTAAAAGGCTCATATCTGGTGTCATGGAATAGAATAAAAGGCTCATATCTGGTGTCATGGAATGATGTAAAAGGCTCATATCTGGTGTCATGCTCATATCTGGTGTCATGGTATAGAGTTAAAGGCTCATATCTGGTGTCATGGAATAGAATAAAAGGCTCATATCTGGTGTCATGCTCATATCTGGTGTCATGGAATAGAGTAAAAGGCTCATATCTGGTGTCATAGAATACAGTAAAAGTTTCATATCTGGTGTCATGGAATAGGATAAAAGGCTCATATCTGGTGTCATGGAATGATGTAAAAGGCTCATATCTGGTGTCATGCTCATATCTGGTGTCATGGAATAGAGTAAAAGGCTCATATCTGGTGTCATGGAATGATGTAAAAGGCTCATATCTGGTGTCATGGAATAGAGTAAAAGGTTCATATCTGGTGTCATGGAATAGAGTAAAAGGCTAATATCTGGTGTCATGGAATGATGTAAAAGGCTCATATCTGGTGTCAAGCAAAGGAGTAAAAGGTTTATATCTGATGACATGCAATACAACAAAGGGTTCAAACTAGTAAAATGTAAAGAAAGAAAGCTTTTAATTTTTCCATAAACCTTGAGATTTGCATTTTGATGCTTAGTAAAAAATAGTTTTGCAGGGTCCAAAATACTCTGATTTGCATACACACAGAAAGATATAAACCCAACACATTGATAATGGAAAACATCCTCATCTAGCAACACAACCAAGTTAAAACTCAATGCTGGGAAAGCAAATATTAAATTTGACAATTTATAATGAAAACAACAGATGGAATTTTTTGGAATCGCATGAAAGGTGTGAAAATTAAATGATCTTTTCAATCATACAAAAACTTCAGTAAGATGAGATTTTAAAGTGGTTATCTCGAAACAGGTAAGATAGTTATACCTGACTCATCTCTGACTGCCCAAAACAAAAGGTCAACACACGCAGCACTACTGCATACCACCAACTCATATGGGTTCACATCCCATTTTTTGTCTCCAGAAGTATAAGAGTCCCTGCTGTGCTGGTGGTATTGGGAGTGTCGACGCCTGTCCAATTCCTGCTGTCCAACCATGTATAAAGATTTTACAAACACTTCCACCTCCTTCATGAATCTGCTAGGCACATCTGTGTAAATATACAAACAAGACTCTATGTTGCCAGAAGACACAAACACTGCTCAAAATTAATAAAAACTGAATATATTTTTTGTGTATATGGAAAAGCGTTGAGAATATGCAGAAAAAGAAAAAGTAAATCAAATTGTTCTTTTGTTGGTTCTACATGACTGTGTGAATGATTCTGTAGTGGTTTTATATCCATTACATTTATTACTGTAATTCTCAAGCTAACTCAAACTTGTCTATATAGTTATACATAAAAAGAATGTAGTAAACACAGTTTAGAAATGAAAATTACTCAAATTTGCTTCTCTTCCTTTCATTGGTTGAGAAGGCAAGTAGAAATGTGATGTTTTCTTGTGTGTAACCACTGCAAATTACATACTTTGTGTGTAACCACTGCAGATTACATACTTTGCCCACTAATTGTCAAATAAATCATAAACTGGGCAAGTGATTAAGTAAACTTCTATTGCCTGGATGGCTTTACTGTCATAAAGATTACATTCTAAATTAATAATATGATATTTATACTAAAAAAATACTTATCTCTTTCTGGACAATATTTTTCTAAGTACAATATAGTAGCAATGATGTAATAAATCTATCAAGATATTAATTATGTCATTTCTGAAATGAACTAAAGTATTCAAGGTATATATTCTGTCAGGAATCCACTCACACACACCTTTTGCCTGCTCCAGCACATCCCTCAGCAAAGTGACAATCACAAGAGTTACAGCTTCACTAAATGTCTTGTATGCAAACCTAACCATGTGTCCATTCTGTAACATAACATAATAATAATAATAATAATAATAATAATAATAATAATAATTACTATTAATATTATTGTTCAGTCATTTATTACTAATTATTCCAGTTACACAAGTAACATATCGACTGCAAGAACAAACTAAAACACCTAATAATGTTTCCTACCTTAAATATTTTCAGCATGTTTTATGTTTTCTAATTTCATGGTGTATTTTTGTATAGTTATACATTATATGTTTTTTTATGTTATAGGTGTTTCTAATACTGTAAAGTGCTTAGAGCTTCTAGAAATTAGGCACTATACAAAGTCTTCATTATTATATCTAAATTCAGAATTTATTATCTTCTTTCCCTCTCTTCTTTCTTATCTTTCTCTCCATTCCTTCTTTCTCTGTTTCATTTAGAAATATAACGGAACCTGATGAAAACTAGTCATTACCTTATAGTCAGATTATTCAGAGATTGAGAGTAGACTATTAATAAATAAATAAAAAAGAATAATTTAAAATCAAACAAAGTGGCCAAAAAAGAGCCATGACCTGATTTTCTCAAGTTTAATGTAAAACTTGAATGTATATTCCAGTAAAGAAATAAATTAGATATAGAAGCAAATGTGTATACAGACCACAAGTATAAATAAATAACTTAAGAAGGAAAACGTCACAAATATCCGAATTTTTTTTATTTATACCCTCTGCATGCCTACCCTAACCCTCCTGGAATCTTTGTTGTCATCTACTATCATCTGAAACATTCACTCTCACTCAATTCATGTCGATTAAATCCTGGTCACAAGGAATAGACCATATTACCTTCGATCTTACTACTTCTCAAAATAAAGCCTTTGTTAAAAACAAAACATGGCACACAATTTTATCACTCTCCCTCCATTGGTCTGAATGGAGTTTTGATCACACACACACACAAAAACTCATGATTCAGTGAGGCAGTATTTATACAGACTGTGACAGTCAAACCTTACATCAACATAACCTTGGAGGAAATAATTTGCAGAAAAAAATCATAAAGACAAATGGATTCAGTCAATTTTGTTTACTGTTGCCAGGGTTAGGTCATCACAATTATATAATGATGAAATCTGACTGGCACTTGTAACAGAACTATAGAGTTACTGGACAGCTATGGTTAGGGAACAAATTGTATGGCCCTATAAAAACAGGTCATTTAATTAAAAGTGCAGAAATGGGGACAGAACAGAACAGTGACCTTAAATTTGAAATAAATCTGGACTGTGTACCATCATTCATACAAAAACTTCAAACAGCTTTTTAGATATAATAACAACAAAAAGCAAACATAAAATGCAAACTGTGGCCTTGACCTTGAAACACTTTCTAATGATACATAATTATACCAACTTTCAAACCATAATTTGTAACAGCTTTATGGTTATACAGTAAATTTTTTAAGTGTGATGGAAAACTAAAAATACACATTGAAGATAGTGGGACAAAAGCCACTTTCTAATTATAATATTGGTGGAGCTGCCCCCAACCCCAGCTATAATGATCAAAATATTGGGATTTGTAAAATTTAGGGTGACACAGGCAGTCATATAAATGTCTAAAAATAATTTCATTCCTCAAATGACTAAACTTACTGAGTAAATGATAATGACATAAAAGTATACCAAAATTCACTCCATTATCCCAAATAGCTTAGAGGTGAATAGTAGAAATATAAATGTGGCAGACAAATGGATGGAAATGTATATACCATTTACCCTGCTTTTCATGAAAAGAACAGGAATAAGAAATATTTCTCAATAAATTTTAATTCAATTATGCTTAAACCTTGGTATTATAATTTATGGAAAAATGCTGATAGAAAATATATATTTCTTTTCCATCTGGCTTAAATGTAAATCAAGATATTATTTCAACTTCATACATCTGATTTGAATGCAGATACTTACCTCACTTGTAGTGAACACATCATCCAGTTTGTTGTCCAATGACTCTAGTAATTCTTTCTTTAGTAATCTTTTAGCCTACAAAGATATTAAGTGAAATTCACTTAAACTATATATGGTTCATACTTTACAGCAACTTGTTTTTTCCAGGACTTTCCAAGGAGTTCCCAATGATTTCCAAACATTTTCAAGAAGCATTTATTCTTACCAAAAATGTAGTTACATTATTTATCACTGCATAAATATGTACAAAAGTAAAAGATAACAACACCCAATTAATTATCATGCCACAATGGTAATGGGATATTGCTACATAAGGTAACTTACTGTGTCATGTACCATTTTGATGGACCTAATTTCATCCCACTATTTATTTGTCTCAGAAAATATGTCCACAATACAGATTCTGAATTTAAAAAGTGATATATTACTTGTAACATTATTCAATCAGATAAACTCAAGATGTTTATGGAAATATTAAAAAGAGATTTTCCAACAAATCCAAAGACCTTTAAAAGACAAAAATAAATTCCTCAAAATTCAAATTACATCAGTTTGCATGGCAACCACTCAAATTCAAAGATTTTTCAAGTCCATATGAACCATGATAATTACATATATACTTGAAAGACATTAAACCATGAGAATTACATACATACTTAAAAGACATTAAACCATGATAATTACATACATACTTAAAAGACATTAAACCATGATAATTACATACATACTTAAAAGACATTAAACCATGATAATTACATATATACTTAAAAGACATTAAACCATGATAATTACATACATACTTAAAAGACATTAAATCATGATAATTACATACATACTTAAAAGACATTAAACCATGATAATTACATATATACTTGAAAGACATTAAACCATGATAATTACATACATACTTAAAAGACATTAAACCATGATAATTACATACATACTTAAAAGACATTAAACCATGATAATTACATACATACTTAAAAGACATTAAACCATGATAATTACATACATACTTAAAAGACATTAAATACAGCACAGTGATTGTGCAGAATAATTCATAAGTATATAGTCTTATAGTCATGACTTTGAGCAGGGAATCTATACTGACATTATATTCTATTTATTATAAATAATAAGAAAAAAGTTCATTTACACCTTCAGAAAAAAAGTTTTAATTGTTTCCTTGTTTAATAAATGTATACACAGCCAACCATAACATAAAATCAAAGAATGAATAAACCCTAACATGACAATGGATGAAAAATCAAAGTGAATGACATTGTACAAGAAAGTGAGAACACTGATGCTGAAGACATGCAAAAGTGCTTCTCCTACATTTCAAGAAGCTCTCGACAGATCATTCCCAGTAAAGACAGTGATCCTGTAACTTATAATTCACAATCTTCTGTAATTCACCAAGAAATACAAAAATAAAATATATACATTTTCCAGTAAATTAATTTCATTTATATAGTGAGTGTCTGTTTTCTGCTTTACCATTTATATATATGCCTATAAGTAAAATCTAACTGCAAACGGCACAGACCCGGATATGCCACTGCATAATACACCAGCTGATCTGTGTCTATGCAGTTTGTTATGAGTAATCAGTAAATTGGTCTGCAGGTGCATTATGGTATGTCAGATGAGGATCTTTGTTGCTTGCAGTTTTACTTGAATTATAAGCAGGAATACATATAGTACAAATTTCTTTGCAAACCAATTTAGTATCAAGACCTATATCATGTACTACATCTAGGTAATACTATAGATAATGCAAACCAATTTAGTATCAAGACCTATATCATGTACTACATCTAGGTAATACTATAGATAATGCAAACCAATTTAGTATCAAGACCTATATCATGTACTACATCTAGGTAATACTATGGATAATGCAAACACATTTAGTATCAAGACCTATATCATGTACTACATCTAGGTAATACTATAGATAATGCAAACCAATTTAGTATCAAGACCTATATCATGTACTACATCTAGGTAATACTATGGATAATGCAAACCAATTTAGTATCAAGACCTATATCATGTACTACATCTAGGTAATACTATAGATAATGCAAACCAATTTAGTATCAAGACCTATATCATGTACTACATCTAGGTAATACTATGGATAATGCAAACCAATTTAGTATCAAGACCTATATCATGTACTACATCTAGGTAATACTATAGATAATGCAAACCAATTTAGTATCAAGACCTATATCATGTACTACATCTAGGTAATACTATAGATAATGCAAACCAATTTAGTATCAAGACCTATATCATGTACTACATCTAGGTAATACTATAGATAATGCAAACCAATTTAGTATCAAGACCTATATCATGTACTACATCTAGGTAATACTATAGATAATGCAAACCAATTTAGTATCAAGACCTATATCATGTACTACATCTAGGTAATACTATAGATAATGCAAACCAATTTAGTATCAAGACCTATATCATGTACTACATCTAGGTAATACTATGGATAATGCAAACACATTTAGTATCAAGACCTATATCATGTACTACATCTAGGTAATACTATAGATAATGCAAACCAATTTAGTATCAAGACCTATATCATGTACTACATCTAGGTAATACTATGGATAATGCAAACACATTTAGTATCAAGACCTATATCATGTACTACATCTAGGTAATACTATAGATAATGCAAACCAATTTAGTATCAAGACCTATATCATGTACTACATCTAGGTAATACTATGGATAATGCAAACACATTTAGTATCAAGACCTATATCATGTACTACATCTAGGTAATACTATAGATAATGCAAACCAATTTAGTATCAAGACCTATATCATGTACTACATCTAGGTAATACTATGGATAATGCAAACCAATTTAGTATCAAGACCTATATCATGTACTACATCTAGGTAATACTATAGATAATGCAAACCAATTTAGTATCAAGACCTATATCATGTACTACATCTAGGTAATACTATGGATAATGCAAACACATTTAGTATCAAGACCTATATCATGTACTACATCTAGGTAATACTATAGATAATGCAAACCAATTTAGTATCAAGACCTATATCATGTACTACATCTAGGTAATACTATGGATAATGCAAACCAATTTAGTATCAAGACCTATATCATGTACTACATCTAGGTAATACTATGGATAATATTATGCAAAGTATAATCAATGATAAACCTGCATTTTTCTGATAACTTGATTTAAGCTTTTTATATAAATGCATTCAGAGTAAATGAAAAGCTAATGAATGAAAATACCCTTAATTTTATATTTAATATTACTTTTTTTAAAAACAAACTTGAGATGAAAGCATTGCAAATATCAGCACTGCATTTTTCGTTCAATTTTATTTATGCTGCAGCACCTTTGTCCAGCACATTCTGGGCCTGAAATATGATCTTTCTCCTTCAACTGATGTATACAGAATTCAGATTACAAGAAAAAGTCAGAATCGCCAACAAAAATGCTAATTTCCCCCTCCACTGACCCTCTCTCCCTTCTCATGGTTGCATCCTGGCTCTAATTCACCACCAAGTACTTGACTTTATAAAGCATCATGGTTTAAACAGAAGAACCTACTGCTGGACAAACACATAGATCAATACATGAACATGTTTGCAACAATGAATAAATGGACAGTTTGCATTTGTAAACATGTTTATATCTTAGTATATATACTCAAAAGTCAACTATTTTTACTGAAATATCTTACCATATATACTCAAAAGTCAACTAATTTTACTGAAATATCTTACCATATATACTCAAAAGTCAACTATTTTTACTGAAATATCTTACCATATATACTCAAAAGTCAACTATTATTACTGAAATATCTTACCGTATATACTCAAAAGTCAACTATTTTTACTGAAAAATCTTACCATATATATTCAAAAGTCAACTATTTTTACTGAAATATCTTACCATATATACTCAAAAGTCAACTATTTTTACTGAAATATCTTACCATATATACTCAAAAGTCAACTATTTTTACTGAAATATCTTACCATATATACTCAAAAGTCAACTATTATTACTGAAAATTTCATTCAGGTAGAGTAGGGGTTGTCTTATAAGTGAGACATTAAATAAAGATAAATCTAGGGGTTATGTTGGAAACTTGATGTTTGCATGCCACTGTTTCACAAATGTATATATGGTATGCGCTGTTTATCCATTTAATGACAGTATTAGATACACAATACAAGTATCTACAGTTATTTGGATTTTAATAATTTTAAAAATATTACTAGTAAATTAAATACAACACATCACAAAGTATCGACAATATTGTTTACCATGTGTTTTTAACAGCAAGTATGTTGCTCCATTTTCACCCAATTCCACACAACATGTATTTGTATCAATTTTTGTGCTTGCTGTATAAACACTGTTTGATGCAACAGAATTTTGATTTAATCTGTATATTTCTTTCCATAAGTTAGATTTAATTCCCAAGTGATATTTCCAAATTTTTCTCCCAGTGTATGTTGGCTAATAATCCTATGGATTGTAATGGCAGAACTTGCTTTGACAACTGACAATCCAAATTTGTATTACTTGTTCAGTACCAAGTAGAGTTGTACAGCTTCCTCTGCCTGTTTGACCATAATCACTTGGCTTATAAAGGGAGTGTTCTCTTTTGTTTTCCACATGACAACCATTTGATCAAGCCACAAGTAGATACTTGCACACAGCCAAGTAACATAGGGTGGTTCTTTGAGCTCCTTGTGATCTTGCCACAAAGTTGACACATGTTATGTTGCAGCCTTTAATAAATTTCACAATGATCAATGTGTTACTCATAAAGCCTCAGTATGTAAATAAGGACCTGCAAGTGACAGTGAAGCCAAAGAAACGGAATAGGATGATATTCACGATGATTAGATGATGAGTTACAATGACTAGATAATGATGGAGGTTTTCAGAGCTTTATTAGACAAAGAGGTTCAATTCTTGGACTTACTACAATTTTTATACCAGTATGGATGTCTAACTGAATTCATAAATGGGTTTAAAATGCCAAGCAGTATAGATTTTAATGTATTTTATTACACAAATGGATAAGTTTTAAGTTGTCAATTTATTTGTATCCTATTTCACTGAAGAATATAATTGTATTATATACTTGTTTAGTCTTTATTTTTCCTATTTTGCAAAATACACACAAACTTATAGCTGGGTCAAACAGAAATCGGCTTTTTTGTCACCCTAAAATGGAGTGTGTGTGTATGTGTGTGTGTGTGTGTGTGTGTGTGTGTGAACTTAGAGTTGAATCGGCTTACAAATCAGCATATATGATAACAAATGCTTTACTTTAAATGCAGAAAGACAAATTACAATCATATTTGCCAGAACTTACCACTGCAAGTAAAGCCTGTAGATGGGATACATCAAACTTCAAATGGTCTTGCTCTGGTATTATTTCAAATCCCCATGGCTTGGTGTGTGTAAAACTGGAACCAACCTTGTTAAAGTAGTGAACTTTTGGATCTATCTTGGCATCTGATGGAGCTAAGGATATTCGAGCTGTGGCAGCTTTTGGTGAAGGGGACCTCTCACGTCGATAGTATTCTGAAAACTCGACTGCATGGTGCGCTGAAGGGGTCGAGGGGCTGTCAGGGGTTATGACATGTGAAGATAAAGTCCTGGGAAGAATGGAACGAAATGTTGTAAAGGACTTCTTGAAAGGTTCAGCCTCATCCAAAACTGGCAATGACATCTCTTTATCCAGTGAATACAAAACTGAGATAATGGGCTTTTGGTCATCACTGGATCTGCCAACTGCTCGAGCCATCCCCAAGAGAATGGGAACAGTGGCTCTGCATAGAGTTTCTGGAATAGAATGGCAAGACATACAAAGATAATTTAGTCTGATTGTATGATGATAGGAAAAAGGTTTAATATCACAGCTTCCATTTATGCAATGATGTAAAAGGCTTTTCTCAGGCCAAATGACCCCCCTGACAAAATGTACTTGCTTCAATCTGATGCAACATTATTTTATTCAAACATGCTGTTAATTTTGAATCCTGCTAGTGTTCAACTGAGGCTCAACTTCCCTTGGAGCCAAATCTATCTGGATAATCACTGGATCTTAGGTTGGTTACGTGTTCATAACAGAATAAAGATATTGATCTCTAATACGGTTTTTGAAAGACAAAGGACAAAAACATTAGGCTTTGACTGGCTCTTTAAAAAATAAAAACTGCTTTCATCTGGAGACAACACTATTATAATGTAAATAACTGCACAAGAAAATTATATGAATGAATGCATTATTTGGATTTGTCTTGCATGAGATGAAATCAAAAGCAACATCTAAGGCGAGCCAATAATTCTGAATTGTGAATCAGACCATTTTAGTACATCTCCGACATGTTGGCATTAATCCCATAAAAAAAAATGAAGATGATCATATTTTCATTTTTTGGGAGGGGTCATATTCTTCACCATGGATGGAACAAGCTAACTGCTGTTATAATATATATCTGTGGATGTACTGACAGGATGTACTGACAATATCAGTGACTAACACAGCAGTTTAACATTAAGTATAAATTGTTACCTAAAAAGTCTAAAATACAAAGAATACTGAAACAACACAGGATATACCCATTTCATGTAAGCAATCCACATACTTTGGTGGAAGTACAAGAATCAAAATTCTGCACAGAAACCATTTTTCATTTTTCAGTAACAGTGACCTGAAACTGTGACTAATCCAAAAGTTAATAGACACTCCTTTCATACTCTATGTGTGAAAGCCATTCCAAGAATTAAGGGAAAGATACATGGTCAAAAACTTCCTTTTTGTACAGAAACCCTTTATCAATTTTTTAGCTACAGTGACCTTACCCTGTGAGCATTTGATCCCAAACTGAATAGGCATTTGCTGTACTCAACCATGAAGTTTACTCTGGGTCTGTTAACTAATGTTATTATTTGGAAACCATTTCTTCTTAATTCAGTCTTGATCACCTTAACCTTTGATCTTTGAACCCAAAATTGTTAGGTTTCTTCCTTAACCAAGCTCAAGCCAGCTACAAGACTGGTCCAAGACTGTGAAGAGTAATTATGTTCATTTGTCATCTTCAGTCACAGTGACTTTGATCTTTTGATCCCAAACTTCTTCCTTACCCCAAATCAAAACTATTTATATAGTTTGGTCATGGCTGATAGTGGAGAACTTATTGCACAGAAACAAAATAGGGAAAGGACAGATGGGCAGACATATTAATATGATATGCTCCACATTCAAGCACCGCTTGGGTAGCCAGTGGCTAAAGCATCTGCAATTGATTCAAGATGTTACAGGTTTGAACCCCAGTAGAGTCTTACCAGAGACTTATAAAATTGGTACCAACAGCTGCCATGCTAGACACTCAACATTAATAGGTTAGTGTTAGGGCTGGTCAGCCTTGTGTCAGGGTAATGTGACATCATGCACCATTTCTGCAGTATGAAGTCCCACCCCATTACAGCATGCAAACATGTATAGTTAAACAGCTGTTAAATTTTGTATCAGAGGCATCTGATTATAAGAAGTAATTGCAAAATGGCCAACGTTGACTCTTTTTCAAACATTTATAAGTTATGGCATGATACTGTCACAAAGATTTCTATGAGAACATTTTAAATATTATAAATTATTACTGATTCTATGAGAACATTTTAAATATTATAAATTATTACTGATTCTATGAGAACATTTTAAATATTATAAATTATTACTGATTCTATGAGAACATTTTAAATATTATAAATTATTACTGATTCTATGAGAACATTTTAAATATTATAAATTATTACTGATTCTATGAGAACATTTTAAATATTATAAATTATTACTGATTCTATGAGAAGATTTTAAATATTATAAATTATTACTGATTCTATGAGAACATTTTAAATATTATAAATTATTACTGATTCTATGAGAACATTTTAAATATTATAAATTATTACTGATTCTATGAGAACATTTTAAATATTATAAATTATTACTGATTCTATGAGAACATTTTAAATATAAATTATTACTGATTCTATGAGAACATTTTAAATATTATAAATTATTACTGATTCTATGAGAACATTTTAAATATTATAAATTATTTCTGATTCTTTTACTTTTCATTTAAGGAAACAGTCCAAGTATCTGTACTTAAACTTTCCTATATTCTAAAAATGTGAGAGAGTCAGTTATACATATAAGTTTACAAGAAATGCCAAATATTCAATTACACTGGTATATTTACAAGAAATGCCAAATATTCAATTACACTGGTATATTTACAAGAAATGCCAAATATTCAATTACACTGGTATATTTACAAGAAATGCCAAATATTCAAATACACTGGTATATTTACAAGAAATGCCAAATATTCAAATACACTGGTATATTTACAAGAAATGCCAAATATTCAATTACACTGGTATATTTACAAGAAATGCCAAATATTCAATTACACTGGTATATTTACAAGAAATGCCAAATATTCAAATACACTGGTATATTTACAAGAAATGCCAAATATTCAATTACACTGGTATATTTACAAGAAATGCCAAATATTCAATTACACTGGTATGTTTACAAGAGTAGCTAGAGATTCAGTTCTACTGGCATGCTTATATGACATACCTGAGATTCAATTATACTGCCATGTTTATACGACATACCTGGGATTCAGTTAAACTGTCATGGTTATAAAATATGCCTTAGATTCAGTTATACTGGCCATGCTTACAAGGAATGCCGGAGATTAAATTATACTGGCATGCTTATATGACATACCTGGAATTCAGTTTACTGCCATGCTTACAAGACACACCTGATATTTAGTTATACTGGCATGCTTATACAACATACCTGGGATTCAGTTTTACTGCCATGCTTACAAGACACACCTGATATTTAGTTATACTGGCATGCTTATACGACATACCTGGAATTCAGTTTACTGCCATGCTTACAAGACATACCTGATATTTAGTTATACTGGCATGCTTATACGACATACCTGGAATTCAGTTTACTGCCATGCTTACAAGACACACCTGATATTTAGTTATACTGGCATGCTTATACAACATACCTGGGATTCAGTTTTACTGCCATGCTTACAAGACACACCTGATATTTAGTTATACTGGCATGCTTATACGACATACCTGGAATTCAGTTTACTGCCATGCTTACAAGACATACCTGATATTTAGTTATACTGGCATGCTTATACGACATACCTGGAATTCAGTTTACTGCCATGCTTACAAGGAATGCCGGAGATTAAATTATACTGGCATGCTTATATGACATACCTGGAATTCAGTTTTACTGCCATGCTTACAAGACACACCTGATATTTAGTTATACTGGCATGCTTATACGACATACCTGGAATTCAGTTTACTGCCATGCTTACAAGACATACCTGATATTTAGTTATACTGGCATGCTTATACGACATACCTGGAATTCAGTTTACTGCCATGCTTACAAGACACACCTGATATTTAGTTATACTGGCATGCTTATACAACATACCTGGGATTCAGTTTTACTGCCATGCTTACAAGACACACCTGATATTTAGTTATACTGGCATGCTTATACGACATACCTGGAATTCAGTTTACTGCCATGCTTACAAGACATACCTGATATTTAGTTATACTGGCATGCTTATACGACATACCTGGAATTCAGTTTACTGCCATGCTTAGAAGACACACCTGATATTTAGTTATACTGGCATGCTTATACAACATACCTGGGATTCAGTTTTACTGCCATGCTTACAAGACACACCTGATATTTAGTTATACTGGCATGCTTATACAACATACCTGGGATTCAGTTTTACTGCCATGCTTACAAGACATACCTGAGATTCAATTATACTGGCATGCTTACAAGACATGGCTGAGAATCAGTTATACTGTAATGTTTACAAGTTCTGTACAGTAATTACCATCACTATTTGTCATTTTTAAATTTAATTTTTTTTAATAAAAATACACAAACTGAGATTCTTGGAATTGAGCATGCTAACAAATGCATGTTAAACATTCTACCTCTAGGATATAATTTTTTTAAATTTCTGAATCAACCAAATTTTCAGTCCACCATTAGTACCAAAAGAGATGGGAGAAGCATGCTGATCCCTTTCCTATCTGATCATTTGATCCTAATGTTTGGAAAAATCCAGTGTAAGGCAACTCAATTAAATTAAACAAATTTGCTAATGTTTGGAAAAATCCAGTGCAAGGCAACTCAATTAAAGTAAACAAATTTGCTAAGTGTTTGGAAAAATCCAGTGTAAGGTAACTTAAAGTAAACAAATTTGCTAAGTGTTTGGAAAAATCCAGTGTAAGGCAACTCAATTAAAGTAAACAAATTTGCTTTTATTTGGAAAAATCCAGTGTAAGGCAACTCAATTAAAGTAAACAAATTTGCTTTTATTTGGAAAAATCCAGTGTAAGGTAACTCAAAGTAAACAAATTTGCTAAGTGTTTGGAAAAATCCAGTGTAAGGCAACTCAATTAAAGTAAACAAATTTGCTAAGTGTTTGGAAAAATCCAGTGTAAGGCAACTCAATTAAAGTAAACAAATTTGCTAAGTGTTTGGAAAAATCCAGTGTAAGGCAACTCAAATAAAGTAAACAAATTTGCTTTTGTTTGGAAAAATCCAGTGTAAGGCAACTCAATTAAAGTAAACAAATTTGCTAAGTGTTTGGAAAAATCCAGTGTAAGGCAACTCAATTAAAGTAATCAAATTTGCTCCCAGGGTTTGCACTTTCATTACCAAATATCCAAGAAAAAACTTTATGAATGAAGATTTTAGAAAATCATTAATCATGGTTAGATCAAATATTATTTTCTGATATTTAATGAAAATGAATGAATACTATTATTGACTGACTTTACTTTTATATTATTAATATGGAAGTATTTACTTCAAGCTTGATTTTGTGAAGGCTATTTATAACTCCATTTTATCAACATTTAAAGTCATAATTTCTCCTTTTGCACTACGAAGGTCAAAAACATCACCTATTATAAATGGGAACAAACTGTTCTTGAGGAAAACAAATCCTATTAACATCATTGCTCTGTTGAAAAATTCCTATTTGATCTTAACAATTACTCCAGTATTTAGTAATCGCTGTTCTTATCACATATTATTTCAATACCAAATTGTATTGGTGACTGATAAATAAGAGCTTTTCTACTTAAAAAAATGATCTCTCCATTGCATTTAATTGCAAATATGGTGAACTTGACCAATAAACCAGTTTTACTGGTGGGCAAGCATTTCAATGATGACAACATTAATAATAAGCTGCGTTAGTTAATAAATATGGTGCAATTTGGTGATTACTAAAATATTCACTGAAACACTGGCAACAAATTTGACATACTTCAAAGACTAGCAATATACTTTCAGAATCAAAAGGATGAAAAACCTGATACAGGCTATAACTTGCCTTGATAGTTTGTCTCTTGCATGAGTGACATTGGTATAATGTAATTTGGAAAGATGTGTATATTATGGCAATAGTTAGTCCCTAAACAAGGAAGTAAATATACCTACACATGATAATAAACAGATTTATGTCGTTTTAAAATACCTTAAAGTTGGAATATATGCAAGTGTATTAAAACTTAAATAGATTTTGTTAACGGAATGCTGACAAGTGATTATGTTAATAAGAAAACTGAATTCCCACAAAAAAGTGATTTGCAATTTTCTGGTACCATGTAAGATGAAGCAACTCACTAAAAAGGTTAAGTAGCTAGAGACTGGTAATTATGACTATGTTCACGTCACACCAAGTTCTCCATAAACACATGCATACACAACCTTAATTAATAAATGGTCCATCATACAACAGCTTGTGAGGAATGAGACATAATGGAGTATACATGCAGGCCTCAATGAAGAAAATACTAAACTATGTTTTAAATGCTGTAACTACTTCTGTTACAATATTTTACTAAACATTATTATTTTATTTTTTTGTTTTATATTAAAATTTGCATACCACAAAACACAATAAGTATGAGATAGTTTATTCAAAATGACATAGAAAAAATACTTTTTTTTTCTAAATTATGACTGATGCACTGATCTACTTGCATACAGCAATTTATCTTATTCAGTTAACAGCTGCAACTCCTGACCCATCCTGAAACTTTTGAGCAATGATTATTCCATATATCTAATACAAGACACTGCACAACACTACAATTTATCTACTCTGCCAGTGTCATGGAATGTAAAAAAATTATATATGAATGAAAATAAACTCTGATTTCATTGTCACATACAGAATTACCTAAGGGTGGTTTATTTACAGATTAAGCTATTTCCAAACTCTGACTCTAGTTAACCCAAAACATACATCAGCATAATATATGCTTTACAGATAGGATAGGTATTTGTCAATAAAAACATAACTTCTTTTACCATTGGAAACTTGAAAACTTCCTTCACATATGTCTGCCAGGACTTGCATAACTTCCATTTGGGTTGCAATTATCTGCAAAGAGTTATCAAAGAAGAGGATTATTTTCTGAGAAATATAACACAACATAAGATGACATATCCCACAGTCCCATGCCCATGTAAAGACTCCTACTGCAACTATCAAAGGTTCAGCACTCTCAATTTGTATACTACTATACTATGATCTAGCACTCTCAATTTGTATACTACTATACTATGATCTAGCACTCTCAATTTGTATACTACTATACTATGATCTAGCACTCTCAATTTGTATACTACTATACTATATGATCTAGCACTCTCAATTTACATACTACTTATGCTGGTACAAGATAAAAGAAATTTTATTTTACATCAGTTGTCTGAGTAAAATACATAAAACACTATCTCTGTATGAGCTATTTCACAGACATAACAACAGCATTTCATAATTCACCAGAAAGCTACACTGATAATACAGATTTACAATGTAATAGTACACATTACAGTACCAATGGAAACAGCGGATTAAAAGATAATACAGCAATATATTAAAGACCAAACAACATCAAAATAAATTACTTACAGCACAGTAGTAAATAACAATCTAAATATGGAATATGATTTTTTTTCTAAAGGCATGTCAGTGATTACAGCTGACTAAATGACAACACATTAGTATATCGCATGTAGCTAAAAGTGTTCATTGGGTAAGAAAGGTGACATCAGGAGAAACATGAATGCTAAAGTTAAAACGGAATGTGACAGTTATTATGATAGCAGGGTTTAAGTTGGACTATCTCAGTGAAGAAGACAGCCCTATAGCTGAAGTGACATTGACTGCAAAATAGAAAGACATAATGGATATATACAGTGCAATCCTAGACCATGTATCAATCTGCCTTTTGAATTCATTAAAATTATAGATTTTCTTAGTTCATTGGGCAGGCTATTCCAGATGCTGGCAGCAATAACTCTGAAAGAGAGCTTACCCTATCCAGTAATTGTACTGTTGCCAGACTTTGGTTCCTTAGATTGTATTTCCTGATTTTGAATGTGATCAATTTTTTTGCCATGAAGTATCTTGTATACTTCAGGTGGCATATATCTTAATGTACTAATGTGACAAGTGGGAAAGTTTGGTTTACTTAGCATAGAATCATATGAGTTAGTAAAATCATTAAACACCGGATTTTGTGCCTCATACAGTACTTTTCCCATTTTGTCTGAGTTGTGTTTGCTACAGAAATGCCAGAAGGATCAGTGGTTGAAATGTGACCTAATAAAGTTTAGATTAGTAGCTTAGTGTTAGTGAACATATAGTGGTTGAGTCATTGAAAGACATTTAATTGACTTGGTTTTTTTTGGACAGATCTTGGATGTTTGGTTGCTAAAATTAAGTTGAGAATGCATATTTACTCCAAAGAGTTTCAAAGAGTCCCCACATGGTATTTCCTGGTTTTCTACACTGATACTGGTTACATTTTGCATGCTTTCCCCATGAATATCTGAAACTTTCTGAGCCAGTCAGTACCTTGCTCTCATTATTAAATTATTTTGATTTTTATGGATGTTAAGATATGTTATTGTCATCAACATAAATAATGTTTTTTTTGTGTTGTGAAGTTAATTAAATATGTCATATATAAAGAAATTAAAAATATCAGAGGTCCAAGCATTGAGCCTTGTGGTATGCCTTTGGATGTTATTTTCCAGTTACAATATGATGATCTCACTTTAATGCACTGTTCTTGGCTATAAAAACTGTTTTCAAATAGTTTGATAAAGTTTAGATCAATGTTGTAAGCTTTCATTTTTTTGATGATGAGGTTGTGCAGAAATCTGAAGGCCTTGGATATGTCCATTAGTATTGCAACCACACTGCAGCCATTATCCAGTGTGCCCCACCAGTCCTACATCAGTTTCAATAGAGTATTGCAACCACACTGCAGCCATTATCAAGTGTGCCCCACCAGTCCTACATCAGTTTCAATAGAGTACTGCAACCACACTGCAGCCATTATCAAGTGTGCCCCACCAGTCCTCCATCAGTTTGAATAGAGTATTACAACCACACTGCAGCCAATATCCAGTGTACCCCACCAGTCCTACATCAGTTTCAATAGAGTATTACAACCACACTGCAAACATTATCAAGTGTGCCCCACCAGTCCTCCATCAGTTTCAATAGAGTATTGCAACCACACTGCAGCCATTATCCAGTGTGCCCCACCAGTCCTACATCAGTTTCAATAGAGTATTGCAACCACATTGCAGCCAATATCCAGTGTACCCCACCAGTCCTACATCAGTTTCAATAGAGTATTACAACCACACTGCAACCATTATCAAGTGTGTCCCACCAGTCCTACATCAGTTTCAATAGAGTATTACAACCACACTGCAACCATTATCAAGTGTGCCCCACCAGTCCTCCATCAGTTTCAATAGAGTATTGCAACCACACTGCAGCCATTATCCAGTGTGCCCCACCAGTCCTACATCAGTTTCAATAGAGTATTGAAACCACATTGCAGCCAATATCCAGTGTACCCCACCAGTCCTACATCAGTTTCAATAGAGTATTACAACCACACTGCAACCATTATCAAGTGTGCCCCACCAGTCCTACATCAGTTTCAATAGAGTATTACAACCACACTGCAACCATTATCAAGTGTGCCCCACCAGTCCTCCATCAGTTTCAATAGAGTATTGCAACCACACTGCAGCCATTATCCAGTGTGCCCCACCAGTCCTACATCAGTTTCAATAGAGTATTGCAACCACATTGCAGCCAATATCCAGTGTACCCCACCAGTCCTACATCAGTTTCAATAGAGTATTGCAACCACATTGCAGCCATTATCCAGTCTGCCCCACCAGTCCTACATCAGTTTCAATAGAGTATTGCAACCACATTGCAGCCATTATCCAGTCTGCCCCACCAGTCCTACATCAGTTTCAATAGAGTATTGCAACCACATTGCAGCCATTATCAAGTGTGCCCCACCAGTCCTACATCAGTTTCAATAGAGCTGTTTGACATTCATACCCTTTTTTAAAGGTGGACAGAAAACAATGAAATTTTTTATTGAAAAGCAGTTGTATCTGACTACATATAAAGCCTTGCAATAATTTTGGAGTTTCAAAGTAATATGGTAACAGGTCTGTAGTTGCCCTTATCCGTAGGATCAGGTTTTTTTGTAAATTGGGGTTACTTGTGCTTATTTAAGACAATCTGATATTGTCCGTTTGTCAATAAAAAAAATTATTAAAAAAATTTGCTAAATTTCTAGCATAAAACAAAACAAATGTGCTTAATTTAAGCAATTTATTTGGTATGTTGTCAACACATGTAATGATGTAGATTTCCCTGTATCCATGATTTTCATAATTTGTTGTTCTGCAAGTTTCAGTATGAGAGTTGGGCATTCATTAGGTGATTGATTGTCATGAACAGCTTGTATGGTAGGATCAGTAGCAGCAGAGGGGGCGAATCGGACAACTTTTTATAGGCATCGACGAGGCAAACTTAGGCTTCCTTGTAAATCGTAAAAAAAAGGCGTCCATTTAACAAACCAACGCTTGTTCGAAATAGACGCCAGGTCGTTGTCGCACCCCCTCTGCTGCTATGGGGTTAACAATCCTTGTTTGGAATCTCAAAGAGATTCATGCTAGTAATTTATATGATGAATTAGCGATATAATTTTTATATACATGTAAATGGCAAACGTCGGAGAAGCACAAATAAGTGTTGCAACCCCCTCTATTTTTTGCGTTTCATTTACATTTTGTAGTGGAACAAAGATATGTCTCGGCGCGGAAACATTTTTCGTTAGCGCAAGCTGCCAATTAAAAACACCAACAACATTACTAGTTATGGTAGCTGTTGTAATATCAGACCAACTCGGTAATGATTTTCCTCCATGATCCATAAAAGATAGCAACCGCGTCTCAACAGTCAACGACGGAGTCATAATTGGCATCCACAGAGCTAATTTTGTCAATTCCACTTTACCATCAGTAACAGGAGCAGCACCACACCAAAGAGCATAATCATCGGTTGTTCTTCGTGTGAGCACTACAGTTTTATATTTTAATTAATCGTATTCTTGATCGTTTAAGTCGTGATAAATAAAAATTGACGTATGTGCTACCATTAGATATTTTTAATCGTTTAAGAGCACAGATGGAAGCTCATGGGCATTTTGAATTAGACGACTCAGCTGTTACTAAACAGTTCACAGCAATGAATAACGAATTTGAGCGGTTTAACGGCTATATAGTAATGGCAATCAGTACAATCCGACCAAACCGAGATGATGTCATCAAATACATGGAAGCATGTAACAAAATTATCGCCGATGAATATAATTTACCGAAGATTCAACTTATTCTTGCTGATGATCATCCTACAACGAGAACAACATTTGCAGCAAAGCATAATATCCGCGTTGAAGATATTCCCACGTTTAAATTTCCAGGATATAACGTACCATGGATGCGCCAAAAACTTAGTGACACCATCGATGAATTCTTCCCACGGATCCACGAAGCGTGGTTAAATAGTCTCCCTGTGGTCCATTTTCAATTACCGGAACCGAAGCTATCTGATTTCTTCACTGATGAATTACGTGATCAAGATCCCAAATTCAATTACGATTTCGATATTAATTTTCTCCGAGACAGTAAGGTCAATCAAATGTTCTCGTATGAAGTTTATGATGGGATAGAAACTGATACAATTAGACGTTATGAGTATAACGAGTACGGCAATATAATATGGCGATTTGCTCTAGGTGCTCAAGGCGTTTTTGTCATCACGGCGAAAAGTTTACTTGGGATCTTTAACGCGATGAAACAATTATTTCAAACAAAGCTAAACCAGCTTCGAGATTATCTGCAACGATCTCTGTTAGTTGATTTAACAATTTTACGTACGGCGATCAAACAACAACAACAGCTAAATCAAATTATCTTCGATATGAACTATCTCAACGATTGATTACTCTCGTTGGTCTACAAAGATAGATCTCCCATCAAGGAAAAGTTCAAAAACTTATTTTTGCGCACTGATACAAATTTAGTTTTTACGAAATTTCCAGGGTGGGATGTACCAGCGATGAAGAAATCACTACGAGATCTAATCAATGAATTTTTCCCACAAATTCATGCGTTATGGTTCAAAATAAATCCACACACGGAAATTCTACGGTCGAATAATTCAGTGTACAGCAACAACAAACATAGATCACCCGACAACGTTGATACCTCACTGACATTGCATTTATCAAATATCTTTTCACTTTTACAAATGGCTGTATTCTATTTTTGTGTGTTTTTTCAAGTATTCGGTTGTCAATAAATACACGAAAGATATGTGGATTCATTCATTATACTGTGCTGTCCTATTATAATTCATTCATTCATTGTGTATATAAATACCACACCATTGACGTCATTCATTGTACATCGCACCTGTTCGCTATTGACTTACCAATATATTGTATTCAAAATCTTATATCTTTGATAAGAACCATTAGCTCATTTGTAACGCGCTGCAATCTCGTACTGGCCGCCATGGTTCTAATCCCGTAATAGGCATATTGTCAAACGGTGCCGAAAGATGGTTTTTAATTGGGGAGTGGGGTTGAGCACCCAAAATTCAAATCATGAAACCAAAACAAACCACACCGTCACGTGGTGTGAATTTTTCATTCAAACCAGGTTGATTTTGAAGGTTTGTTTTGGTTCATAACTTGGACATAGGGTGCGCGTCATCCATTGTCAATGCCGTTACCACGGTTTTAGGGCGGTTTCTAGGCACTACGAGTATACTTAATTAAGGACAGCACAATGCCATTACCACGGTTTTAGGGTGGTTTCTAGACACAATTATTTACAATTAAAACCCCATTTGGAAACGCCTCAGGTGTATATTCATCGGAGGCGCCCAGAGGTTACATATACGACAACAACTAGTAAATAATCCGGTGACAACATCACAACATCAGTGTGTTTAACGGAACTGGAAAATACACACTACAAAATATTTATCAATATTGGTGTGACGGTGACATGGACTTTAATCAATTTCGAAATTTCTTTAGTAATGCTCGGGCAAAACCGCACGGATTTGTAACGATAAATATACACGACCCTCGGACACGATATCGTATCGGATTAGATCATATTTATGGTTAATTCGGTTAACCCCATAGCAGCAGAGAGGGCGCGACAACGACCTGGCGTCTATTTCGAACAAGCGTTGGTTTGCTGAATGGACGCCTTTTTGTTAATGATTTACAAGGAAGCCTCGGTTTGCCTCGTCGACGCCTATAAAAAGTTGTCCGATTCGCCCCCTCTGCTGCTTGAGTAGTAGAGTTATTTATGATTTTTGCATTTGTGCAGTATACATTGAAGATTTTATACACATTTCTGTAGTATGCATTGAAGATTTCATGCACATTTCTGTAGTATGCATTGAAGATTTCATATACATTTGTGTAGTATGCATTGAAGATTTTATACACATTTGTGTAGTATGCATTGAAGATTTCAAACACATCTGTGTAGTATACATTGAAGATTTTATACACATTTGTGTAGTATGCATTGAAGATTTCTTACACATCTGTGTAGTATTCATTGAAGATTTCGAACACATTTGTGTAGTATACATTGAAGATTGTATACACATTTGTGTAGTATACATTGAAGATTTCATACACATGTTTGGTCCATAATCATGGCATCTCCCTCCATGAGGATGATGTTACAAACTAAACTTTTATTTCTGGATGATGACCAGTAGACTTAAATCTGTGGGACTAGTAGTAATAACATGACTGTCAGATAACACTTAATATTTACCATGTTTTATGTCAGACCATTAAAAACTCTGGGACTAGTTGTTCTAACATGACTGTGTCAGATATTGTTTAATATTAACCATGTTTTATGTCAGACCATTAAAAACTCTGGGACTAGTTGTTCTAACACGACTGTGTCAGATATTGTTTAATATTTACCATGTTTTATGTCAGACCATTAAAAACTCTGTGATTAGTTGTTCTAACACGACTGTGTCAGATATTGTTTAATATTTACCATGTTTTATGTGAGTCCATTAAAAACTCTGGGACTAGATGTACTAATTATTTCCAGGGGAAAGAAGGACAGACAGATGGATATGAAGATTAGCAAAGAAGCATGGGCATAAAAACAAGGTTTAGACATTTAATGAAATAATTTGATTGTAATTAGTTTACATTTATTTCCTGCTTTAGAGTGATCCAATAATACATATATATATGACAGACATACATACCATTCCTCTACTGGCTTCATCTCTGTGTGCCACATCACTGAGTATTGTGTTGAGAGAGAAACTGAAACACTCTGGTGCAGGTAGCCCTGAAATACATATTACAACCTGAAATAACCAAATTAAAGATGACAACAATGTTTGTATTTTTTTAACATTTTCAGTTAAGAAATGATCTATGTGAAGGAATCAAATATCCAAATTGTCAACAATACCAAGACATTTTCTTACACTTCTAGCCATCAACTTATACAGACAATAACATGTGTTATATGACTGAACTGAAAAATATATTAAATGATAATCTGGTCAGGCAGAAATTTTGTAAATGATTTCGTGTAACCATTCCAAATACAACACGCACAAAACTTTAATTCTATTCTGGCTGATTACAGAATACTTTTTTCATCTTCTTAAAACTCTACAAATCAATTAAAACCCCAAAATTTGTATGCCAGGTTAAATATGATTTTTAAAAAAAAAGAGTGTCTAGTTATTATTCCCAATGTATGATTTATATTTCCCTTCTACTTACTATGCTTGATCATTCCCTTGGGGTTCTCCACCCATGTTGCTTTTGGCAGAGCTTTCAACACTCCCAGAAGAGATGGCAGAAGCTGATCCTTGTACTACAAATGGAATACAAATTAGGTTAGATCATGTTGTATGAAAAAGAAAATAACAGGTAACAACCAAATCTAATGACCTGACTTGTGTGAACACTGTCATCAATCATTTTTACAAGAAAGAGGGCAACCCAATATTGCATTACTTTGAAAGTGACGGACTATGCCTATCACCTAGTGAAGCAGAACAGAAACTGATTTCTAGAAAGGTTGCCCAAAAGTGAGATTGGTTGAAAATTTCTAATTATGTTCTTTAACAAGATGGATCAGAACAAAAACTATCAACCACGATGTAAGAATTCAAGTTGGCAAATACAGGAAGTGGAAAAGTATGAGAAGCTGTGGTTCAAGGGTGATAAAAGAAACCCCTCTACATTCAACTGCCAACAAAAGGAGCAACATAAATGTCACTCATTTTGGATTTCCTGAGCCACAAGCAATCCATGTCCCATGAACAAAATTAGGTTCATGGTCAAGAAGCCATTTCCATTATCACATTCAACAAATATTCAGTCTTGTGAACATTGCAGTCGATTGTGTATGTCTAATGACTGTTGGAAACCCCTCATGCAAATGAGGCATTGTTGGGATTGATTCTAATTGCAAGAGCTGTGTACATGACAGATCTACAATTATTTATGTAAATAATAATGACTATACTACAAATACATATAATATTACTCTGCTAAATGATTAACTTGACTTTTGTGTACCCAATTCATATGTATGCAATTCATATGTACCCAATTCATATGTACCCAATTCATATGTATGCAATTCATATGTACCCAATTCATAATTCATATGTACCCAATTCATATGTACCCAATTCGTATGTACCTCCCCTGCTGACCCAAAATACTGGTAGTGTGCTGCACCTAGAACTAAGAGGTAAAGGTATGAATATTGGTCATCTACAGTAGAACAATCAGAACAGCATTCAAACACGATCCAATTAAATTTATGTTACTAACAAAAGAAAATATATTCTAATTGCTTTATTTGACTGAGCGACATCAACTTTGGGACTGATCAAACAGGTGTTATGTATATTTAATCTGCTTTGATTGTTTGTTCTATTTTTTGTGCGTTCTTTTAGATGTAATTGTAATGTAACATTGTATGTTGGACTTGACCTTAACCAAAATTGAGTTCATTTCTGCTTGACCAAAATTGACCATTTTATATTATTCATTGTAAACAACTAATACATAGCTAAATTATTCTCTTATTCTTGACATGTGTTCATTTACAACCTTGAATAGATTTCATAAATTGTACAATTAAATTATCCGAATATGACAGTGAGGCCAATGAAAGGGAGTCAGATGATATTTAGGATGATGAGGATAGGACAATTTTGCTACACAATGAGCGTGAATTTCAAAAATTTCTCTGGCAATGGTGATGAATTCTTGGCCTTTGTACCAGATGCCATCAGGTAATGATATTTATAAGATACTGTGAACTTTAAAAAATCTGGACTTAACATTAGCTTGCAAACATTTCCAAATAATTTCCTTTTGATCGGGTATCCATGTAACTGATCATCAGGATCCACTGGCTTCATCCCACTTAATTCTTCCCATTGAAGAGGACTCTGGGAGTGATGTATCTCAAAAAGGACCCTTCCAATCCTGCTCTAAGACCCAAAGAACCCTGGGGTTGATACATACATCTTCCCTTGGGAATGGCACCATGAGTTTTATGCATATCTGAAGACCTTAATCCAAATCTTTTCGGAGATTAAGTTATGGGTATCTTATTTTGTCACCTGGAATGAGACACGGTCACATGGGCAAGGTACACGTAATAAGATTAGACTATCCCTTAAATACTAAATTATAAGGGTACACGTAATAAGATTAGACTATCCCTTAAATACTAAATTATAAGGGTACACGTAATAAGATTAGACTATCCCTTAAATACTAAATTATAAGGGTACACGTAATAAGATTAGACTATCCCTTAAATACTAAATTATAAGGGTGTGCAAACAACACATAAATATGTGTGCTAGTATGAGACTCTGTGAGTTAAATTCTTAATAAATGATATTGATATGAATGTACATTTAGGAGAGTCATATCTCAACAAAATTAAATTTAATTTCAATATCCATATGTGTGTGTGTGTGTATGTGTGTGTGTGTTCTGCATGGTCTACAACAGAATAAATAATTATTCATAATCTACACTCATTATGAAATTTAAACAAGTAATCCCAATGTTGCATGATTTTTCTTCCATATACTAATGAAGCACCTTATTTGAAAAAAATAAAATCTGTTCATTATTCTGAATTAAATCATTCAAGTACCGTATTTGCTAGCCTATAAGTCAATAGAGTATATATCAAATTCACTAATTCTGTAATTGTCCTATCTTTCATCCATATATAAGTTAATACAGAGATAAGATAAGAGATCAATACCTTGGCTTCATCTTTTTCACTAGTGGCTTCTGGTTTTAGTAATATTAATGATATCACTACATTGTATGCATGCCAGGTATTTAATTTGTACTGTCTGCTGGTTTTTCTGAGTAATAATATGTTATGAACATCTGTATTTTGTACCTGACCATATCCAATATTAAGTTTATGGTGTACCTGACCAGTGACATTTATTTTGCAAACAAAAGAATACAAAACTAAATTTTCTTTGTGATTGTGAATTAAATATTTAGATCATTATTAATGGTAAATATGTTCACTTGAAAATGAGTTACAGATACTGTCTTGATTCTGACCTCAGAAGCTTCTAGAATGGAAGTTTCCATTAAGCTGACAAAGTATATTCAAAAAATGGAAGTTTCCATTAAGGTGACAAAGTATATTCAAAAAATGGAAGTTTCCATTAAGCTGACAAAGTATATTAAAAAAATGGAAGTTTCCATTAAGGTGACAAAGTATATTCGAAAAATGGAAGTTTCCATTAAGCTGACAAAGTATATTCAAAAAATGGAAGTTTCCATTAAGCTGACAATGTATATTCAAAAAATGGAAGTTTCCATTAAGCTGACAAAGTATATTCGAAAAATGGTAATTGAAACCTAGGTCAAGTAGAGGGGTATAACCTTGTTTACCTAAGAATTATTCATTCTTACCTTAACATCCAAAGCAGATTAAGTCTTACTGTACCTGAACACTATACCTTATTAAAATCAGATTAATATCAGACCTTCCAACTTTGCTCCATTTGTTCATGCCGTAGTTGTAAAGTATGGAAAACTGATTTTAACCAATTTTTGCCTTGATCCAAATTTTGGTTAATATAAAACTGTATATCCGTTATTGTAAGCCATATAATGAAAGTTACCTGTAGATCAGACTTCAGGAAGTACATCCCAACTGCAACAACAGCATCCTGACCTCTCTGATCCAAGGTAAGTGTACCCTGAGGGCTTTCTGCAGGAAGCAGGCTCAAAAGTTTCATTACCTGGAATATGAGATATGGGTAAAATGTCAACAATTTACCAATAAAAAATTACTTCTAAAAAAAAAACATATATAATATGTACAGACTAATTGTCATGATCAAAACCATTAAGATCCTAATAAAAATAAACCTAAGAAATCAAGCATGTCTTCAAGACTGGTAGCAAGGTAGGGGTGATTCAATCAAGGGCTGACATCCTGGTCTTTTTTTTAAAAAAGTCGAACAAATAAAATTGCCAAAAGCGTTAGTCCAGGACAAGTGCTTTTTATTTTGCTATTTTAAAACAAGTTGGACAAGTGCTAATTTTTACACTTAAATCACTTTTTCAACATTTATCTAGCCATTCATGCCCTCTGGGAGTTGTGAATGTATGAGTCTTACTTCCCTTCATTTATTCATTCACATACTGTTATTAAAGCTGTTAATAGGTACCCACCTGTTCATAGTTACCAAGGTGATAAAATCAGTCATAGGGTGCCCATTTAGTTCATGTATAAAAGAACTAAAATGAAAACATGTTTCCAAGTTCAGACCAAAGATTATACTGGGTGACATCAGGAGCGAGTGAGACACAGAATAATGAGCATGTTACGTGACTATTGGCTGCTGTACATTTATCCATTGTAGACCTTCATCTACTAATCTTATATTGTCTATGTGTGCAACCATTTGGCAATGTATGTGTCAAACAGTTTCCTTATTTTCTATTTATGGTAGCTGTACATGACACATTTCCAAGAAAACAGACTCATTATAGTTTACGTCACACTTAAGTAGCAGATCAGTCTATATTGAGAAGAAAAAAAATGGTGTGAAACATAATGTTAAATGGGCTTTACCTATCTGACTCATGGATGTTATATGACTAAAAAGTGTTAGAGAAGGATTTTGTTAAACTGAAGAATATGCTGCATTAGATAAAGGACAAAAGTCAATAGTGCTTTACAAATTTTGAAACAGAAATTCAACAAATATGTAATACAGCATTCAGAATTTGCAGAAATGATTTTGTGACCTTTCCGTGAAAGTTAAATATGTAGACAAGTTAAAGTGAACGTTGTGTATAAATAATTTATCATTTGTTTTGTGTCTGTAATCTTGTACTAATCCTCACAGATTTAGCAAATTGGTGACCAAACTTTTAGCTAACTGCAAATCTAAGTAAGTAGCAAAAATAAATGTATGTTTTCATACTGCTTTCTGTAATTATGGCATGTAACATTATTATACATATTATTAATCTTTGTTGTAAAACTAAAAGAGAAATATTTTCAATCACAATAGCAAACAAATCCTCACAGCAAAAAATTTTATGTGTGAAAAATGAGGATTTAACAAGTAAAGATGCAGTTTTGTGTACAAAAAATATGAGAACTTACAACAAATCTGATCCATTTCACATTTAATATAATTTTCCTTTGACTGGGTAGCCTGGTAACTGATGATTCGGATAGATGGGTAACCAGTTAACTTTTCCTAACATTTTGACAAATTTAACTGTTACTCTATGAACAGTAGCCATTTATAAGTGTCGTATGTGCATGAGTTTTATTACTCTTGACAGATTTAACTGTTACACTATGAACAGTAGCCATTTATAAGTGTCGTATGTGCATGAGTTTTATTACTCTTGACAAATTTAACCGTTACTCTATGAACAGTAGCCATTTATAAGTGTCGTACGAGTTTTATTAGTCTTGACTGCATATTGGATTAAGCGCACATATTATTCAACTCCAATACTCGCGGATTAAGCGCACATATTATTGGCTACTCAACTCCAATACTCGTGGATTAAGCGCACATATTATTGGCAACTCAACTCCAATACTCGTGGATTTCAATCAATCAACACAATGAAAAAAATAAAAAGACATTTATTTTACCAACATAAGTGTCAATTTCCTTTTATGAACAGATTAAATGACAGTAATGACCCTTTAATTTTTTTAAAACGATTGTATGGAGGATCAACTTGAATGTGCAATATTGCATATGAAGTACTTAATATGCTAATTCAGTAGCTGTATTGTATATTGTAATCACTTGAGTAATGTAATGTATTGTATATTGTAATCACTTGAGTAATGTAATGTATTGTATATTGTAATCACTTGAGTAATGTAATGTATTGTATATTGTAATCACTTGAGTAATGTAATGTATTGTATATTGTAATCACTTGCATAATGTAATGAATTGTATATTGTAATCACTTGAGTAATGTAATGTATTGTAAAAATTTGTATATTGTAATCATTTGCATAATGTAATGAATTGTATATTGTACTCACTTGAGTAATGTAATGTATTGTATATTGTAATCACTTGAGTAATGTAATGTATTGTATATTGTAATCACTTGAGTAATGTAATGTATTGTATATTGTAATCACTTGAGTAATGTAATGTATTGTATATTGTAATCACTTGAGTAATGTAATGTATTGTATATTGTAATCACTTGAGTAATGTAATGTATTGTATATTGTAATCACTTGAGTAATGTAATGAATTGTATATTGTAATCACTTGAGTAATGTAATGTATTGTATATTGTAATCACTTGAGTAATGTAATGTATTGTATATTGTAATCACTTGAGTAATGTAATGTATTGTATATTGTAATCACTTGAGTAATGTAATGAATTGTATATTGTAATCACTTGAGTAATGTAATGTATTGTATATTGTAATCACTTGAGTAATGTAATGTATTGTATATTGTAATCACTTGAGTAGATGCAGTTGTCAAATAAGGCGATATTGTCTAATTTAAACAAACTACAATTACTAAATATTTTCACACAGGTGATTAAAAGGAATATTCAGATAACAAAAATTCATACTGAAGTAGAGGGATAAATGTTAGGCTGCCACTCAGTCTTAGGTATCTATTTCTGTGACGAGACATAAGCAGGGATGGCGCTGGGCTTCGCCAATGTCAAAAAGTGTGATTTTTAAAAAAACTTTAATAGAGAAAAATTGTACCATCTTGTCATCTTTTGCAACTTATGTTTTTGGCTGTTTAAACATGTGTACACAATCTTGGGTCTGAGGTGGAGAAATTCAAAGGCACCATGAAAGGAAACCGCAAACATGGGTACAAAATTCACTGGGAGCTATCTACTGTTACATAAATAAATTATTTGTTCATATTGACAAATGTGTCTTAACATTTAACAGAGCATTTTACATCACAATCTGATTATGCAGACACCTAGCCCGAGTACTGTAAGCTCTGAGACACTCAGTCATGCAGCCAGATTAGCTACAATCGATTAACCTCCAAAGACAGGAACAGGAATCATGGCTGCATTCAACTAAGTGATGGTTTTTTTTTTTTTAATGTACCCAAAAATAGTTTCGCTGAAACCTCAAAGAAAACTGATTACCTTTGAAGCACTGATTGTTTTCCATAAAAACTAATCAAATGAGACGAAAAATAATCAGTCTCAATCAGTGCTTTACTACATTTATTTGATGTTACTGCTGCAATAACAAACTGGCATTTGTTTGGTCCTCAAAAGTGTGCATTTAGTGGTGGCTTCAAACGCACATGCACCCTTCATCAACGCAAGTTGACTACAATCTTCAACAAAAACAAAGCACCTTTCATCAAAGGAAGTCAGCAACAAACTTAAATAAAAGCAATGGTTGTTCTTCTTCCACCAGTTATGCCTACAATAACAACATTTCTGGCTGATAGAAATACAGATGCATCCATTTCAGAGCGAGAAATAGTGTAAATAAGATACCTTGACAACATAAAGTTAACCTATTTGAAGAAATAAATCTGTTGTTCAAAAGATCTTTTTTTTCTTCTTATGGAATACAATGCATACATATCAATAAATCTAAGTATGGCAGTGAAAATGTGGGACAAGTGAAAATGTAGGTGGGACAAGTGAATTTTTCTGTAACCACATGTCCTGGACAAAAGGGTCAAAATAAATGTTATCAGCCCTACAAGATTCGCCAATAAAATGCAAGATAACCTCATTAACATTCATGGATCTCATAAAAAAACGTATGCATGCAAAACAAGTGTACAAAATCAAGTCTGGTCAAAATTATGACTTCCAGATGTATATCATGCTGAGTTAATCAGATGTAAGATCATCTAGTTAATATGTGTGGATCCTGCTCATTATCAAAATAAAAAGAGACCTTAATGATATATGGCTCCCAGAGTGGTAAGTAGTTAATCTTCCAGAGTGGTAAGTAGTTAACCAATCAGCTGCAAGACCATCTCATTAATATGCACAGAGATTTTGTTCATATGGACTTGATAGTGCCTTTTCAGTGGTGACAAGTAATGTTTGATAAACTGACTGGGGGCCCCGAGTGGCCAAGTGGTCTAAAGCGCTCTCTGTTATGGATCAATGCCATCTCACCCGTCTGCTTGGGTTCGAGTCTAAGATTCGGCCAATTTGAGTATGTGAGAAAGCATGCCAGTAGCTTCTCGTTGGTTGGCTTCTCACCAGTAACCGAATAATTTTGTTGAGTGTTCACTTTTACATTGTGAAAAATACAGGTTATCACAATTCAAATTCAATTCATCTAAGCAACTGAAACTTCGCTTGTCAAGGAATTGAATTATTCTTTCCACAAAGCAAGAACCTACAAAATACTTTCTGTGGATGTATGGAAGACTATGTGGATGATTAAAATTAGCTAATATAAAGTGTCACTAAATAATATGCTTGACAGCAAACCTGTAGAAAAACGTATAGAAGCCCTTACATGCTAGAATATAAACTATGTACATGGTATATATGTTAACTGGTTGAACTTTCATTTTACTTTCATAATCTGAGTTGCAAACACATCAAAATTCAAATCATTATTAAACTGATAATTATTTTTTCATACAATTTAGTCCACACTCTGCTGTTAGTCAATCAAATCTTGAACATCATAAATATATTGTCATGCAAAATATAACTCCTGTACACACTGACAATCAAAAACTCTTCAGTTTTTATTACACATGCAGCTTGGTAAGATTCATGTCCATTTCATGCATTGCTCTATGGTAACATTAAGAGATGCAAGGGCTCCTTTTCCCATCAGGAATCTTCCAGTGGAACTCCCTATCATTCAACCAAGTCAACGCCAAATCCCAAACCTAGGACGTTTTTAACCTATCTGCACATTACATAGCGGCGCATATGACCCTCCTTAGAACAGCAGATAAACACATAAGTTTATCTTTTATTTTTACGTCGACATGTATGCAAGTAATATTTAGACCATTTTTAAAAGATGGATAGTTATAAAGGCTCAGCCTTTCAAATGACATTGCCACATGAAGAACGAGGTATAAACACAAAGTGACCAAAATACCACCAGAATAGGCGGGGCCGTACTGCATATATCTAAGATTGTTATACAAGTTTGTTGTATGCATAATTGCAAAGTAATACATATATTTATACCTTCTCCCATGGTGTAGGTTTTAGAGCTCCGAGGGATCGTGCTAAATGAAATAGTGTTTTGGAGAACAAATTTTTGTCCTCAGCCATTATATCTTTATTAAAAACCGTTTTAGTTACCTCCCTTCCCAAACGGTGCTATGCTTGTTTTTTACTCGTAGCAACAAAGGTTTTCTCTTTGAGGTGTCGGGGTCCAGTTTCGTAAATTGACCCCTTTAACGTTTGTTTACTGGTGTGAAATTTTTAGCTATTATTTTTTTTACTATTTAAAGATATGAATATATTTCTGAACTAGGTGTTTCGGGCTTGTGTTGTTCTTGAAATTGATGTCAGGCATGATCATGTACACCTTCCATAGTTACTCCGAGTCCAACGTATATTGATAGGTTGCTCGGCATTACATATATAGATCATGTCACAAATGAGGAAGTGGGAAACATAATTAAGTAAGCTATTGGACCCAATGAAGAGCTAATGACCATTGTGAAAAAGCGCAAAATGAAATGGTATAGACATGTCACACGATCAACAGGGCTTGCTAACACAATCATGCAAGGTACTGTGCAGGGAGGGCGAAAGAGAGGAAGACGGAGGAAAAGATGGGATGATAACATCTCAAGAGTGGACAGGTCTGAAGCTGAGTGACACAGTGAGAGTATCATAGAACAGATTGGAATGGAAGAAGCTGGTTGTCAGGTCATCAGCGGTGCCCCAACGGTCGGCAGGACTAAGGGATAGATAGAGATATATAGATATTGATAGTGAAATACCAATAGTCGGCAGAAGAATGTCCAGCCTCCCATGGCTGTAAACACATGGGATTGGGGCAAGAAGAATATCTGAAAAACAGATTGGCTGACAGCTTTTTTCAATTGCGGCAGCCGTTTTAGTACACACTGTTTAGCAGAATTATCATCTAGGGGAGGGTTTGTGTTTGCATTGTGAACATCACATGGTGTCAAAAATGACCTGACATGAGAATTACAGGTAAAAATTTGGGGTTAGGGCGCATAAACTTCATCTGCTAGATATTGTGAACACATTTCAAATAAACTGAAACTTTCAAATATTTCACCCGATTATAATAGGAACTATCTATAGCAGAACGTATGTTTAGAAGAGCGGCTATGTGTGTGTGTGTGTGTGTGTGTGTGTGTTTGTGTGTGTGTGTGTGAGAGAGAGAGAGAGAAATGGCGGCTGAATCAGTCCCGTTTTGCAATATTGGGTTTTAGCCAAATAGTGTTTACTCGGTTAACTATCCAAAAACCAAACCGAGGCTTGTATGAGAGGGGGCGACCCCAAAAATGTATCTGAACTATAAAAAAAACAAAAACAACAAACGTATAACAATAGGACGTGCCCGCGACCAGGTCGAATGACGTTGGATATCTGTAAAATCTTGGTTAATTGTTAGAATTGTATTGTTCCACTTTTCTTTTTCCACTGCAACATTGGTGCCTTAGAATTTACACCTTTTTGCGTTCGGAGGGGCCCAGGAAAGTTGCAAAGGGGTTAGTTTTAGTTTTATTAGTTTACAATTTACAATTACTATTAGATTCAAAGACCTCCAATGTAAATGAAAGACACTGGACGCGTTTCGTGTTTCAAAGGTTACTATGGTATACCTCATACTAGTGGTAAATATTGTTGTTGTTTTTGTTGTAGGGTTTAACGCCATATTTCAGCACACGATAGGCAATACATGGCGGCCAGTATTAATGGTGGAACAAGAACCGGACGAAAATCAGGAAAAGAACCACTGACCCACGAGAAGCTCCTAGCATGAGTGGTGAATATGAACATTTATTTGAAGAATTTGAGAAACGAGTCGAAAAAGCGAGATAAACGCTATCACAAGCTGGACCAACCGGAAGTAGCTTTGCCACTCGACGTCGTAAGGAAGTAGGTGGTAATGTGATCAGTAGTAATCGCTGATTCGCCGGTTATTCAAGATAAAATTTGTTCAAAATAAATTCCTCGCTGATGTTGATCGACTGGAAATTATTATTGCTGTAAGATGATCCGGCAAAAATTCCCACGATGTCATTAAGGAAACAGCTTCTATATTTGTAAGCGTTTCTTTACAGGTGGCGTCATGGACAGTATTTTATATCGGGCGCTGATTGATAAAATTACCGACGATTACTACATTGAATGATTAATTTGATCGGCGATAACAAAGTAACGTGATTTTATACAATGCCCAAAGTGAACATGAAATCGTCAGGGTGATACATTCACGATTACAGGTTAATAAAATGATCTGCGAAGATTTACTCGGTGATGTTATTCAAGGTTTAATTAGAAAGATAGCCACAAAAGCTATCCTGATTGCAAAACAATTAAATATAAAAGCCATCGAAGTTGTTCTTGGTAAGGGTATTGGCACAAGTGGTCATCTTGCTGGTAAGGCGATCAAAGACAGACTCGCACAATTAACACGACAAACAAACAAATCAGTACGCAATCATGCCATTAAAGCTGCCCAGCACCGAAGTGATGCTACCATGTGTCAGGAAACTAATAAACCAAGCTGCAAATTAGCGGTTAGAAGAATATCTGAAAAAACAAACTCTCGATGAGATAGAAAGAAAGAAAAAAACATAACTGCAAACCTAATAGCAGGAAGTGATCCAGCTCAACGGTTGTTTTAGACAACAACGAATATAAATACAAATGTTCATGCGATCTGATCTGATCCAGCATTGACATTATCTGATCCAACGTTGAAAAGGACGCACCAGTCCTAAAAAATAAATCAGTAATTATCAGTATTATTTCTTATGATGCACGTGTACCTGACTCACGTGTACGAATCGAGCTACAAGTGCAGATACAAGCAGATATTTTCTGCCCGCCGAGAAATTCATTGATATCAAAGGACGAGTTCTGAAAACAAATGATATAACATATGCAGCTAAAGTTCGAGTTGGTTTTGCAAATAATGGTGTATGTAATTTTTTAACAGTGCAACGTATATCATCGATGGACAAAAAAATCTTGAATTATATCTGGAAAATGTTGATGTTTCCACGACAATCTAGAGCTGACAAGATATTCCGATGATTATTCCCGGTTTGACGGTCCATCAATTTTGTTTGCCTTCAACAGTACTGACCACTCTGACTATAGGCAGTATTTTATGGTACAATTAGCACACACTAATTCCTATGTTTCGGCAGCTTGAACGAAACCACGAATTTCCGCAATATCAATCAGGAATTCAACCTGGGATCTTCAGCATGGAGTTCAATTTTAAAGGGTAATAACAGAGAATTTCTATGTGTAATTTCCAGTGTCTCACATCATTGGATTCTGCAGAAATGTCAGAAAAGCTATTTTCCATACTAAAAACAATTGTGATTCCCAGAAAAGCAATCAACAACATGTAATCTGCCGCCCTGTTGTTGATGCTGGTAAGTAATACTGGCAACAATTACGTTGTGTATACCATCAATGTCACCATCAGTTGTTGAAGAAAAACGACTGATCTCTTTCATGGACAGTGTCGGCAAGTCAAAGTTGTCATGGTTGACGATGACCACCAACAGTATCTGGATTAATGTTGCTGAATTTTTTTACATGCCAGACAGCATCGCGGCAGGGAGTTTCGGCGCCACGACATTTATTCATAGCGTTGCAAGATAACGTCAGAGCAGACTTACACGAGGTGCGAACCCAATGGTGTTTCACACGCTTGTCGTTTCTGAAGTATCTTTGGGGATAAACGGTCGTCAAGAATCATCTGAAGAAGTGTTACTGAATTTTGAGAATAATCAAGTTACACTTGCATATCACTGTTTGGTGACATTTATGGCCCGGGAAAACCCCCGGCAAGAACCACCGACCCACTAGACGCTACTAGCAAGCTTTCTCACATACCCACATTGGCCGAATATGAGACTCGAACCCACGTAGACAGGCGAGATGACAGTGACCCATACCGTAGAACGCTTTAGACCAGTCGGGGCCCCCTGTAAACATGTACTTGTTAATTAGATCATTCATGGTGTTATGATGTCATATCATCACGTTAATGTTACTATGACACTGTCAGATTAAAATATTGCTATCCACATAGAAGAAAAAAACTAACTCAGAAATCAGCGGCCTTGCATGTACCAATAAAATTCTCGTTTACTGAATGTCAGATCGGAAACTTCAATGACGCCAAGAAACTTCGACTTATATGGGTGATTAACGTCCACTAATTTTAATAGAATCACGAGGTGAAAACACTATCCACCTGATGAACTTCATTAGTAGCGCTGACATAAAAAAGTGTGTACTGAATTTGTTTAGGAAGAGGTAGATAAATTTGTCATAATGCCTCTCGTGCTAACCAGCTTGCAGCAACAGAACGTATGCCATTTGCTGCATCAGCAAGTTTACTAAAGCTGTTTTTTTCCTCCAATATCCTCTTCGGTTATAATAATTCGATTCCAATATAATAATACTAATCAGCTGATTTATTACCGGCCCCTAGCACTAGTTTACCTTTCGATGCGGGTCTTACAATCAATTAGCTAATGATTCTTTGAAAGATTTGTTTGTTGAATTTAACGAGTGAATCAACTTCACATCTGCAAATTATCGTTGTTGCAAATCTTTATGTTTGTACATCATGAACGTGACACGCTTGATCAATATCATTTACTGGATACTCTCTATATCTTGGTTGATTTCGCTCGTCAAGTCCAATATCAAGTCGGTTTCCATTACCACAATACTTATATCACAATACTTATATCACAATACTTATATCACAATACTTATATCCAGGAATATGTTTGTCTTCAGGGTATTTAACAAATGGAGTTCCTGGTAATTTTCCTAATACAGCAGCGATATCACCACCCTTGTTTGAATTGTCACGAGAGACAAATTTATATTTTTTGTACCACATTTCACACACTTGCCTGTAAGTGCACGCTTTCAGTTTTTGTTATTACTCTTGTAAATCCACTTGTATATAATATTTAAAAAATGGTTTGTAAATGCTAACCCTATGTCTCTATTTGTCCCTACAAAAGCGTATTTAGGTCGAAGCCCTTGCTATACTGTTACATTTGATTGAGGTCAGCCAATTGTCACATTGTTGCCAATGTCCAGTACCATGACGTCACACCCCCTGTTCCATTCTTATTGTCCCTTAAAGACCTATTCTTTTTTTAAGGCTATGTATGATATACCCAATTTTAGCATTAAGTCCTATGTGAGGCTAAAACTTTGGAGGCTATATTTAATATACCCCCTTTTAACATTAAGGTCCACGTAAGGCTATAAGTGGCCCACTTCACTACATAAATGTGTTTGAAACATGTGCTTTCAATTCCGCACCAAAAAGAGTCAGGTGCTAATTTCAGTAATGAGTGTTCCAAACTCAAGATTGTTAAAGGACTGATATTTAATCAATACAACAATGTCTCTATGTTTTCATTTATAACTTGATAAAGCCCTCAAAAGTTTCTTTTTTCTAATATCTGACTTACATTATTAACCAATCCTGGCCAGCCGAATCCATGTATACCCTATTTAATGTTCATCCATTTCCATGATGGTTCCCATTTGTCCATACAACTAGTATCATGTGTCCGTTAGCTATAAGTTGATAGAAAATGAAAAAGAGGATTTTCTGGTGACGTATCCAGACACAGAACGTGTACTCACATGTCAGTTTGCATTATTAATATTTATCCAAAACTATCATGATTTGGGGTTTCTTCATCAGCGATTCCATGCTGGAATACTGTTGCGGAGAATATAAGGCAGATGTATGGTTCATATTAACACCGTGCTTTGTCAAGAAACACGCTTGAAATTGTGAAACATTATTAGACGTGACTCTTGATGTAGAAAATGGTTTTAAAATTCTAGCCTTTTCTTGTTGTTCACAATCACATAAGCAAATTGATAAGTTGATTGTTTTCTTCTCGAATTGACATTGCCATACCATTTCAGCTTTCTCTTTTTGACAGTGGTGTAGAGGTCTTCATAATGGCCTACTGTGTGCCTGATTGTGTTACGCACTTCTTCATTTGTCATGTGGTCCATGTAAGAGATGCCAAGGATGATTATATAGCATCTCATTTCAAGTTCCTGGATTTTTCGTTGTTATTCTGTTTTAAGGGTCCAGGCCTCGCATGAATTCAAATTTACTGAGATGACTAGTGCTCTCAATAGTCTGATTTTAGTTTTCAGATATATTCTTGTCTCTCCAGGTGGGTCTTAGCTTTGACATATCTGCCGTTGTTTGTGCTGCTCGTGACAAAATTTCTGCTCTTGATCCCTCTTCGGTTATTATGGAACCAAGATATTTGAACTGGCTCACTGTTTCCAATTTCTGTCTTCTGACTTTAATATTCGCTGAGATTTTTTGCCACTATTTGTCATCAGCTTTGTCTGTTCTGCGCTTATCTCCATGTCAAATCTGGAAGATGTTTCATCCAGGTCCTCCACTAAGGTGGCAAGCTCGTCGTCACTGTCTGCCAGCCCATCAAAGTCGTCTGCAAAGCGTAGGTTTGTGATGTTACGCCCTCCAATACTGACTGTCCCACAGTGGTTTCCAGGGCTTCGCTCATGATGCGTTCTAAGTAGATGTTGCAAAACGTGGGTGACAGGAAACAGCCTTGACGTACTCCAACTGTTGTCTTGAACCAGTGCTTCACATAACCTTGACCATTTAGTGTTCTGGCAGCCTTGGAGTACAGTTGCTTGATGGTATTGGTCAACTTTTGACTCATGTTGTACTTCGTCATTGTGGCCCACAATGCCTCATGCCACACTCTGTAAAAAGCCTTTTTGAAATCTGTGAACACAGAATGGATGTCTTATTGATGTTGCGAGTACTTTTAACACAGAACCGTAAGACTGAATATTTGTTTTGTTGAGCTTCTTCCACTACTCCGGAACCCTGCCTGTTCTTCAGCAATTATTTCCTCGGCTTGTGGGTTGAGTCCATTCAAGATGATCTTAAGCATCACGTTACTAGCATGGCTGATCAAACTGATAGTTCTGTAATTTTGGCACAGCTGGAGATTGCCTTTTTGCGGGGAGTATTATAATCAGTGACTGGGTTCACTGTGTTGGCCATTCACCTGTCTGCCAGATCTTGTTGCAGATTTTTGCTAGTAGCTCTATCACTGATTCCCCACCATTCTTGATAAGTTCAGTTGGGATGTTGTCTACTCCAGCTGCATTCCCATTCTTCAGTTTTCTTATTGCTGACCCACCTTATCATTGAGAACTCATCATCATTTGTGGAGTTTGGAACTCCAAGCACTTCTGTGTCTCCTGAAGTTGGATGGTTGTAGAATTCTTTACCATATTCAGTCCATCTTTCTGCAATGTCACTTGCGTCTGTAAGGCATTTTACATTTTCGTCTTGAACGGTACTGACTGAGGTCTTTCACAATTTGGAATGCCTTTTGCTGTTATTCTTTGTCGGGCTACTCTCTATTTCTGTGCAATTTTGTCCAATATTTTGTTTTCTTAAAGTATTTTTTGATATTCTTGTTTATCCCAAGGACAGCGTAAACATACCGTTACGACAAATAAGATTACTAAAAGTTACTTGGTACAAGTTCAGATTCAATGTTTTTGCCCAGAGCAATATGTTTTACTCTCTCACTCCAGAGTTCACTTAGTTTGTCCCTTGCGCACGAGTGGTGAGAGTGGAATGACAAAAAGAAAGGATTCCGATCAAATTGTGTACCTTTTTTAATTATAGAAAACAGGGACTATTAATACTCTTTATGTTTTTTTTTATATGTCATTTGTGATTAATGAATGAGTAGAAATTCATCATTGATCTTTTGGCGTCAAGTTGAAATAATGTTTATAGATATCTTATTATTGCGCCAGGGGCGGATCACAATTTGATACACCATTAGTACTGGTATATCAATTTGCTTTATACTAGCATGTTATTTATAATGTATGTGGTGAATATATATATATATATATATATATATATATATATATATATATATATATATATATATATATATATATATATATATATATATAATATAATATAATATAATATAATATAATATAATATAATATAATATAAAAATCATTACTAAAATATTTTAGGAATGTTATAATGATATGTTATTACTTTCCTCTGGAAATAAAATTAGGAATTACAATAGCGAAAAGTTATTTGAGGGGAAAAAGAAAGTAGTCCCATTGTGCTACATAAATATACCTCCACTATATAACACTAGGATAATTTGGTATATTGCGATATTGGAACACTTCATAGCTTGAAGAATTCCTAATGGTTGCACTTTACATGAAGAAAAATACAGAATACCCGTTTCTATAGCAATTTTAATTGATGTATACTTTCCATCATACCACTTGTAGTTAAAATATTTGAAGTCGATTGAACCAACGTACAATTAATGGCTTGGACTGAACGAAAAAGCAAAGGCATCATTTTTACTTTCCCGAATATGAATCAGCAGTCAGTGGTTTTATTCTAGGCATACAGAGACCACTACATGTTGTGACACTTTGCCTTCACGTTATTGCACTTTTAGTCCCAAATATTTTCTGATGTTGCCAAAATACCTGTTCAAAACAATCTTTCTCATCATTCTAATCGGTAACCGGCCTGAAATGAAATTAGAGGAGAGTTTAAGTCTGTTTTAAAATCCAATTAAAAATAAAAAATTCCATTTTGAAATTTTAACAACTGCCTCCTTTGATCAAATTCTAAAGTAAATCAGTTTACGCACAAAACATATTAAATGTTACATTTATATCAAGATAAATTACGAAAGCGACATTTAAAGAAATAGCTATATCTTTCAGAAAATAATATTTATTTGCATTCCCTGACCGCCTCAGATGGATATATGGATATATAATTGGAATATTATAAAAGTTATTTTTTCTTTCTGTAGTCATATCATTATATATGTTGTAAAGCGCTTACAGCTTCTAAAGATTAGGCGCTATACAAAGTCCTCATTATTATTATTATTATTATTATTATTATTATTATCTATCTACCTACCTACCTACCTATCTATCTATCTATCTATCTATCTATCTATCTATCTATCTATCTATCTATCTATATATATATATATATATATATATATATATATATATATATATATATATATATATGTATATAATTGGAATATTATAAAAATAAAATGAACTAAAGGATAGCATAGCATACTATGTTATATCAGAGAGAGAGAGAGAGAGAGAGAGAGAGAGAGAGAGAGAGAGAGACTTTCGGAAGTTCAGTTGTAAGACGGAATATGACAATCTTTAGTATAACAATGAACAAGTGAGAAATATGTACTGTATTGGAGCTGCAATACAATACGTCTAAGAAATTTAGTTTTTTTTTTATATTGAAATCACTTTAGAAACGCTAACAATTGAACGATACAATATGAATGACAATATGTTCAAAAAGCTAAACTTTAATTTACGAAAAGCGAAATTGACATTAGATTCAGATTATCCGTTCTTTGCTTTCTGCACATGCTTTTAATTGTGCAAAATGCGTTTATGTTATGAATTTGAATCGTTAAGTACAAAAGTTAAATGGTATAGAACATGGAAGCCAAGAAAGGTATGCTTGTCACGCTTTTTATTTCTTTTGTAGCAATTTTTTTTTTAAACAATCAGAATTATTGAATGTTTTTGTGCCACAATCCCTAATCTAGATTAGAAAAATTAATACTTTAAAGAAGTGAGCCTCAAATGCCTGCAATTTGTTTATTATTTCAGGATTAATTAATGTACATTCGAATGGATTAAGGTTAAATGATATTTCACTGCCTATGTAAACATGTACTTTGTAAATTTCAGGTAATTGTTAAATGCTGTTTAGAATGCGTCATTTGCGAGTTGATATTTGGCAAAGACAATGCAGCACCATATTTGCTCATGTTATCTAAATCATCTTATCTTATGTTATCTAAATTCATCTTAGTTTCTATCGGCTATTTCGTAATGATTTATGTAATCTATACTTTTGTTTCAGAATGGCATATCTTGATAAATATTCGTTCAAAATATTGATATATGTTACAGATTATATTAAACCAATGGTTTAACTTAAAGAAGTATTTTGTTAAAGATATATGATAAGACGATTTTATTATCATTTGTGAGTATCGCTCAATCATTCCTCGTTGGAATGCACATGCCACCTAAAACAGGATGTAACCTGATATGGTTAAATAAATCTTAGTATTTTTCAAGTAAAAAAGCTATCACTCAGATCTTGTAGTTGAACGATTATCATAATAAAAATACAAAAGAAAGACAAAGGAACCAAAATATGTTTCCGACAGCGGCGTATAACATGCAAAAACTTTATGGGCCGTATCCAGTAAAGATCTTGTTCACTGACATATCTTTTTGTCTTTCTAATATTTGTCGCACGCAAACACATGGGACGGGTGGTTGATGGATATTGAGAAAATCACTTGCAAAATCATGTTGTTGTTGTTATCTGTTAGGTTCGAGTGCAATGCAGACACATATCAAAATGTTGAAGTCGTACCATTTCAGCGATTAATTTTTGTGTGGGTTGTGAATGTGATGTTAATATTTTAACTATTTAAATGTTTGAAGATATTTGGATTAGTTGGTTGCTAGGTTTAACAATTAGGCTTAAACATTTCGATAAAGTTGTGAAGATACATGCATTCTTATAGAGCTTTATATCAATGTGTCTGTTTAAATGAAAGTTATGAAAGCCTAGAAAATGTTACATATTAATTTTTGTGCTTAAAGTAAACTTTTAGATTCTTTAATTAGAAATAACTTCTGGTCTCTGGGAAGAATATCGTAGATTTATTATTTGAAAGTCCTTAAGGGTGAAACAATTACATGTCGGCTTACATGTTACCGTTCACTGCAAAACTGCAATGTTGCAGGTAAAAACGGGACATAAAGTCTTTCACCTATGTCAAGACTGATAACGTAAAAGCAAAATGCACCTATAATGGCAAATGCTAATATTCATTGCATCTCTTTAAATAAATATGTATGTATGGCTTCTTATTTTTGAAATGTACACGATATACACAGTTGGCTGTAATAATTGTAAGTAACGTTCGTTTTTATTTCCTTTTCACATACTGGCGAGATTTTAGTTCATATATTACTTTGTATTTCGACAAACAAGCCATAATGACAAGATGTGTCTGGATTTAATGTCACCGTTTACGTCGAAGTCATACGTCATATTATATGATTTGATAAAACCTTTCTCTGCCAGATTATGCTCTTAAAATGTTAACACGGATTACAGGAAATGCGAATCACATTATTTATTATGTAATCTCCCATACTTTTATGTACAGCATGCCATTTATAACGTAACATGGTGGTGAAGATATATTGGTATTTTACATATAGCAGTCAATACAAACCATCTGACCTGAAAAAGGAGAAAAATATTGTTTCAAACATATCCCCTATTCATCGCATAAGATGTAAACAGGGTGTTACGTGATTTTCTTGAAAGTAATCTTACCTGAAAGATCTTTGTTAAGTTAAAGCTATCTTTGAAATCTTATATTTCGAAGATCAACATTCTTATGATAACATAGAAAAAATCGAAAAAAGACAATTACGGTTATTTTCAGACAGTCGTAAATAATAATAATCTATTGGGATCTTCATATGACGCATCCAGAGGAGAGCTTGTGTAAAACATACATGTCCTTATTTTTAATATTGCTTGTGTAAAATATACATGTACTTATTTTTAATATTGCTTGTGTAAAACATACATGTCCTTTTTTAATATTGCTGACTAAACATTAGGCTTCGTGGAAAGCAGGAAATCATGATCTGTTCTCGCTGCAAACAGTTTGTTATGAGTGCAGAAAGTTTTAATATATTAGTTATTTATTCCTTGGTTGAAGATGGTTATTTATTTCATATTCCCGATTCAACCATTTTTAGATACAGTTGGTTACTTAGTCCTATTTACAACCATTTGGCATTCTATTCCTTATTCCCAATTCAAAAAGTAATTGGTTACTTTTTATGTTTTCCAGATTAAATGATATCCTACATCAACTATTTTAACGCTTTTCAGCGCATTCATTGACACTATTCTAACTTAACTGGATAAATATGAGAGTTATTTTGGTATCGATTATATAAATCTGAATACAGATCACCAATTATATGTATAAAGAGTTCAATATATTGTAAGGTACACATACTTAGTAATTTGAGAAAGGATTAAGTAGTTGTAGTTTATGTTTGAGTCGTGTATTTGTGCATGGCGTGAAGTATTAGTATTCAGCCTCGATAACCTTACTAATGAATCTTAAAAATGAAGGACCCTAACATCTGCAAAGTCATTCCATGCTACAATTGGAGAAAACTTTGCTACATTCCTTGTGATGGATGTTGATGTTCAAGTGATGACAGACGCTTTCAACACATTCATGACAACAGCTGCCAAGGACATCATTGACGTCCATCGCCAAATAAAAAAGCATGGGTTACAGAAGAGATTCTAAATGTGTGTGATGCCCGAACAGACCTCATAAACACCAGAAACACAACAGAGGCAATGGAGTACCGAGATATAAAAAAGAATATCAGGAAAACAAATTGAAGAAAGCAAAAGATGATTGGATTGGACAAAAGTGCACATAAATAGAGAGCAATCTGATCAAGAATAACAGCAAAAGGCATTCCAAATTGTAAAAGAACACACCAGACTGAAACATCGAAGAGTCAGTACCATTCCAGACGAAAATGGAAAATGCCTCACAGAAGCGAGTGACATTGCAGAAAGATGGACTGAATATTGTAAAGAACTCTTCAACCATCAGTTCACAGGGAACCCAGAGGTACTTGAAATTCCAAACTTCACAAATGATGGCGATTACCCCATTCTCAAAGAAGAGGTGGAGTCAGCAATAAGAGCACTGAAGAATGGAAAAGCAGCTGCTGTAGACAACATCGCAGCTGAACGTATCAAGAACGGATGGGTGGAGGATCAGTGATAGAGCTACTAACAAAAATCTGTAACAAGATCTGGCAGACAGGTTAATTGCCAACACAGTGGACCCATTCACTGACTACAACACTCCCCAAAAGGCAACCCCCAGCTGTGTCAAAATTACAGAACTATCAGTTTGATCAGCCATGCTAGTAAGGTGATGCTGAAGATCATCTTGAAAAGACTGAAAACACAAGCAGAATAAATAATTGCTGAAGAACAGGCAGGGTTCCAGAGTGGAATAAGCACAACAGAACAAATATTCATTTTTAGGATTTTTTTTATAAAAGTACTTGCAACATCAACAAGACATCTATCATATATTCATAGCTTTCAACACTCTTTCGACAGAGTGTGGCATAAGCTATTATAGGCCACAATGAATACGTACAACATAGGTCAAAAGTTGACCAATACCATCAAGCAACTGTACGCCAAGGCTACCATTGCAGTAATTTGCTCAATGTTCTGTGTGGGACTGGTTAAAGACTACAGTTGGAGTACGTCAAGGCTGTCTACTGTCACCCATGCTTTCAACATCTTCTTAGAGCGCATCACGAGTAAAGCCCTGGTAAGCCACTGTGGGACAGTTAGCTTTGGAGCGCGTAACATCACCAACATACTGGCTAATACTTGATTAACGTATGCAAAAATTATATTCTTAAGTTGGAAGTTTATTAGGAAGCAAACTTGATTTAATATGCGGCATAAAATAAGCTTTGCAGACGACACTAAAGGGCTGTCAGGCAGTGAAGACGAGTTTGCCACTTTTGTGGAGGACCTGGATGAAACATCTTCCAGATTTGACATGGAGATAAGCGTTGAGAAGACAAAGCTGATGACAAATAGTGGTAAACAAATCTCAGCCAAGATTAATGTCCGATGACAGGAACTGTAAACAATGAGCCAGTTCAAATATTTTGGTTCCATAATCACCGAAGAGTGATCAGGAGTAGAAAGTTTGTCATGAGCAGCACAAACAACGGCAGCTATGTCAAAGCTAAGACCCATCTGGATAAACAAGAATATCTGTCTGAAAACTAAAATCAGACTATTGAGAGCAATATTCATCTAAATCTTTGTGTATTCATGTGAGGCATGGATACTGATAGCAGAATTACAATGAATAATCCGACACTTGAAATGAGATGCTACAGAGCCATCCTTGGCATCTCTTACATGGACGACTTCACAAAGAAGTACGTAACACCATCAGGCACAAAGTAGGCCAATATTAAGACATCCTCACCACCGTCAGAAAGAAAAAGCTGAAATGCTATGGCCATGCCACTAGAGCCAACAGTCTATCCACAGTAGGTCAAGATACTGATGATGATGATGAGGTCAACCTTATCGTCATTTTGTTGACTGAGAGTGCGCCATATTAAATCATGTTTGCTTTTTAATAAAACTTCTAACATAATAATATAATGTATGCAGAAGTTAAGTGAGTATTAGCCAGTACAAAATGTCAAGCGATATCTTAACAAAATATGTATGATGCCGTAAAAGTGATTACTCTCACTTGTTTGTCATTGTATAAGGTCGCTTAAAATGTGTATCATTCTGTGATTTTATATTACGACATTACTCTCAAAACGAAGCATTCCACACACCATATAAAGGTTTACGACACAACGGAGAAATGGATGTTGTCTTCGTTGTTAACGTAAAACAGTAATCATTCAGCATACATAGTAATTAAAATTAATGTGTGAAAATCAAAATTGATTTATAAACCAAATTTCATCATAATGCATGTAGCTGAGTTGATTGTGGCATGATTAGGGACTCTAATGACACGTGTATTTGGTGTCGAAACCCAAATAGAAAATCGGAGAATGACAGACAACATCAGGTATCCAGCTTACGTTTGCGTAAAGAAGTATATGATTGAAACCACCATGCATGTTCTGTCCTATGTATAGTCAGCATCAAAAGAAATTGATGAGAAAATTACTCACAACGCCATATCAAATTGTTAGCTTAGTTTTCTGATTTGGAAAATGAAAAATGAAGCAGATGAAACGATACAATTATGGAACATGTATGCAAATATATGCTGTTTTTCTTCTCTCTTCTCTTTCTCTGTCCTTATTTGTTTTCTCTCCCTCTGTCTCTGTCTCTGTCTCTCTCTCTGTCTCTCTCTCTCTCTCTCTCTGTCTCTCTCCAATCATTTGTTATTTATTAGTCACTCTTGTCATGTTGAAATATGCTATAATACTTGTATAATGTGGATAGATTGCTCATTTAATTTGCTAGAACGTGTTGTTAATACAATCGTAACCTACTAAGATAATAAAATATGTTTACACCGATGAATTTGATTTTTCTTAATAGTAAAAAAATGAATTTGATTTTTTAATAGTAAAATATATCAAATATCAACAGAATTCACACAGAGATTAAGCAAATAAAAGTTATTATAAAAGTTTCAACAACCCTTAACAAAAATTACTTTTGAGTCTTGCTTTTTCTATTGCGATGAGATGGAAAGGTTTACCCGATTTACGGTAAAAGGAGGCATGACGCATGATTTCGATGAACGTTGACGCAAAATGTAAAATAAAAAAGCCACAACAATATTCAACAAACGCATTGTAATATAAGATGTGTTAAACTGTAGAGTAATTGTTACAGAATCTCATCGGTATTTATGTATTGACAATTGCGTGCTTTTTATTCATGACCTGCTTTCACACGTACATTTGGATCCGAAACTCATTCCTTGATACAAGCTTGTACTATGATACTTTAGAAAAACAATAGCACGAGAAACTTTCGACTTATATTTTATTTTATTTCATTTGCTTTTAATTTTACAATGTATGGTTCTTCAGGCATAGTATTGATGACATCCTTATGTTGGTACATACTGTATTATCTTTTGACATTTTTATTTGTACATAAAACGATTCACGCATTTTAAAGATGTGTATACGTCTGTAATATCCGTTAATCTATAATGAAAACGGTCTTGATTATATTTATTCTAACGCCATTATATAGTTATAGTAATTGCGGCCACAATTATGAAATACAATATACATGTCAATATATATTTCATTTGTCCATTTCACTTAGTAAAACCCGATTTTTCTCACGTGGATGTGTGTATGTATATATATATATATATATATATATATATATATATATATATATATATATATATATATATATATAATGCTAAATATTATATTTTCAACACGCATCAACGTACATATAAAGATAGCCTAAATTACAGTTTGTAGACATATTCATTTCTTTTTTTTCCGCGTGTTCTCTTAACATATCATACACTTCTGAATGTTAAAAGTTCACTGGCGTTAAACTTAGAAAAATCTTCCAATACCGTTCTCGCATCCTATAGGAGTGTGTTATTTGCAATCACCTGGTTGGTCATGATAGTACGTCCACGCCCAATAAGTAAGTGAGGAGTGTTTATACAGACTCACGGTTTGAAAAAGTATTACACCGATTGCAAAAGAAGTGAAGGGTTTAACTGGCTACATCTTAGAGATCAGAAATCACAGCTGCTGAGGTGAGTTTAAAAAAAACTATTCGTTTTTAATCATATTTAATATTTTCTTAAATTCATTTGAATTTGTTTCTCCTCTAATTTTGTAGAACATGAAATGGTGTACTAAGTTGACGCCATTAAAGAGCATCTGTTAATGTATTATGTTAGTATTTTAACAGATCCAACTATAGGAAGTTACGTTAATTGTTGTATGCGTGTGTCTCATTAATAATTAGTCTCCAGAAAATATCTTTTATAGAAATCCTTGGTTTTTTTGCATATAAGTGTGTGATAAATTCCTAATGCTATCAAGATTTGTGACGCACAGGAGTCTTTACATTTCACCTTTCTGGTGTGTGTGTGTGTGTGTGTGTGTGTGTGTGTGTTGAGCCCTATGTATACACATATACACACACACGGGGTGGCGATATGATTAGACGATGATGGATACATATGCCATGCGGAAAATAATGTGTCATTTATTTCGGTATTTACATATTTTGTTAGAAGAAAAGTTGTTGAATTTTAAAAAACACCAAAAAAACTTCCTCAGTACAAAATGTTTGAAGAAAAAACCTTTTCAGCATTTAGGAAAGTAAGACAACTATGTTACGTAATTATGAACAGGTCCACAAAGCTATACATTTAATTTAAATTATAACCTGATTCCACTGTGCTGAATAGGTTTAAAAAATGAAAACATCTATCAGAACATTCATAATACACATACAAATTTCCACTTTGACAATATATATATATATATGTATATATATACGGTTTATAAAAAGTATGTTTGACTTTGTGCGAAGTGTATTGAACTTATTTCGGTGCCTTCCAAAGCATAACATCAATCTAAATAATTTTTACGGAACGTAAAATTAAAATTATATATATATATATATATATATATATATATATATATATATATATATATATATATATATATATATATATATCTTTCAGATGGACTTTCATACGATGTACCTATTTGTTGCCATCTGCATACTAGTTTTACCCACTTCTCTTGTGCTCGGCCTTGATGCAAACATTGACAAAAACAGTCAGGAAGCAGAATCGGAGATCAGACTTCTATCAAGAATTCTGGAGGCAAAGAAGGAGAGAATGGTGGCACCAGAGCCATCGGAGATGGTGAACGCTCTCTTTGATAATCTCTATTTAAGCATATTTAAAATTTAGAGAATATAATGTTTAAATATTCGTGCAAAATGTCACATTCGTGAAATGTATGAATTATTAGCGATGTAGTTAAATGTGAATGTTGAATTAAACTTCAGAATATCAGTAACTTTAGTGTGAGTCTGTGTGATTTGGATTATTAACATAGCTTTAAAGAATTTGCAGTCATTACGATACGATGTCGGCAGTGTATCTGTTTATAATCATGTCACTGAGGCATCATACCGCAGACATTTAGCATCATATCTCACCCAGTCACGTTACCGTGACACCAGGCCGGCTCTAGCTAACGCTAACCTCTTAATGCTAAGCGCTAAGCTAGGCAGCTGTTGGTGCCATTCTTATACATCTTTGGTATGACTCAGCCAGGGTGCGAATCCGCGACCCACCGCATCTGAAGCGGACACTCTAACCACTTAGGCCATCGGAGTGGTCAATAGCTTTAGTAACGTTGGTTGTGATGTTCCTGAAATCTGCATGACCTATGCTGAACATATTATTTGACTAAGTGTATCCTAGAATGTAGGGCTGATCTAGAACAGTTTACACCTGGATAGTGTGTGTGTGTGTGTGTGTGTGTGTGTGTTGTATGAATGTGTCACTGTGTCACATTAATAAAAAGTCTCCAGAGGATCCTTTTTATAGAAGTCCATGGCTTTGTGTATATATCTGAGTGATAAATTTCAAATGCGAACTAGAGATGTGACGCACCGGAGTCTTGAAATTTGACCTTTCTGGGGTGTGTGAGATGAGATATAAAAAAATCTCAAATATCATAAAGTTTGACCATCCTTCTGATTAAAGAATTTTCAAAATATATCAAGGAAAGCTTTTGCTTCAATTCAGGAGACAAAACAAATCCGCCCATATAATATTCATTTAACTAGTGTAGATTATGCTTAATTTCGGTTTAATAGAGAATAACAAATTTAATTTAAACAACAAATTTAATTTAAACAGGAACTCCGACAGGAAAAAGAGAAAGTCGAGAAAATAGATGATGACAGAAGCAAAATTGACGTCATTGTGGGAAACGAACTTGTTGAGGAACATATTCGGGATTGTAAGAATGTAAGGTGTTATCTTTTTGTCATACTTTACCCGTTACTTGTCATGTAAGCTTAGCAGCTATATAAAATTTTATATAAACACATCGATAAATTTAAAAATAAATAATTGAGATACGGTTGTTAGAGAATGATCATTTCAAAGCAAATAAGCATCCATATCGAAATAAAATGGTGGCGTACTTACATTGTGACGAAATTATTACACTGGTATGCTATGGAAATCTAAGGATGACTAAGATCGGCAGAGGGTGCGAATCCTACAACTTTTGCGACAAAATCGATTTAAACCGTCAAAACGGCAAATAGAGCCTTCCTACGAAATCTCATGTTTTAACCAAAAAAAAAGAAAGTCTCCATTTGGCAAACGGAGACTTAGCGATTTTTCAATCATCGGGGGTCGCAGAGATGTTGTCATCGCCCCCTCTGCTGCTATTGGTTAACAATCATTTATGATGAAAAATCCTACAACTTTTTCCAGGCGTCCATTCGCTAATCCAAGGCTTCATACAAATGCTGTCCTTTTTGCAAAATAACGCTTCCTAAGGGATTTTCCAGCAAAAAAAAAAAATGACGCCATTGATGTTGTCGTCATCGCCCCCCTAGCCGCTGCTCCTTGAAATTGCTAGCAATTTACGACGAAAATCCTTTACGACCTTACAAACAGACTAATCGCTAACACCTCATCTTGTAGATCAATTAGATTATTGGACTGGTCAGTGAGTCTAAAATTAATTCTCGTTAGCGAATTATTATGACATCGGATATAGACTGGATAAGTTGGGTCCTGAATTATTAGAAATCCGGGTGGAGCTGTTGGTGCAAAAGAGTATAAAATATATCCCTGCTGAGCTTGATTTGATTGCTCGAGATTTATTTGATAGCTTCCTTCGATAGCATCACATACTAAATTGAGCGCAATCACCTATGAAATATTTACGTTGTGCGGGGCAATATGCTTACCGCCGCCATCTGGGTCATTATTATATTTAAGGATGGTTGAATCTTGTACTTGGAATATCGTGATAAATTCCCTAACAGATTTTTTTAGTTCCTCCGCATTGTATCCGGGAAACTTGAAATTACGTAGATCGGCTTCTGTGATATTGTAACCGGTTAGGAATTGTTGTTTATTGCCGCCCTTATCATTAATTATTGTTTGAATAATTCGTTCATTGATATATTCCATGTCAGATGCAAGCTGATTTAGTATTTCAACGTGTTTTCGTGAGTTTGTTTTCCGTAGTTGTTCTAGTTGTGTTTTATATAATTGATTAATTTCGTTAAAATAATTAATGATGTCAGTTAGCTTAAATGCGATAGTAACAGTTAATTCATCTGTTCTTTTAATAATAAAATCCCATTGCATGGTGTTATTGTTGATAAATATGAAACTATCGGTGAGTTTTACTTTTCTTATATCAGATAAATTATCTCGATATGATGGGGCGATTTCATGATATGATTGTACATCTGTTACTAAGCCAGCGGATTTTCCCCGATGTGGGTTTTCAGGCCATCCTAGCACTGTTCTTATTGAGCTGTTATAAATATCCACGGCGTATCTCTCTGTGCTTATTTCAATCGCGGATGATTACGTCGGTTGATGAACTTTAAAAGCAATTTTCGATTCTTTTCCCGTGATTGATTTTATTCTACGTTGTAATTCAGCATCAATTTGTTCAATTTGGTACGACCCAGTTGGTATAGAAACAACATTCCAGTCTGGGGTACCGTCGTCTTTATTCTTATACAAGAACACCAGCGAATTATTGGGTTTCTGCCCGCCAAATGCAACCGATCTAATATTGGGCCAACTATGGTATACTCGTAATTTAGCTAATGCAATTTCTTTCACTGGAATCGGGGAAGGGAAATTCACACTAAATTGTGGATTTGTTGAGGTTATTGATATCATACTTGTTTTCACCGGAGTGGTATTTTCTGCTATTCGTTGAAGTAGTTGAGCAGCAGAGAGGGTGAACAGACCACGTTTTCGAGCAAAAATAAGGCTTCCAGATCACGTTTTCGAGCAAAATAAGGCTTACAGACCACGTTTTCGAGCAAAAAATAAGGTTTCCAACAAAATCTCATTTAACCAAAAAAAAGTCTCCATTTTTGCAAAAACGGAGATTTTACGATTTTTTAATCAATTTTGCTCGCAACGATGTGGTCATCACCCTCTCTGCTGCTACGGGTTAATAATTTTTTTACGAGTTCAACCGAATATTTGATCGAGTTTTTAGGACTTCACAAACAGACTAATCGCTAACACCTCCTCTTGTAGATCAATTAGATTATTGGACTGATCTGTGAGTTTGAAATTAATTCTGGTTAATGAATCATTATGACACCGCATATAGACTGGATTAACCGGAGACTCGATTATTAAAAATCCTGGAGGGGCTGTTGGTGCAAACGAATAAAGAATATACCCCTGCTGAGCTTGGTTTGATCGTTCGAGATTAATTTGATAGCTTCCTTCGATAACATCGCATACTAAATTGAGCGCAATCACCGATGAAATATTCACGTTGAACGGAGCGATATGCCTGCCGCCACCGTCTGGGTCATTATTATGTTTGAGGATTTTTATTTCCTGTGATGCTGTTTTTTTCCACGTATCATGAATTATTTTAAACCCAACATCGATGGTGTCACTGAGAAGTTTTTTTTAGTTCCGGTACGTTATATCCCGGTAGTTTGACTGTTGGGATATCCTTGACGGGGATTTTAAATTGTGATGCAAATTTTATTCTCGATGTGGGTTTATCGTCATCTAGTATATCCTGAATAATTTTCAAATTAAATGTTTCCATATCGTCGATAATTTTATTGCATGTTTCTACGATGCTGATAAATTCATCTCGGGTGAGAGAGCCGGATTTAAGAGGTATTAACAACCGTGAAAAATCATTATTCATCGCTGTGAAATTTCTGATAATTCTAGGTTCGCTAGCAATATTGTATAACTCTAAGGGATCCTCCTCCTTCCCCCTCTCAGGTGGTAGGACTTCGGTATCAAAAAAATCTAAAGTGTTTTCGTGATATTTATAACTCCTTGTTGGATTATTAGGTTTTATCACGTCGGTGATATAATCAGTTTTTTGTGGTTCTGGTAAATCAACGGTTTTCCCCCCTGGTGGTAATTCAGGCCATCCTAGTACGGTTCTAATAGAACTCTGATAAATATCTACGACGTATCCTTCTGTGCTTATCTCAATTGCGGATGATAGCGTCCGCTCATGAACCGTTATAGCGATTTTTGATTCTGCTCCAGTAATCGATTTTATTCTACGTTGCAATTCGTTATTGATTTGTTCGATTTGGTATGATCCGGTTGGTATGGAAACAACGTTCCAGTCTGGAGTCCCGTCTTCACGATTCTTATACGAGAACACCAAGGAATTATTCGGTTGTTGACCACTAAATGCTACCGATCTGATATTAGGCCAACTGTGATACACTCGTAGTTTTGCTAGCGCTATCTCCTTCACGGGGACTGGGCTAGGGAAATTCACACTGAATTCAGGATTCGTTGATGTTATTGATATCATGCTTGTTTGTACTGGGTTCGTGTTCTCCACTATTCGTTGAAGTAATTCCATCGGTGTTGTCATTGTTATTATACTCATGATTTATTTCTAATTTTATTATCGCGGAATCATAAATACTGACCATCACTGAGAACTCACTATCTGATATCGTTGAGGTTATTGAGATCATTCTGGTTTTTGGGTTCGTGTTTTCTAATTCCATCGGTGTTGTCATCGTTGCTATATTGTTGTTGTCGCTCTAATTTTGATATCGCGGAATCATAAATACTGACCATCGCTGAGAACTCACTGTATGATATAATTGTATTATCGAGTGACGACGATATCATCGAGGATAATTGTGAGTATGCAGTTGATACAATATGAAATTGAATTAAGTAATCTTGCAGTTTGCGTTGGCTGCATGATGATATTTTTTTTGTTATCCCGGTTGATATACCCGCGATTGTAGCCGCCGCAGAAATGCAAATTGGAACCACGACCGGGGCAATCATTGTAACCGATGCGAGTATTATTCCGGCGCCAGCGAGAACGCTTGACACCGAGTACATAGTAATATCAATTGCGGTGATTCTTCGTCGGTATTTTTTTATTTTTATTTGATACTCCTCGGCGAGGGTTTTGAGTCTAGTTTGAAATTCTCTGACCTGATCATAGCGACATTGCGTTGATGAAATCATTTTTATTTTAAAAACGCTAGTGTTTTCAATTAGGATATTCCAGATCTACTATGAATTCCAGATACCATGTTACTGATGCCCTAGTCAAACTTTTATCATCGGCTTTTATCGTGAACTTTTCAGTTGTATTCCTGTCGATGATCGTTGATATCACATTATTGACCCCGGATGAACTCGACGATGATATCTTAAATTGAATTGGTGCTACCAGCGTTAATCGATAAATACCCTTGATAACAGCTGTGACGGGTAAAATAGCATGTGGCGATATCCACTCTAATGTTCCAGATTGAAGTGTGTATACGTGATTGATGAATCTAAGATGAGGAGGAATTTTTATACTTTCAAGTCGCTCGAGATTGTTGTTGATCGCAGCGATATATTCAGTGATGTTATCTATAGTTGTTTTAACATCTTCAGGTCTAGTATTTCGTTTACCAAAAAATTTATCAACGATTTCAGTGTTTCTGAGGGTGATCAATCGTACTGTGTTAAAAAAACTTGTATGAGCATCATAGTCAGATCGTAGCTTTGCTAAATCGTCGATTGCGGTTTTTATCGTTCCAATATTCGGTGTGGTTGTTGGTGGATCACCAAAAAATTCTTGTAGCTGTTGATTCAATTTAGCAATGGTTTTATCGGTTCTGCTGAAGCCTCCTACTAGTGTTCCAAAGGCAAATATATGAACATCATAATCAGATCGTAGCTTTGCTAAATCGTCGATTGCGGTTTTTATCGTTCCAATATTCGGTGCGGACACTGGTGGATCACCAAGAAATTCTTGTAGCGGTTGATTGAATTTAGCAATGGCTTCACCGGTTCTGCTTATTCCTCTTCGTAGTGCGTTAAAAGCAGTTATAGAGCATCATAATCAGCTCGTAGCTTTGCTAAATTGTTGATTGCGGTTTTTATCGTTTCAATATTCGGTGCGGACACTGGTGGAACACCAAGAAATTCTTGTAGCGGTTGATTGAATTTAACGAATTCATCGTTGAGTGATTTTAATGAGTTTGCTGTGTTATCTACTGTTGTTAGTTTCTCTGTGACCGTCGAAACAAGTATGCCTGGTTTGAGTTTACCATCCTGAAACAGTGCAATAGCGTCATCGGCGGCGTCATGTCTTCGTGTTAAAATGTCATCCAACGACATATTACTGGTTTTCAATTTACCCTGTTTGTCTTGAAATACAACTATTTCGTTCGGGTCAACATTTGCTAAATTTAACGTCTCAGCGATTTCATCTTTGATTGTTTTTTTTATATCACCCGTTGCTACGCCATCGGGTTTGGGTTTCAAAGATCTCCCCCAAATATCAATCATGATATTGTAAAACTCTTTCTCTCTTTAAAATCGTTTCGATTTCCAGCGACTACTAGTGTAGTCCTTTACGACAATATGAGGTGGTTTTTTCGATGATGAAATAGCATCGAGAACATTTAATACTTCGCTGCCGCATATTGGTGGGTCATTCATTTGTTGTGTTGGTAGCGTAGAATACCAAGTCTTCATTGGAAATTTTTTTATGTAACGCATAAACTCGCTTGGCGGGGCTAATCCATATGAATCGAAATAGACAATCCCACGTGGATCAATAGCGTATGCAACCCAGTGAGTTCCAGGTCCGGTGCTGTTATCGAGATTAATGATTCCGGTTTCAACGCTGTTTGGTTGATGTGGTAATTGATCTTTCATAAAAACACCTCTGAAGTTTTTAATCGCGAGTTTTTTAGCAGCATCGAGTAAATCAAAATTGGACAATGGAACCATCGGTTCCTCAATCAAAGATTCCACAACCATCGGTTCCTCAATTAATAAACCGTTCCTAGTCTCAGGCCGGATCCGTTCACGGATCTGCCGCTGTACCACGAATACGGGGTTCCTGGTAGTCTTAGACCCAATCCGTGAACGGATCGTCCCTTTTTTTTATATCCTTTCCCAGTTGCCTTTTTCAACGCCATCCCTGCCGCAGTACCAACGGCTCCTAACGCTGCCGCTTTAGCCACCGCTGGGGCTGCTGCTGCAATCAAGGCCGGAATTGCAGCTAACAATGGAAATATACCGCCTGTTTTCATCATATTTTTGATAGCAGCCGCAGAAAGAGTAATCTGAACACCTTTTTTTGCAACAAGTGCATCATTGAAATGTTTTATTTGACGAGTTGTCAACGACAATTTATTTGCACCACCAGTCATTTGATTAGGTTTCAACGTGATTGTGGTTCCGCATTTTTTAGCCGATTCTGATTGCAATTTCTTGACTTGACCTGGAGTTAACGCAACACTAATAACACTATATGACATTATACAATAACATTGATTCTAAATCGTTTACGATTTCAATGAAAAATTCATAGAATTTTCAATCATAGATTTTCTACTGGCGCATCTACCACTCTCATTCTTCCTCCAACACCTTCGAGTAACATTGATTTATCACTGAGAATGACAGCAACTGCTCTATAATTAGCAATACCACCAGGACGGGTTATATTAGCTCTAAAGTGTATATCAACGACAGATTGTCTTGTTAAATCAAGATGTTCCAGCGAAAAGTAATAGATCGGATACAGATTTTTAAAGTCGTATTGTGATATTTGTAGACCAGTATCAACATTTTGATCACGTGCCATAAATGACAACAATCTATGATACACGCGTGCAATATGATTCTGACCGTAATCAAGTTGTACGTCTTCAGATGGTTCCTGCTGGCCGTTTATTCTCAGTGAGACGTCTTTAACACCTAATTGATCAAATATCATATGGCTGGAGAGTTGATTGCCAACTCGTGTGTTATCCTGTAACGCTACGAATATATGACGTGGCGCAGCAACACCTTGTTTTGATGCTAGGTTCCACGTGAATAACCCGTTCAGATTTGATTGCTTCACATCTGTACTCACTGATAACCAACTCAACAACGACTTTCCTCCTTGGTCCATAAATGATAGTAATCGTTCTTCTGCGGTAATTGCTGGAGTCAACACTGGCATCCACAATGATATTTTTGTTAAATTGACTTTACCGGCATCAGCATTGGGATTTGCATTGTCTGCTGGAATCCTCCAAATGGCGTCATTATCATCACTCTTTCGCACTAGTGCTACTGTATGCTTCGCTCCATAAATAACTTTTCTGACGTTTCTACAGAATCCAAATATGTGATGCAGTGGAATCGCGCATGAAAATGATTTACGCCCCCTCCCCAACATTGAAATACGTGTTGCAGCTCCTAGATTGAAATTATCATCGTTGTTTATAATCATATCCTCGACCTCAGCATCACTATTATCACGTTTTTTTGGTCGTCTTACAACAAATTGATTTCCTCCAGCGGTATTTTTATTATCCTTTGCAAACATCATAGAAGGTCCTGCTGATCTTGTATAATCATCAGAATATCTCGCTAACCCGATTATTGTTGTAGCCACATCAACATCACGATCTATCGACTCAATTTCTTTTCCATCAATGAGATATCTAGCACTCTCAAATAGCGCCATGATACCATTATTGACAAACCCGACTTGAGTACCAGCTGGATACGGTGCTGGTACAGCAGGAGTATCAGCAGCTGTTACAAGTTCTCCTTCTACTTCAATAAACGCTTCAGCGGGTAGAAAGTATTTACTGGTATCATGGACTTGAAGTTCAATTCGCGATCGACTATTTGAGTCTATTGCATGATAGGCGTAATATTGATAATCGCGTACAGAATCATCCTTGCCAACTGGGGCGTCTATATCAAATGCTGGATCACGTGACTGTTTGAACATTTTATTCTATTTATCAGAGTCTAAATCGCGATTTTCCATTCATCGACGTAGTTTTTTAAAGCCACTTCCTGCTATCATATTTGCAATATTGCTTTGGTCGGGGTTTGCCACTATTGACGAAGTCAATTGCGCTAGTTTTTCATCTACTGCGTTATTTATAATTTTACTAACACTTGCAGGCATTTCTGCTGTAGACGGTAACGGTTTCTTTGAAAATCCTTTAGATTTTCCGCGTCTCACTAATGATGTTATTTTATCCTTTGCTGCAGAAAATGCCTTTCCGGCAAGATCTCCAACAGCACCAAAACCCTTATCACGAATAACATCAATGGCTTTCATTGATAATTGTTTAGCTAACGGCATCACTTTTGGAGCCATTCTCACAAATAACCCCGCAATGGTATTGCCGAGGCCATCTCCGTAGTATGCTCTATAAACCGGAAACCGTGAGTTTACCACGTAGACGGGGGTTGGTTTGTCATGGTTGTAGTGAATGATCATTATTGTAAAAACACTAGTGTTTTCAATTGTAAAACAATTTTTCAATTGTAAAACAATTAATCACTATGATCCCACTTTCCACTAACTCGCCAATGAAATCTCGATATGTTTTGATATCCATGATACCGCCTTGAAATAACCGCCTACAGATATCAGCTGCTTCATTAATTATTTCCGGTGAGTTATTTCCAGTTCGGAACCCTCCTACAAGAACTTCTAATCGTGATATATCATTGATAACACTATCAGGGCAGAAACTCGAAGAGTTTCCAACGCTAGCGTTTTCACTCTTTGAGTTTCCACTGGAATCTTGCAATCCACTTCCGCTATAACCAGCTGCTTCATCCGTGGTTTGTAGATAACCAAGAGGATCATGATAATCATCATCATCATCATCATCAGGTGGTAGTTGTTGTTTTTTAGGAGAGTGTACTTTCTTTGTAGGTTGCTGTCGCCTTTGCTTTTTTTGCAATTTTTGCGGTTTTTGTTGTTGTTTTAGTTCTTCAAAATGTTTATACACTGCACCCACCGCATCGATATATCCAATGTATGATGCACTATCTGTCTTAATTTGACTTTTTTCAGTTTTGATTTTGTAGAATATATCAGCCCAGTGAGTTATATTCCTAACATATTTATGATGTTCTGGTTTCAACATATTTTTTCTGTTTTCGTAGGTCGTCTACTGTTTTTTTTTATTCCATTTTTTGTATAGCCTGTTTTGTTTGTTCAGTTTTCGCTGCTATTTTTTCGAGTTCACCGATAACAGATTTCCCCGTCTCAGGAACATCTCCCCGTATAGCACGCTCTACCCCTTTCGTTGCTGTGGTTACTGGTTTAAACAATTCTTCAGATCCCTCAGCAAAATCAGTTTGTAAACTCTGTCGTTGTTGCAGTTTATTCCTTACAGAGTCGCGAATTGGTATAAACCTCCTAATTGCATCCAGTCGTTCACGAGCCAATCTAGTTGTTAATGCTTCATTGACCATTATTTGAAATCAGAAACAATTTTTCAATTGTAAAACAATTTTCCCGAACCATGTCGGATGATTTTTAACACCATCGTGGGAGTTTTAATAGCGTTATCATTGATGAGGATTATTTGACTTTCCTCACTTCAGTTTGATCAATCGGAACCATCGTATCGCTAAAACCAACCTCTATCGATTTTTTATTCACATTTTCAATCAAAAAATGCTAAAAAAAATGAGGGTCGGTCACAATCAAAAAATGATAAGGGGTCAGGCAATCAAAAAATGATAATGGTCGGTCAATCAAAATTATTCATTTTCTTGAATAAACGCTCGTAGGTTTCTAATCTTCGAATTGACCTCTTTTTTCAATTCGTATTCGTTACCTAATTCTTTTCGTATTCGTTCTACGATATTATACAACGGGACAAACACACTTACGTCACTGGAAAATGCAAGAGAGTCCCGAATAGAATTCTGAATTTTTTTGATGAGCGCGTATTTCTTGGGTAGCATATACTTGTTAGTGTTAACTCCGTATTCTATATCCTGATAATCCGACATGATTTGATCAGGATTTAAACCATTTGATAGTTTGATATCCTGATTTTTCAATTTTGCTATTTCAACTATGATGCTATTCATGTTTTCAGAATTCATTATTCTATAATAATGATATACTTCTAAATGAAAAATATGACGCATTAGACATAAATGAAATGAATTTTCTGTCCAGTCCTTTTTGAAATAGCCGATCGACAAACCCCCTCTGCAACATATCGTACTGAAGGTCTACAAATATCGAAATACTTGCCGGCTTCATATATTGATTTAAATATTTTCTCTTCGTTAGTTGTTGTATTCAAAGATTTTACTGGTTTCGTTTTTTTTGAACAAGTGCCAGTCTTCCCTCGTTTCAAATTCTCACTCTGTGTGATAGCTTGCAGATTTGATAAAGAATTGTTTTTCGGATTAGAATCAATGTGATCGATAACAAAACCATCTTTGATCAATCCATTAAAACATTCAAATACGAAACGATGATTGTAATATTTCTTCTTTCCAACAGTAAACATCAAATACCCCATACCATTATCCCTCCCAACTGGGTTCTTCAGTCTACAGTGTCTTACAACACCATCACTGGATGCTTCATAATTTGTACTCACAGGGTGCTGTCTGAATTCTTGGGTCATTCGTATACTATACTATTTGTCTAATTCAATGACTGATCCATTGCAGTGATTCATTATGCATAAATCTTTCATTTAGAGACTTGTTTTTAGTATAGCATGAGGGAGTTAAGGAGATTACCCTTGAAAAATGCTAAATTCAATCCTGATAGAGAGTTTAAGAGATTATTGAAAATTAATCCTAAATTTAATATCGATAGACCCAAAAAACGTCCAAGAGACGGAAACATGAAAGAGTTTAAGAGATTATTGAAAATTAATCCTAAATTTAATATCGATAGACCCAAAAAACGTAACAAAATTAAACCCAAACGTCCAAGAGACGGAAACATGAAAGAGTTTAAGAGATTATTGAAAATTAATCCTAAATTTAATCTCGATAGACCCAAAAAACGTAACAAACGTCCAAGAGACGGAAACATGAAAGAGTTTAAGAGATTATTGAAAATTAATCCTAAATTTAATCTCGATAGACCCAAAAAACGTAACAAGAGATTACCCTGGAGAGATGCTCAATTCAATCTTGATATAGTTTCTGATACACCCAAGAATAAAATTCTTGATAAAGCCATGATTAGTAAAATCAGAGACTGTTTTAATGAATTCAAGCGTGATGGAGCATCCTATTGTTGGTCAACATTTCGAATTGATGGTGTTGTGGACGCTACCATGAATGATGAAAAAGCAGCAGTGATAATTTCACGTGTTGGGGAAAAAAGGCATTTTTTTCGAATAAAATTCCTTATCCGTGATGATGGAAAATGGATTATTAGGGATAAATTTGAACCAATCCTCAAGAATAAAAAAACTATCACCGTGAATCAGGATTCAAAACCAGGAATTCTAACTGGAATCGACAAACCATACTACGAGAGATTTTATCCCGTAACAGCAATCGTTTATGGGATATACCCGCTCAATGAAAAACCCGATATTGCAAAACTAGCACCCATGAAATATTCACCGTTGACTTCGTCAGGGCTCAATTGTGTAGCAACACGGGTACTAGAACACTTCACAAATGCGTCCCGGGGGAATAAACTAACTGATCTAAGACGAAAAAAAATAACCGAGTGGGAATTAACGGTGAAACATCACGGTGCAAAGATCTCTGATATAGCTAAATTAGAAGCATCATTAAAATTCCCAATATCAGTAACGACAATAACCGGAGAAGTATTATACGAACCGAAATATCAATCGCGAGGAGCTCCAATTGAAATTATTGATCATAACAAACACGCGTGGACACCTGCAGTAACACTATTTCCACGAGAACGAACGGTGAGATATATCCCCGAGGAATTCGTCGGAGATGTTTTTTATAATGAGAAATTATTCGATGCTATTCATGCGTTGTGTAAAGAGGATCCTGTGTCAGTGTGGTTACTTAGAAGTGATGAAGATCCCGAAATAGGATTTGATCAATTTGTAAGACCAAATGGTGAATTATATCGCGTTGAAGAATTAGATAACAGAATGAGAAAAATCGCTAATGAGTTTTCACCGGAGAGTTTCCATGAAAAACTACTCACGGATAGTTTTACTATTCCATCAGTGGTAGCTCAGTTCGCAAGAGAAAAAAACTCATGGCGTCCAACACGAAGTGATTTTCTCGAGGATGTTAAATCGAGCTGCGTCGCATTCGGTCGTGGAGGACTGTGGAATACGAAATACTCACGTGATGGTATGATTTCAATTGATATAGCTGCGTGTTATCCTGGAAGTTTTCTCGGGTATGGAGAATGCGCTGAGTATTTTAAACGATTTGGACATCCCACGCATGAAATGACTCGTGTTGCGATTAATGGTCCATTGCCTGATTTTGATTTAACTGGATTCGCTCGTGTGATATCATTCGAATTCGCTACAGGGTTACATCCGTGTAGTTATCTTTGGCTTGGTAGACACCTATCTGAAAAACACTGGATGCCAATAGTGCTATTGAGATATATGATTGATTGTGAGATGGTACAATCGTTGATCATCGGTGAAGCGATTATATCCTATCGAGCTCAGAAAGAAGTTTGGCTACCACAACCCGATCTAGATCGTATAATTAGCGAACAGCGAAAACAGTTTCCAAATTTCAGCAAGGAACAAATCATGAATTGGTCTAAGAAGTTATTTGAAATTAAAAAAGAACAAGCAAAAGATTTTGGACGAAGAATAATCGGTAAATTTACCCAGGGTGGACGATACGACAATGCAAAATACTCTTCGCGGTTGATCATAGACGTCGCTGAATACGATTTTATTATAGCGGATTTAACGAAACAGGGAAAACTTGTATCCCGTAAGGATGCTTTTCTATCCAATGGTGAAAAATTGGGTACGGTTGTTACCTACTGTGATGGATATAATTCCCAGTACACACATTTGAGAAGTTCTATGCTAGCCTATGCTTGTATTAATCTATTTTCGATGATAAATAGATTTCCTAATACCGCGGTTAGAGTAGCCACTGATTCTATTTATATCCACGAGAAACACAAATCAGATGTAGCGGCATTCACAGATCCCGAGGAAGCGTGGGGGCGTTGGCGATTTAAAAAGGAAACACTACACGAGTATTGTGAATCCGCAGACGTTACCATGGATGATAAATATCTTTGTTGTAACCGCGCTGAAATTCAATCAGAATTTTCTAATGCACCACCGGTATCTGATCCAATATGTAGATACAAGACAGTTTATTTAAACGGTTGTGGTGGGTCAGGAAAGACGACTCGTGCAATTGAATTATTCCGTCGGTCAACCATGATTGTGCTAACACCAACTCACAGACTCGCCAGAGAGATGAAACAACGAGGGGTAAATGCCTGTACCTATCACAGTTTTTTTCGATGGAAGGGTGACAAATGGACTCCTGATCGAATGGGTGATAAATTCATTCCTGAAATTATCATTTGGGATGAAATATGCACAGTGTCATTAGATGTATTACAAACATTTCTCGAGTGGTTGTTAAACAAAAACACAAAAGTCGTCATGTGCGGTGATCACGGCCAACCACCACCATTTGTCGGTGCATCTCCACATGAATGGCTAAAAGGTTTTGTAGACTATTATGAAGAAATTACCACTGATTATAGATCACTTGATGAACAATTACGAGAATTCAAAGCGCTAATTAGATTACAACCGGATAAAATCCAATGTGAAATAGCGCGTGAAATAATTTCAGAAACTCCCATGAATGATTTTTGGAAAACGTGGAGACCAAATGATTTGATAGTAGCAAGTAGAAAAATAGTCAGAGACACACTCCAGATGAAGTTGTTTGAATTGCATAAAGAAAAATTTGCAACGCTTCCAGTACCGTTATGTTATAGACCATCGGATACACGAAAACAGAATATAGAAGTCGATATTCCAGGGAAGAGTGAAAAGCGGATTCTCGTGTTAAATGATATTGTACTGGCTGATATCAGCGTCGTCGAAGATGCATTGCGTGCTAATAATTCCTCGTGGACGCTAGGATACGCAGCGACGATACATTCTTCACAGGGATTGACTATATCGGATACAATTGTTTGGATGGTAGATAATCGCATCGAATGGTCGAATTTAGTCTATCTCGCAGTATCCAGAGTACGAAAAATAAATCAACTTCGAAGAGTTGTCCTGACAGAGTCAGGCGATGATGAAATCATTGGTGACACTACAATGGATGATGCTAGCATCATTAATAAAAAACTCTCCGGTTATAAACAACAGGATAAAAAAAATAATAGAGAATTTGACATTGATGCTAAATTAATAATTACGCTGAAACAACAACAGAATAATCACTGCGCGAGTTGCAATTGTATAATGCGTTGGCAGTATTCGGATAAAGATCCTCGCCAATTTACCGTAGACAGAAAGAATAGCAGCATTGGTCATACCAACGATAATGTTATGCTGACTTGTCTTGAGTGCAACAGACGCCGGGGTGCTAGTTAAGACCATGAGGTGGTTATCGAGTATCCTCGGGTATCACTTGCAGTTGTTGTCGAGTAAACCCCCGCTGAGGAGCAGTTGAATCCAGTTTATAGATTGCTGGTCTACCAGTTGATCGTGTTATACTAGATATCTTGTGTGCAGTAACACTCCAAATAGGATCAGTAGCCCTTTTTGTGCCACCCTCAAGCTCTCCTGGTTCGTATAAATATTTCACAATGACATTACTACCAAGAATGGGCTGAGAAATGCTAGAATCCTCTTGTGAAATCCCTTGAATTTCCATTTTAGGTATAGACTTCTTTTTAATCGCGTTGATAGGTTTCATGTGAATTGTTCTAGTAATCTCATTATTCAGTGCGGTAATCACAGCTGGTAACCTTTTGACCCATTCACGGGATCGCTTTTCTTGGATGAATTCTTTTGCGTATTGATATCCAAATAACCGCTCAGCAATAGTCCGATTAAACCGTTCTACAATTGCCTGATCACGATGTAACGCAGTATGCCCTCGTCTGATGGTGACATTATGATGTTTCATTGTTGATAACACTGCACCTTGAAATTCCTTGCCAGGATCAACTTGTAACAGATTTGGCCAACGCAGAGGACCTCGTCGATAAATCCTTTCAAATGCAGAAGCGACTTCAGTTGATGATTTTGTTTTCAGCGGCTCTGCTTCTTTGTATCGACTCGCAACATCAACTACGGTTAACGCGTATTTGTAACCACGATCATGTGGCAAAAATAATATATCAGCCTGATGAACTTCATTAGGGACAGTCACATCAAAATGCGAGAAATTGATTTGTTTAGGACGCGGTAGATAAATTTGCCATATCGCCTGTTTGGATAACCAATGAGCCGCAGTAGCTTTTTTCACTTTTGCGGCGTTAGCGAGTTTATTGATTGCAACGTTACCCCTCCAGTATCCTTTTGGAGAATAATAAATAGATTCCATATTATTAATTACCGGCACCTAACATCAATTTGCTTTTCATAGCCGATTTTATCAAAAAGGAAGCCAATTTTTCTTTCAAAGATTTATCAGGAACAGCATTTAACGCATGAATTAATTTCACATCTGCTAGATGCCTGTTTTGCAGATTACTGCTTTTATAAGCAACATCATGAAGGTGACAGGCCTTATCAATGGCGTTTATCGGATACTCGCCGGGTCGGGGCTGATTTTGATCATCAAGTCTGATATCTAATCGTGTTCCGGGGCCACAGTAGCTATATCCTGGAAGGTGCTTTTCTCCGGGGTACTTTGCCCATGGGGTTCCAGGGAGCTTTGCCAATTTGGCTGCGATATCACCTCCTCGTTTTTTTTAAAGGTTCCTTGGGTTTAGAAACAAATCTAAATTTCTTTGTACCACATTGTACGCATTTACCAGAAAGCGCTGATCGGTTATTTTTAGTTGTAATCGTCGTCAAGTCATCTGTGCCAGTACGCGTTTTACACTTCACACAATATAGATCCATAATTTATGTATAGAAACATGGATATAATTGATTTTTCAGCGACTAAAACAAGAGAACCGGTTAAGCATCATGCAGCGCTACCAAACTCTATCCGCGCAATTATAATCGGACCATCTGGATCCGGCAAGACGCAATTGTTGCTCAATTTAATAATGAGATGGATGACGTGGGATAAGTTGTATTTAATTGCCCCTAGCGTAGATGATCAACGATGTTATGAAGTGTTAAAGGATTTTAATGAAAACGCTTCAGAGATTGCCGGTGAGAACGTCGTTGATTTTATAACCGATATTGACGAGGCACCATCAGTAGAAGATCTCGATGGAAGTATTAACAATTTAGTCGTATACGACTTATGTGATGTTAGGTAAACAAAAAAATCCTGCTAGAATATTTTCCCGAGGCAGGCATAAAAGCACGGACGTGATATATGTCACTCAACGCTACACACAGATTCCAAAAGTGATCAGAGATAACTGCAATTTATTGTCTGTATTCAACGGAGTTGATACTCATACTCTTAGAAATATTTGGCAAACTTGGTGCTGCGGTGATATGGATCATAATCAATTTAAAAATTTCTTTAGTCATGCTCAGTCGACCCCGTACGGGTTTATAACGATAAATTTACATGACCCTCGGACACGATATCGTATCGGACTCGATCAAATATTCGGTTGAACTCGTAAAAAAATTATTAACCCGTAGCAGCAGAGAGGGTGATGACCACATCGTTGCGAGCAAAATTGATTAAAAAATCGTAAAATCTCCGTTTTTGCAAAAATGGAGACTTTTTTTTTGGTTAAATGAGATTTTGTTGGAAACCTTATTTTTTGCTCGAAAACGTGGTCTGTAAGCCTTATTTTGCTCGAAAACGTGATCTGGAAGCCTTATTTTTTGCTCGAAAACGTGGTCTGTTCACCCCCTCTGCTGCTAGTTGAAACTCTTCGAGTTTTAGTGACATTATTATTATCATTGTTTACAATTTCTAATTTTGATACCGCGGAATCATAAAATACGTACCATCGCGGAGAACTCGTCTTCGGTAATTACTGTGTCATCAATCGATGATGATATCAACGAGGATAATTGCGAGAAACCGTTAGATGCTATTTGATGTTTTACTGTATATTCGTTGAGTTTTCCCTGAGAACATGATGATAATTTTTTAGTGATTGCATTTGCAACCCCAGCAATTGTTGTCACCGCGGATATACAAATTGGAACAGCAATCGGAGCTATCATTGTAACGAAAGACAGTATAATACCAGCTCCGGCCATTACACCAGATACCGAATACACTGTAACGTCAATGACTGTAATTCTCCTGCGATATTTTTTTATTTTCATTGCATACTCCTCAGCGAGTGTTTTGAGTTTCATTGAAAATTCTTTGACTGTATCATAGCGAGATTGCGATGATGAAATCATTGGTGATGTCATCGTTATTGGAAATGTCATCGTTGAATTAATCATTGCCGGATAAATTTGCTACAAATTCTAACACCCATTCTATTTTTTTTTCTAACTACAGTATTCCTAACCGCACTCAGTAAAAGCATTACGCGGGGTGAATCGGCTTTAAATGTTAACGTATTGATACCAGTTCTTTCATCCCCAGGAAGTTTTATATTAAATTGTTCGTCGGATATTATTGTAAACCGATAAATACCATCCACTGTGATAAGTGGCGAAAGTGAGGGATTAGTGGTTACACCCCAATCCAAGGTTCCATAGCCCACCGTGTACACTACATTACGGACACGCTCTGCCAAGTGTGAAATTTTTACTTTATCGAGTCGTTCGATCATTTTAGGAAAATCATCTTTGACGGCATCAACTGTTGTTTTACTATCCTCGATAGATTTTTTAATATCAGCGATTTCATTAAGTTTTTTGATTATTGCCGAATATGTAGTTGACACGTTTTCAGATGTTGTTGTTGTAAAAAATTTATTAGTGAGGTCATTAATGACCTTTTGATCATCAATAAACGAATTAATATCCACAAGGGGTGGCGTAACTACCATTGGAGACCCAAAGAACTTATGAATGACATTTTTGCGAAATTGGTTATAATTTTTCACAAGATCGTCAAATTCTTTATCGTAGTTGGCAAGCGTAGTTGTGATCGTAGATATAAGTGCGCCCGGTTTGAGTTTGCCATCGTTGGAATATAACGCTATTGTGTTTTCAGCAACATTACGTTGTCGTGTTAAAATGTCATCCAACGACACATTACTGGTTTTCAATTTGCCCTGGCGATCTTGAAATACAACTATTTCCCCGGGGTCAACACTTGCTAAATTCAACGTCTCAGCGATTTCATCTTCAATTATTTTTGTTTACATCCTTGATAGAATACGCAGATGTTTCCGCTGTTGGTTTCGACATTGAAATAGAACGTCCCCAAATATCAATCATTATTGTTAGCGCACTTGTGTTTTCAATTTATGGAATTTTCACTAAAAACCTCCCACTGGTATATTCGTTTACAACAATATGTGGCGGTTTCCACGGAAATACAAGGGATTTTAATGATATTTCCGCGAGGACATTTAATACTTCACGGACGCATATTGGTGGATCATTTAATTGTTGTGTTGGCAGCGTGGAATAAAAAAGCGGAATTGAGCGATTTGATATATACCGCATAAACTCTTTTGGTGGGGCTAACCCATATGAATCGAAATAAACAATCCCACGTGGATCAATCGCGTATGCAACCCAGTGAGTTCCCTCACCGTTGGAGTTATCAAGATTGATGATACGGGTTTCAACGTTATTTGGTTTTCTCGGTAATTGATCTCTCATAAAAACCCATCTGAAGTTTTTTATCGCTAGTTTTTTAGCAGCATCAATTAAATCAAAATTGGACATGGGAACAATTGGGTTTTCAACTAATAAACTGTTCCTGGTATTCTTAAGCCGCTCCCGCTGTACCATGAATACGGGGTTCCTGGTAGTCTTAGACCCTTTCCCTTTTTTATACCCTTGCCCAGTTGCTTTCTTTAGTGCCATCCCTGTCGCGGTACCAACGGCTCCCAACGCCGCCACTTTCGCCACCGCTGGGGCAGCCGCTGCAATCAATGCTGGTATTGCAGCTAACAATGGAAATATACCACCTGATTTTATCATGTTGGCGATTGCAACCTTCGAAAATACAATTTGAACCCCTCGCTTATTCTTTAGCGCATCATTGAAATGTTTTATTTGACGATTCGTCAATGATATTATATGTTTACCCCCGGACATCTGCGCTGGTTTCAACGTTATTGTGGTTCCGCATTCTTTAGCAGATTTTGATTTTAATTTCTTGACCTGACCATCAGTCAACTTGACACTAACAACACTATATGGCATTTTATTATAAAACACATTCTGCTTTCAATTGATCTAATTGTGAAATCGTAAACGATTTTCACGATTTCAAGAAGGATTTTTCAATCAAAGATTTTCTACTGGTGCATCAATAAGTCTCATTCGTCCACCAACGCCTTCAAGTAGCATTGATTTATCACTGAGAATGACAGCAACCGTTCTATAATTAGGGACAGCAACACCAGCAAGGGGAACTATACGAGCTCGAAAATGTATGTAAACAACGGATTGCCTTGTTAAATCAAGATGTTCCAGCGAAAAGTAATAAATCGGATAGAGGCTTTTGAAATCAAGTTGCGATATTTGTAAACCAGTATCAACATTTTGATCACGACCCATATATGACAGCATTCTATGATACACACGTGCTATGTGGTTTTTATTGTAATCAAGCTGTATATCATCGGATGGTTTCTGTTGTCCGTTTATTCTCAGCGAAACTTCATTTACTTCTAATTGATCAAATATCATATGACTATGTTCTTAGGAACCTAACCTATCCCTAGTCTGTAACGCTACAAATATATGGCGCGGAGCTTAAACCCCTTGTTTTGATGCCAAATGCCATGTAAATGTACCATATACATTATCCTCTTTGGCATCAGTCGTTGTTGTTAGCCAACTTAGCAGTGATTTGCCGCCTGTGTCCATAAATGAGAGTATCCGCTCTTCTGCGGTAATTGATGGGGTCATTACTGGCATCCACAAGACCAATTTTAGTTAAAATGACTTTACCATCGGCAACGCCAGCAGCACGCCAGATTGCATCATTGTCATTGTCTTTTCGCACTAACGCGATTGTGTGTTTAGTTCCGTTAATAACTTTTCTAACATTTCTGCAGAATCCGAAAATATGATGCAACGGAATTGCACATGAAAATTGTCGACGCTGTCCTTGCAACGTTGCTACTCGTGTTGCAAACCCTAGATTGAAATTGCCATTAATATCTACGACATCAAAGGTACCAGCCGGTCTAGTATATCCGGCTGGTGCTGGATCAACTGCGGTATCTCGTGTTGCTTTTACCCTAGTATGATTAATGTGATCAGCGTGATTATTAATATCTTTTGCAAACATCATAGACGGGCCAGCCGACCTTGTATAATCATCAGAATATCTTGCTAGCCCAATTATTGTTGTTGCAACATCAACCTCACGGTCTGTTGATTCAATTTCTTTTCCATCAATGAGATATCTTGCACTCTCAAATAACGCCATTATGCCATTGTTGACGAACCCAACTCGGATATTTGGGTCATCACCATATGGTGTATCAGCTGCAACATTTGTTACGAGTTCTCCTTCTACTTAGATAAACGCTTCACACGGCAAAAAGTATTTACTGATATCTTGAACTTGAAGTTCAATTCGCGATCTTAGGTTGGGTTGTATTGCATGATAGGAATAAAATTGATAATCGCGGACAGAATCATCTTTGCGCACTAAGGCATCTAAATCAAACGCCGGATCAGCTATTTTTTTAACATTATTATTATTATTATTATTATTATTATTATTATTATTATTATTATTATTATTAGTGTTTTTAATTGGAAACGCTAGCGTTTTAACTCACGAGTTTGACACTAGCGATGAAATTTCTTCGAATTTCTTTTTTGTTTGAAACCACATCCCGCTATCATATTTGCAATAGTATTACTCTGTGGATCTAATGGTGTAGTCGCCAAAGGCGCAGCCGCCAATTATGCTAATTTTTCTTCCACTGCGCTATTTATTGCTTTGCTGACATTTGCAGGCATCACTGTTGTAGATGGCAGCGGCAGTGGTTGCTTTTTTCGTCGTCGCACCAATGATGTTATTTTATCCTTTGCTGCAGAAAATGCCTTTCCGGCAAGATTTCCAACAGCGTTGATTCCTTTATCACGAATAACATCAATGGCTTTCATTCCTAATTGTTTAACTAACGGCGCCACTTTTGGGGCCATTCTTGTAAATAACCCCGCAATGGTATTGCCGAAACCATCTCCGTAATATGCTCTATAAACAGGCAATCGTTAGTTCACCACATACACGCTTGTTGGTTTATCATGGTTGTAGTGTATAATCATCTTGTTATAAAAACACTAGTGTTTTCAATTGCTAGCAATTTCTATATACTAGTGTGAAACTCCTTGAGTGAAAATGGAAAATTTCTTTGAAATTTTCACCTATGGATTTGAAACTCTTCGAGTGAAAAATCTTCGATTCTAAACTCTTCGAGTTTAATCTCTGTAAACATCATGGTTTTCAAACCCATCTACTAATTCATCAATGAGTTCTCGATATACATCAATGTCCTTGGCCCAACTTGATTCGATAACCCGTTCTAGCCCGGATTGTACGCACCGCCCGTTCCGTACTTGATTCATAGTAAGTAGATACCCCCGTGCGACCATTTGTCACCCATGCTAAACACTCCGGCCTATTTTAAACCAAGATGGCGACAGCAGAAGAAGACACGTGACATACACATTGCTATCTCCGCCATTTTCGCCGTATTTTTCTTCCTTGATTGGATCACATGGTCAATACGCCGAATCACGTGATAGCATCATCACGGTTCTCCGGTCGGGCGATAGAATCAAGTTGGACCCATGATACCTCCGGCAAATAATCGTCTGCAGATATCAGCTGCTTCAATAATTATTTCAACGGAGTTGTTTCCGGCTCGTTTTCCACCCACAAGTACCTCTAACCGTGATGTATCACTGATAATATTACCAGGGCATGTCACGGTTGAGTTCAAAATCGAAGATTTTTCACTCGAAGAGTTTCCATCATTAACTTTGTCATTGCCGCTACCAGAAAAACCCTTTCCACTACTATATCCAGCTGCTTTGTCTTCTTCTTCTATGTTTTGAAAATACGCCTCAATATCATCTTCGGGCTGATCAGACTCCACTAATATTTCCGAATCCGGTTGTTATTTAGCAGGTGAAAAAGATATTTGTTTTGCAGGTTGTTGTTGCCGCCGCTGCAGTCTTTGTGGTTTTTGTGATTTTTGTTTTTCATATTCATTATACACTGTACACACCATTTTGAGATATTCAATATATGACGTATTGTCCTTGTCAACTTTACCTGTTTTAGTTTTAATTTTATAAAATATATCAGCCCAATATACCTCTTACATACATGTGTTGTTCTAGTTTTAACATTTTTTTTCTGTTTTCATACGTCGTAACAACAAGTGCAGGAAACTCTACTGGGTCAGTCTTATCAATTGCTGCTAACCATTCTTCGTGTAACAGCGCTGATGTCTTTTCAGTTTCCGCTGCTATCTTTTCAAGCACACCAAGAACAGGAACTTCTCGTCGCGCTCCTTCCTCAGGGATATCTCCGTATATCGCACGCTCTGTCGCCGTTTTTACATCTTTGGTCACGCTCGTTATTGGGGCAAACAGATGTTCACTTGAAACAGAAAAGTCAGTTTGCAGTTCTTGTCGTCGTTGAAGTTTATCACGTACTCGGTCTCTGACTGGTAAAAACTTCTTAATGGCTGCCAGTCTTTCTCGTGCCAATTTAGTAGTTAATGCTGTTTCGGTCATTATTGTAAAAACCCACTGAATTTTTAAATGCAAAATCGCATTTGACTTTACCGGGAAAAATAAAGAATTCACCCGTAGATAAATTCTATTGTTCGTGTATTTACTTCCATAGGAATTCCATTCATAACGTGTGTGTGCTATCTTTCACTATATGGGATTCTTCAATCAGCCGTTTAATGTTACGAACTTTAGAGGCTATCTCGGATCTAATCTGGTACTGTTGCCCTAATTTCTGTCTAATTGATTCAACGATACCGAATAACTGTATAAATACATTAACGTCGTTACGATACAACGAGGCAGTAATTGATTTTTGTATTCGCTTTATCAGCGAATACATCTTAGGTAAAACGTAACGACCTCGTTTTGATTGATCATCGATATGCTCAAATTCAGACATAATGCGTTAAGTGTCTAGATTTTCCGATAATACAATTCCGCGATTTTTCAAATTTGAAATTTCAGCAATTATATTATTTACATCTTGGATATCCATTATTATTATAATATATTTTACCTCCAATTTGAAAATGAAAACCCCATAGGCAATCTTGCTGGCGCGCTATGACGTCAGAGAGACCCAGAGGTTACTTTATTAACTTAATTAAGGACAGCACATACATGAAAACCCCATTTGGAAACCCCTTTCGCGTCAAATAGCGTGAAAGAGACCCAGAGGTTACTTTATTAACTTAGTTAACTTAATTAAGGACAGCACATACATGAAAACCTCATTTGGCAATCTCGCTGGCGTCCTATGACGTCAGAGAGACCCAGAGGTTACTTTATTAACTTAATTAAGGACAGCACATACATGAAACCCCATTTGGAAACCCCTTTCGCGTCAAATAACGTGAAAGAGACCCAGAGGTTACTTTATTAACTTAGTTAACTTAATTAAGGACAGCACATACATGAAAACCTCATTTGGCAATCTCGCTGGCGTCCTATGACGTCAGAGAGACCCAGAGGTTACTTTATTAACTTAATTAACTTAATTAAGGACAGCACATACATGAAAACCCCATTTGGAAACCCTTTTCGCGTCAAATAACGTGAAAGAGACCCAGAGGCTACATATATCAACACATCTTTGGAACTCCTTGGTTGCCTTCACATCCAAGTAAGCCCAAGGGGGCCCGAAACATAAATCTCCGGCGGGAGGCCTAACATGACAAATCTCATATTAGACCGCCCAGAAGATATGCTTGGGGGACGTCACTGCATGTACTTACAATGCCGGTAATCTCCATCGAGTGTTTGGCAGATTGTAGGCATACATATTAATTAACTTAATTAAGGATGAATTATATACAATGATGATATATGATACAATGATGATGATGGGACAGCACTAGACGATACAAACATGAAACGACGGGGCGGATTTTCTACGGCTATCCGACCAATAAAAAGCATCCCATGAAATCAACCCGGTTGCATGATTGACAAAAGACAACCACGCGTCGTGTCAACGGTTAGTTTTGATCGGTCGGATTGGCTTTTGAAAGCCCCAAGCTTAATACCTTTCATATGGTATATAAGGTGACTAATACAGCAGCGTCAATCCACAGGGTGTGTTATTTTATTTCCTTGAATACTTGTCAATGGTGTTTCACAGTATTTAAATGAGACTGAATATTTGCATAAAACACTAAAAAAAAGAATATAGCTGTTAGCTAACATTAGTTTTCCTACAAAAACAGATAATTGATTATCTCCGTTGAGAATCATGAAAATTATAACAGCCAATCACGTAGTATAAAACACGATTAGATATACGAAAACTTAATGCTGTTCTTAAAACGATTTGAAAATATACTATTGTTTGTCTAATTTATTATTTGCTGTAATTATAAGTCTTTGAATGTAATCTTGAGTTTTTTTTTTATAATTTTGTCATCGTTGGGGTCAATGACGGTATTTTTTATTCGCTTGTCGTAATAGCGCTTTAGCTCTCTGTATCGTTTGCCGCCACAACTGAGACATAATTGTGATTTTCCCCTTACCCGCACCCACACATCGAAGGCACGGGAGGGGGCCAAGGGGACCGTTGCGAACGCTTTGTAAATGATACCGACAGAATTCGCTTCGTCATGATTTGTTACACGGGGTTGTTGATCCAATCATAAGCCATTTGCAGTGATTCATTATATATAAATTTCTTATTTAAATACTTGTTTTAATTATATGATTGAGGAATTCGAGAGATTATCAGCAATTAAACCCTACAAAAATATTAAATTCAATCTCGACAGAACCCTCAAAGATGTGCCAAAACGGGCAACAAATGATAACAGCTTGATAAAATAAATTCGTGACTGTGCTATTGAATTCAAGCGTGATGGAGCATCTCATAGCTGGTCAACATTTCGAATTGATGGTGTGGTGTGTTGATGCCACCATGAACGACGAAAACGCAGCTATGATAATATCACAACTTGACAGCAAAAAAAAGTAGTTTTTTAGAGTGAAATTCATTATCGGAGAATCAACTGGTTGGAATATGCGAAACAAATTTGAACCAATTCTCAAAGGCAAGAAAACAGTCGTTGTTAGCCGTGATTCTAAGCCGGGTCTGTAAACTGGAATTGACAAACCATATTATGAACGAGCAGACCATGAAACAGCAGTTGTTTATGGGATATATCCGTTAAATGAAAAACCTGATGTAGGAAAACTAAAACCAATGAAGCAGTCAACGAGGATAAATTGTGTAGCAGAACCGATAACAGCATTTTACAAATGCATCTTGAGGGAACAAACTAACTGATTTACGGCGTAGCAAAATAGCTCAATGGGGTTTAACAGTCAAAGAATGAGGAGCAAATATTAGCGATATAGCAAAATTAGAAACATCACTGAGATTTCCAATAACCGTTATGACGATAACCGGAAAAGTATTATATGAATCAAAATATAACAAAAATGGAGCCCCAATTAAAATTATTGATCATAACGAACACGCATGGACGTCCGCGGTCACAATATTTCCACGGAACAGAACAATAAAGTATATACCCACGGAATTCTTTCGAGAAGATTTCTCCAGGGATGGTTTTCTCGTTTAAGAGAAACTATTCGATGCTATTGCGCATTTGAGTAACAAAGACCCCGTATCAGTGTGGTTACTTCGCAGCGCTGAAAATCAAACGAATATTTTTGATCAGTTTGTAAGACTAAATGGTGAATTATACCGCACTGAAGCGTTTCACAACAAGATGAAAAAAACAGCAAATGGGTTTTTAACAGGTGGCGAAGGCAGTGATGAACAATTATTGACAAACTGTTTTACAATTCCGTCGGTTGCAGCTCATTTTGCGAGAAAGAAAAATACATGGAAACCAACACGAACTGAATTCTTGCCAGATATTGAGGCTAGTTGCCTCGAATTTAATCATGGTGGGTTATACAATAACAAATACGACCGTGAAAGTATCATTTCAGTTGATATGGTTGCTTGTTATCCAGCGAGTTTTCTTGGTTATGGAGAGTGTACTGAGTATTTTAAACGATTTGGACACCCCGTACATGAAATGACCCGTGTTGTGATTAATGGACCTCTGCCTGATTTTGATTTGACCGGTTTTGCTCGTGTAGTATCATTTGAATTTGCTGCAGGACTTCATCGCGCTTGTTATATTTGGATTGGTAGACACATGTCTGAAAAGAAGTGGCTGCCAATAGCGTTATTACGTTTCATGATTGATACAAAAATGTTAATTTCGTTGACAGTCAGTGAAGCAATTATATCATATCGAAAACAAACTAATGTCTGGTTACCAGAACCAGAAAGTCTTGATAGTATAATTGACGAATCCAGAAAACATATTCAGGCAGATGAAAAATATATCATTGAGTGGTCAAAACGGGTATTTAATCAGCGAAACAACGAAGCAAAAGATCTCGGCAGAAGAATAAGTGGAAAATTCACTCAGGGAGGAAAAAAATGCGACTACAAAATATATTCTTCACGGTTGATTATAGATAGCACCGAATATGACTTTGTAATTGCGGATGCAATTTCTAAAAACATATATGTAGATCGCAAAGACGCTTTCTTGTCCGATGGAACAAAATTGGGTACAATTGTTACTTACAACGATGGACACAGTTCTCCGTATACACATTTGAGTTCGTCTATGCTGGGTTATGCTTGTATCAATTTATTTTCAATGATAAATAGATTTCCTGACACTGCAGTTAGAGTCGCTTTTGATTCATTTTACAATGACAAAAAATACATCAACGAGGTGATTAAATTTACTAGCGGTAGCAAATCTACTTGTGATGAGCGCTGGGGTACATGGAGAATTAAAAAGGAAACTCTGCGTGATTATTCTGAATCAGCAGACGTTGAGATTAAAAACAATTACTTACACGGCGATAATCTATCAGAACTTTCTAATGCACCACCGATATCAGATCCAATTTGTAGATACAAAACAGTTTATTTAAACGGGTGTGTCGGGTCGGGAAAGACGACTCGTGCGATTGAATTATATCGTGGGGAAAATCCTACGGATTTTCGCGCTAACGTTACCAAATCAAATATGATTGTGCTGACACCATCCCATAGATAAAGCGCGAGAGATAAAACAACGAAACGTTGAAGCTTGCACTTATCACAGCTTTTCTCGATACAAGGACGATGAATGGACCCCTGAAAGAATGGGTGAGAAATTCATTCCTGAAATCATTATTTGGGATGAGACATGTACCGTTTCGGTAGATGTATTAAAAATGTTTCTTGATTGGTTACTGCGCGCGAATACAAAAGTGATAATGTGTGGAGATCAGGGCCAACCACCACCATTTGTTGGCAAGGGTCCACATGATTGGTTAATAGGGTTTGTTGACTATTATGAAGAAATTGATACTGGCTATAGGGCACTTGATGAACAATTACGTAAGGTCAATAAATTAATTAGATTACAACCGGATAGAATCGAATGTGAAATAATCAGAGAAATAATTCCTGAAACTCCCATGGAGGAATTTTGGGAAGCATGGAGACCAAATGATTTTGTAGTGGCAAGTAGAAAGATAGTCAGAGACACACTTCAGCGAAAGTTGTTTGAATTACACAAAGAAAAATTTCCAACACTTCCAGTTCCGTTGTGTTATAGACCCTCGGATACACGAAAGCAAAATATTGAAGTTGAAATTCCAGGGCGGTTGATATAGTCAGGAAAAGAAAAACAAACACTAGTGTTAAATGATATTGTGTTGGTTGATATCAGTGCTGTCGAAGACGCATAGCGTGCTTGATAAATCGCCATGGACGCTAGGTTACGTAACGACGAAACATTCCTCGCAGGGATTAACCATCACGGATACAATTGTTTGGATAGTCGATAATCGCATTGAGTGGTTAGATTTAGTCTACCTTGCAGTGTCTAGAGTATGGCGAATAAATCAACTTCGAAGAATTGTTTTCGATGATGACACCACAATGGATGATGTTAGCATCGTTGATGTTAAAATTATTGGCGATGCTAGCATCGTTGATAAAAAAAACTCTCCGGTTACAAACAACAAGACAAAAAAAAAAAAACAACGAGAATTTGACATTGATGCTGAATTAATAATCCCTTTGAAGCAACAACAGAATAATCAGTGCGCGAGTTGCAATTGTATAATGCGTTGGCAGTATTCGGATAAAGATCCTCGCCAATTTACCGTAGACAGAAAAAATAACAATCTCGGTCATGTCAGAAACAATGTGATGTTGACTTGTCTTGAGTGCAATAGACGCAACGGCGCTAGTTAAGACCATGCGGTGGCAATTGAGTATCGTCAGGTAGTTGAATCCAATTTATAGATTGGAGGTCTATCAGTTGATCGTGTTATAGTAGATATTTTATGCGTAGTGACATTCCAAATAGGACCAGTATCCCTTGCTGTACCACCTTCAAGCTCTTCTGGTTCATATAAATATCTCACGGTGACATTGCCAAGAATTGGCGGAGAAACGCTATCTTTTTGTGGTTGTGGCATATACTTTTTTATTGCGTTGTTAGGTTTCATATTGATTGTCCGAGTAATCTCGTTATTTAGCGCTGCAACTACTCCTGGTAACCTTTTGACCCATTCACGAGATCTTTAATCCTGAATGAATTCTTTTGCGTATTGATATCCAAATTACCGCTCAGCAAGAGTCCGATTGAATCGTTCAACAATTGCCTGATCGCGATGTAGTGCAGTATGTCCTCGTCGTATTGTGACATTGTGATGTTTCATTGTAGATGTAACCACACCTTGAAATTCCTTGCCAGGATCAACTTGTATTAGATTTGGCCAGCGTAGTGGGCCTCGTCGATAAATTCTTTCAAATGCAGAAGCTAATTCAGTGGCCGACTTTGTTTTTAGCGGCTCTGCTTGTTTGTATCGACTCGCAACATCAACTACAGTTAGCGCGTATTTATAACCGTCGTCATGCGGCAAAAATAATAAATCAGCTTGATGAACTTCATTGGGTACAATAACATCAAAATGTGAAAAGTTGATTTGTTTAGGACGCGGTAAATAAATTTGCCATATAGCCTGATTGGATAACTAATTAGCCGCAGTGGTCTTTTTTACTTTTGCGGCGTTGGCGAGTTTACTGATTGCTGCTTTACCCTTCCAGTATCCTCTCGGAGAATAATAAATAGATTCCATATTATTAATTACCAGCACCTAACATCAATTTGCCTTTCATAGCTGATTTTACCAACCATGAAGACAACTTTTCTTTGAAGGATTTATCAGGAATAGCATTTAAACGCGTGAATTAATTTTACATCCGCTAGATGTCTGTGTTGGAGATTGCTGCTTTTATATGCAACATCATGAGCATGACACGCTTTATCAATGGAGTTTATTGGTTCTTCACCACGTCGAGGTTGATTTTGATCATCAAATCTGATATCTAATCGTGTTCCGGGGCCACAGTAGCTATATCCTGGAAGGTGCTTTTCTCCTGGATACTTTGCCCACGGTGTTCCTGGGAGTTTTGCTAACTTGGCTGCAATATCACCTCCTCGTTTTTTTTTTAAATCATCAGAAATGATAGCATTTCCTGCAGATCTCATAGAAACAAATTTAAATTTTTTATACCACATGTTGCACACCTACCAGTAAGTGCTGATCTGTTATTTTTAGTTGTAATCGTCGTCACATCATTTGTGCTAGTACGCGTTTTACACTTCACACAATATAGATCCATACTTTATGTATAGAGATATGAATGTAATTGATTTTTCAGCGACTAAAACAAGAGAACCAGTTAAGCATCATGCAGCGCTACCAAACTCTATCCGCGCAATTATAATTGGACCATCTGGATTCGGCAAAACGCAATCGTTACTCAATTTAATAATGAGATGGATGAAGTGGGATAAGTTGTATTTAGTTGCTCCTAGTTTAGATGATCAGCGATGCTACGAAGTGTTAAAAGACTTCAACGAAAATGCATCAGAAATTAAAGGTGAAAACGTCATTGATTTTATAACTGATATTGACGAGGCACCATCCTTAAATGACCTTGATGGGAGCATTAACAATTTAGTCGTATACGATGATGTAATGTTAGACAATCAAAAAAAACCCCAGCTAGAATATTTTCCCGGGGGCGTCACAAAAACACTGATGTGATATATGTCACTCAGCGATACACTCAGATTTCAAAAGTGATCAGAGATAACTGTAATATTCTTGCTGTGTTTAACGGCGTTGATACACATACGCTACGAAATATTTGGCAGACATGGTGTTCCGATATGGACTTCAATCGATTTCGAAATTTCTTTAGTCATACTCAGTCGGTCCCACACGGATTTATAACAATAAATTTACATGACCCTCGAACACGATATCGTATCGGACTTGATCAAATATTCGGTTGAAAATCTTCGATGCGTGATGCAGCAGCACATGGCGACAATAAACCGTGTCGATTTTTTTTTAGTTCTGTTTTGCCGAATGGAGGCTTCTATAAAGCATTTTCGAGGAAGCCTTGGATTAGCGAATTTACGCCTGGAAAAAGTTGTAGGATTTTTCATCATAAATGATTGTTAACCAATAGCAGCAGAGGGGGCGATTACAACATCTCTGCGACCCCCGATGATTGAAAAATCGCTAAGTCTCCGTTTGCCATATGGAGACTTTCTTTTTTTTTTTTTTGGTTGAAACATGAGATTTCGTAGGAAGGCTCTATTTGCTGTTTTGACGGTTTAAATCGATTTTGTCGCAAAAGTTGTAGGATTCGCCCCCTCTGCTGCTCTAAGAAACATTCAAATTTCTTGACAAACCTGCGTTGTCCTAGGGAATGTAACATATGCAATTTAAGTATGCATGGCGAGTATAACATGACACGTGACCTCAACGTCTTAACATATTATGACGCTCTAAAATAACTAGTACACAATAATACATGCTCTGACAATCACTCGCATATAATTGAAAGACAACATGCCCGTGTTGTCTCTTGCTTCAACGATAACATTCTGTACTCAAAGACTTTAACATTCTCCATGACTAGAAACGCCTTGTTTTAATGCGGGTTTTAATGATCGAAGATAATTTAAATTGCCTATTCACACTGGTTAGGAGTCTCAAATGGTAACATAACAACTGGCATATGTAGGAACAGTTAAAATGATTGGTTCTCGACTTTTGAATATAATGTTCGTTACGAGTGGTAGATCGGAGATTACGCTCAGTAATTGATACTCTAGGTCATTTTGGTTAGAGATATGATCTGGAGATATTTTTATACAGACTTATGTGTTATGTTTTCATGAAGATACATGATAGATTTTTCTTTTTGTTGTCATTGTAGAGGTGGAAGACACAACTGCCGAAATGTGCTGTTATTTTATAGACAGGATCGGTTTTGGATAGATTATACAGCAGTAGTCTATCATTACCTAGAAATATAAAGCTGATGTATGTGTCTTTGGTAAATGTTGTCCCATACGTGTGACTCATCTAGAGAACTTAGCAATAAGTGTTTAAAATAAATTTGATTTTCAAGATAGAATTGTATTATTATTTTCCACGTTACATATGTATAATGGGGATTATTATTGCCTATTATTCTTTGTAAATGATACATTATGTAATGTTGTAAATGATACATTATGTAATGTTGTAAATGATACATTATGTAATGTTGTAAATGATACATTATGTAATGTTGTAAATGATACATTATGTAATGTTACATTATAGTTTATGTTAACAAAACTTTATGCTTAAGTCGGCATTATTTGTCAAGCAAACACTACTATTTATGATGAAAAAATTATCAATCATCTTTTTTTTCTTCTCAATTTAAATTTTAGTTTTAAACTACAAAGTGCAAGTAGAACTGTTTGCAAAACTATTAACATCGTCAGCGATGTCTTAGAATGATGTTGGTGACTAGGAAAATACATGTACATGTTTAGATTGTGACCAGAGTTAATCTCTTTTATTTTCTTCACGGTCTGTCAGCAGGTAAAAGCGATTCTATGTATTATCTGGAACAAAATTATATTATTTGCGATTGGGCAGTAAGATTCTGCCTTATATGCAGTGTCAATTTTTTTCGCCATTTGTACATATTGTCTAGGTGCTTTGATTTAGACCCATGCCAAAACAATTAAGATTTAGTCGATCACAAATGAAAGACGACAAAGTAAGTAAACACTGCGTAGAGATAAAAGAATCTTATGATCAAAACCCTTCTCTTAGATTTATTAATACAATAATATTGTCGGCTAACAGCATACTCAGACCATGAAATGCCATAGGGTAATTTAGATATGTACGGGAACTATATATATATATATATATATATATATATATATATATATATATATATATATATATATATATATATATATACCGGGCAAGCGTCATTAGCAGCATTGTCATATTCTAGTTAACATAATCGTGACTTTCCTATCATAAAACTAACACTTCTTTATATTTGGAGCGGTTTAAATTATTTAGTAATTATAAATATCTAAAAGTATACTATTAAGTAGGATTGGTGTTGTGATTGTTAGAACAGTATGCGTTAAGAAAGTTATACAGTTGGAATTTCCCATGTTTAGTCATTTATTCATTCCTTAAGTTCGTGCAGTTGTATTAAGTTTGACTAAGGTACGGTAATAAATGGTATTACTTCTTTCGGTGAATTTATGTCGATCTTAAGTGTTTGTTCTGTAATGGCAATATGTATATCATTTTTTTTTTCAGGATAACATTTTAACAGATTGTTTACATTATATTTTCAACATATAATATCAGTGTTTTTTTTCTTCTTTCCCTTAATGCAGAGGTATGAGATAATTATAATGAACAAAAGCATTAGACACGAGCGACCTATGACTTGTTATCTACGTAAGATGGACGATAATCTCTATTCTTCTGCTTGTCTCGGAAAGGAAAAGATGGTGAGGTTCTATCGTTGTCATACAAACAAAGCACATATACAATACATTCTTTTCTCAAAATACAGTAACAGCATTGTTTTAACATTGAAAATACCGTTTGAAGATGGCGATTAGTTACGTATAGTAGAATCATATATATGCATGAAACGTTATATTAAATGAAGAACCTGAACCAGAGGCGTAGCGGGGGGGGGGGGGGGGCGGGGGGTACATATGTCCCCGGGCGCCAAGGTACAGGGGCGCAAAAATGAGGCTTGCAACGTTACATTATAATAAGAAAACAAGGGTAATAAATCTGTCACAAGATCGCTGGGGCGCCAATTTTATAGTTTGTCCCCGGGCGCAAAATACCATCGCTACGCCTCTGACCTGAACTGCCCACCCTTACGAAAAAGTAATGACATTTTAATTTATCTATCAATTAAATACAATTGCTGTTAACATTTGAACATGTTGCAGATATTCATTAATAACTGATGGTAAAAGACTTTAATAATGTTGACTACACTCGTCTAAAACTAACGTTTCTGAGATCAGATTCAGGATGACAGTTGAACGTTTAGAACATGCAAGAAAAATACTCAATCTGTATAACTGTTGAGCATACTATGTATAATTAAGTCCTCCTGTTATTCAGTCAAATAGGTCAATGTAATTAAGTCCTCCTGTTATTCAGTCAAATAGGTCAATGTAATTAAGTCCTCCTGTTATTCAGTCAAATAGGTCAATGTAATTAAGTCCTCCTGTTATTCAGTCAAATAGGTCAATGTAATTAAGTCCTCCTGTTATTCAGTCAAATAGGTCAATGTAATTAAGTCCTCCTGTTATTCAGTCAAATAGGTCAATGTAATTAAGTCCTCCTGTTATTCAGTCAAATAGCTCAATGTAATTAAGTCCTCCTGTTATTCAGTCAATACACGAGAGCTAGCGTTTGTTGTATATGCATCAATTAAGCATTTATACAGGGCGTTATTGTTTACGTGATTATAAGACTCCATGTTTATCATCTGCTACATATCCGACAAAAGTTTATAAACTGTTTTCTGATCATTTTATGTTTCATTGAAAAGAACATTTATCGTCTGCTACATATCCGAAAAAGGTTATAAACTGTTTCAGACCATTCCATGTTCCACTGAAATGAACATTTATCGTCTGCTACATATACGAAAAAGTTTATAAACTGTTTTTAGACCATCCCATGTTCCATTAATAAAAACGTTTATCGTCTAAGGGAAGCTGTACGTGATATAAGATATGTAAAGAGTAATTTAATTAAAACCATAATATTTTGCTTACATTTAGCACTCAGAAGCTTTCACCATCTTGGACGAAGTCGTGGACAAAGACTTCCTATCTCAAGATGGGCCTGATAGTGTGTGTAGAGACCTACCGATGTTCAATACAGTGAATGTTGATGATGGGAACAAAGACGGTGAGTGTTTAACTGAATCATATGCATGTATATTGATTGAAGCCCTCCTGTAAGATCTGTTGTATCTTAAAAGGTCCAGAATCAGGTAGCAGACCATTATCATATATGAATCACCAATATACTCAATATACCCACCTGTTATATGTGTGTTCGTCTTCAAGACTGACCCTTTCAAATGGATATTTCATACTCATCCTCCTTTCTTGCATAATTACCAGGCAAATACAGCATATGAGCTAACACCTCTCTGAAAATCGAAACGAATAACCGACTAAGCATGTAGCCTACTCACTGAATCTTGTTGACATGGTGAAATAGCGGAATATAAAACGATGTAGTTTTAATACTTTTAAAGCTTTTGAAGTGCACTGAGACTATTTGGCCATCATGAACATTTAGAAGAAATTAAAATCAATTTTGATAGTAACCAATCTGCAGCCACATATCACATTCATGTTCTTCATGGGATGGGATCAAACTGTTGACAGTGGATTGTAAATTTCTTTATTTATACAGTCAATGATTGACATCCATTTTCATTGGGGATCATATGGGATGCTGATTTTGTTTCCATTTACACATGTATCGCCCTTTGTCTAGCAAGACCTTGCTGCTCAAATTACTGGTGGACGAATGAAAGTGGTTGACACAACTGTGAAAAGACTGTCGTTGATAAACAGATATGCCGTATCAAGAAATATGCTGTACCGAACAATATGTGCGTTGCTGTCGTAACGTAAAGTTACAGAGCACTGCGAAGTAATTTTGACATTTGTTTCGCAGGTCTCGTTTGGTATTGACTCTCAAACGAATCGGATCAACCCTGCGCGCATGAGCGGACGTGGACTAACTATAATCCAATACGTGTTTGAGGTCGCCGAGATGACAAATCACGGCCGTAATTTAGGATGAATCGCCACTACCGCAGCTGCGATTGCCAAAGGAGTACATGATGGTGCTGTAGGTCTTGATGCAACAAAGTTTCCAATGAAAATAAGCAGGCATAGAATCGGCGGACGTGTAAGCACACTTAGACAAGTTCGTGGGTGCATACTTCTGTTAATTGCAACGTTTACTGGCAACGCGATAATCAGTCATTGACACTATTACAGTTTCTGGCAAGAAAATTAGCAAATATGATGGAGCTATACATATTGACTGGGTCTTCCGTTGGCATCCGGAAGTTTCGCTGGCCTGAGAGTATCAAGTTTGTGGACATGAATACGGAAAACTACCTCATTTCAGATATGACCTGATCGAGTTGGCACAGACTTCAGATGGGTTCCGATGCTCAGTGAGTTATCTTCAATGACCCTACACGAGAATGAAACAGGAGTCCATTTTTTAAAAAAAGTGGTTAATGAACATGAACAAAGGAATGAATACAATATTTCTCTTGGAAACGACCAAAAACAAAAGAAAAACCTGGAGAAAGCATTTCACTCTTGACTTGATCTTACGTGAATTTTAAATTCGAATAAATATTTTACAACTATTGGCCTCTGAGCACAGTTGATTCGTTCTGCTAATATCATTACTTTAATGCTTTTGCTAACGACTGATGCACACGATTATATCAACGACGCAGAAATGTAGGTAAACTTTGAGATACTCAAGTATGTTAACTTGCTTGGCCGATATTAGTGATTGAACGTTTGTATCGAATATGCGCATGTAATCTCCGCAGCAGCAACGGTTGGCATTTTTGGCATTGATCCCCCGGCAACTGTAACCGTGGCAGCAGTTAAAAGTGCACCTTGTAAAAATCGAAATCAGTGCCGTATAATTGGCGGATAAAGTTTTATCAAGGATACAAGGATCCGAATGAAGCATACAAATAATGACCGCAGCGGAAAGTAGTATATGAAAGGGACAAAGACAAGTTGTCTTCGGGCATTTTGGACTAATGTGCAATTACCACAGATTCACTTAATCTTGTCCTGATTGAAATGACAATTTCTGATAGACAGTAAACCAGATAACTCTTCAATTATATACCGATTACTTATCGGTATAAAAATGAATGATTACATCTATTCAATTAGTCTTTATTACTATTGTCAAAAACGTTGTCGTCTTCGTACTTTTTTTTTTAGCTCGACAAGGCAATAAAGATGTGTTACTAGATTATCTTTAACTTATTACTCTTGCTACTTGTTCACCGTTTGCTACTCCCTTCATCATTCTGTCTGGACAGACATACACAAATGCGTTCCACTTTTCTCGTCAAGAGTAAAATAATTCCATTAAAACGACATTTTCAAGAGTTTTTATTTAGTACTAAAAGTCTCTTTGTCAGATTTTTTCTTTTCTTATTGGATCAGATTCTAGCCGTCGGTTGTCTTAAGGTCCGTTTTTTGAAAGCATATCGTCAAAACAGTATGTTGGGGACAAAATCATGCCTTTGGTGGGACAAATTGTTTGTGTCTGAAACAGAGAATTCTTGTGTAACGAATAACAAGGGCCGTGTGCTTGCAGGGCTGTTAGTCTGTCAGATTTCACAATCTAACATCATATTGTTTACTTATGCTGTATATTGTCATTGTAATGGAACAAGGAATCAGCATTAACTTTATTACAAACATTTATGATGATATACAGTAAAATGTGAAATATGTACATTGACTAGAAAGTTTTAAAATACCACCAAACGTTCCGGTGGCCGCCTCGGATGCGGCAATTTCGTTGGTTCGAATCCCGGTTGAGTCTCACCAAAATGGTACTAACAGCTACATCGCTAGGCGCTCAGCATTATGAGGTTAGTGTTAGGACTGGTCGGCCTGGTGTCAGAATAATGTGACTGGGTGGGATATCATGATACATGTCTGCGGCATGATGCCCTAGTTTTACACATCACTATAAACTATCACACTGCAGACATCGAAGCGACATGACTGAAAATTTGCATGTTACGTTAAAAATCTAAATCACAATCACATACTAAAGTATACCACCAACAGGAATTTTTATAATGACGATACTTTAACAGCTCTATACCATACTCAGTAATTAGCCCTGTTTTATCCTTTATCACAAAGTCGTCTAAAATCATCTTTTCTCCGCATCAAAGAATGTTTTACAATCTGAATAAAATCCGACATTATTATGTTTTGTAAGGTCAATGTATGACACATTATTTTGAGACAAACACTCTTTCCTATTATATCAGAATTTAAAACTCTACTACTGAAACAGTTGTAATGACAATAGACAATTTACATATACACCTGTTCCTGATTTTCAATCAGTCGACATTGGGTAAAGCGCCTGTTATTCATCAAATAACATATTCGTACGAAAAACTATTGAAAGACCACATCCAAGTTCTACAGAAGGAATACATTCAATAATTCTTTTGTTAAACAAAAACACGCATCTTAAGGGAATTAATGAAATGGTGTTTCCAGTTAATTCAGTATTTAGTGTATACATAATAGCGATTCAGCAGTACACATGACGTCATATCGGACTTCTTTTTTTTTTAGACACATCCTCGAGAAGAGGACTATACGTGAGTAAGAAGACGTGTACTAGATGTTTTTTTGACTGCAATGGCTGGTGGAATTGTGCCTGGGTATGCAGGGATTGCTAAAAATGACATCATCAAAAGAATACCTTCAGATGCTGAACCGGACAAGATAGAATTTTGTGACCGATCATTTTGGATAAAACCAAAGTCATATTTTGTATCAGAGTACAGTCTTGCTATAAATCGTGTCTTATTGAAACTTTACTATTTTGATCTCGAGAACTTAGTTTAATTTGGAACATATTAATCATCAACAAAACAAAGTAGATACACAAAGTAACAACTCCATAAAATAATAATAATAATAATAATAATAATAATACAAGCAATGTTTTAAGTTCTTAATATTTCATTACTATTTTAAGTAAAGTAGATGCCCATGCTACCTTTTTTTTCCTTTTCTTTTTTTTTGAGAAGAATTTTTCTCATCCTTGATAGAGCAATAAATGAAACATTCTACTCATCATCTTCTGAGAGTAACCTGGCATTTGGATTTGTTTAGCGGATTGAAATATATTTTGATAATTAAAAATAAAGCCGAGATTAAAATAAATCCTGTAATTGTTTATTAGACAAACATGAAATTTAAGAATAAACAAACATATCACATGCTCATAGTCTGTGTGTTCTCTCCCCTTTCCTCCCTATCTTTTCTACATTTGTCCTGAAATGTCAACATGAACTAACAACTCTTTTTTAATATGTTGTGAACAACCATATTGAACAAGAGTCCATCGGTACACTTGTAAGTAATCCAATAACGACGGTATAGAAAAAGATTGGGTAGAAGCTGAGGAATGTGTCAGACCTATATTAATACAAATAATACAATAAATCTTGTTAAGATATAAAATAAATAGATAATAAATGACTGAATGCATGATGAAGATATAATAATACATACTCAAACTACGACTGTCACTAATATTATTCAAAAGCAAAGACAATAAAATAATACTAGTAATAATATAAGCAGCGGTAGTGGTAGTAGTAGTAGTAGTAGTAGTAGTAGTAGTAGTAGTAGTAGTAGTAATAGTAGTAGTAGTAGTACTAGTACTAGTAGTAGTAGTAGTAGTAGTAGTAGTAGTAGTAGTAAGGCAGCAGGGGGTACGATAATAATGGAATGATCAGATATTATAGTTCTTAAACGCAAAAATATAAATATAAATGTAACATATAGGATTTATAAATTAGTACTCGATACACGGAAGAAAGTAAAAGGAATACATGCAAATAATGTTTAGTTGTGGATATATTTCCATAATGTATTCCTTTTGTAAAATTTAGATCTAATTATTTTTAAAAATATTCAGTTTATACAAGAAATTCAGGGATCAATCGCTTTAGAAACTAACAACAAGAACCGTCATTAACCAAGCCAGAATATATGTACATGAGGATGAAGATTCTTGATTACATCAAGTTTAACAACAGGATGATTTATTTTATACCACTCAGACCACCTAGCAAACTAATACAGTTAATGACTGAATATTGTTAACTGCCATATCTATTCGTAATGAATGAAATCAGAATAGATACATTTCTGTAGCAAATAAGCTCATAAAGGAAACGTGACTTATTTACTACAGGAAGGTATATATTATTATTTCATTGACACAGTTCTGATAAAGAATTCTGAAAAGAAAGTCTGCAATAGATTGCGTTGAAATCAAAAGAAATTACTTATTCTAACTCGGTTGTCCTTACCTGTCAAACTATTTAGTAAAAAAGGAATTAAACAGGAAACGGCTTAGGAAAAAACAATGTAATTAGTATACACCCGATCGACACATGCTTTTATGTACTCATTCATATTTACAATGAAAGTCATGCTTGACATTTATAGACTATGGTACAACTTTGGGGAGGAAAAATAGGCATCTAATCTCAAAATGGTTGATATTACCGATTATCTATCTGTTTTTAGGCCCTTTTCACTGAAATGTCAATGGAATACATATGCTTTAGGAAAATAGGGTTGTCTCCGTGGTTTTCAGTTCAAGCGAAACAATAAAGAAAAATAATCAAATATCAGATAAGGGATGAGGGGAGAGGATTTCACCTTCCATCCTACTTGATTGAAAAAGGAATTGGCCATGATGCGATCTTAACAACCATTCCACCACACATATAATCCAACAAAGTCATACTGACCGTCCGCTTACACCTGCTTACCAACAACCACACATATAATCCATCAAAGTCATACTGACCGTCCGCTACACCTACTTACCAACAACCACACATATAATCCAACAAAGTCATAATGACCGTCCGCTACACCTACTTACCAACAACCACACATATAATCCAACAAAGTCATAATGACCGTCCGCTACACCTACTTACCAACAACCACACATATAATCCAACAAAGTCATAATGACCGTCCGCTACACCTACTTACCAACAACCACACATATAATCCAACAAAGTCATAATGACCGTCCGCTACACCTACTTACCAACAACCACACATATAATCCAACAAAGTCATAATGACCGTCCGCTACACCTACTTACCAACAACCACACATATAATCCAACAGTCATAATGACCCTCCGCTACACCTACTTACCAACAACCACACATATAATCCAACAGTCATAATGACCCTCCGCTACACCTACTTACCAACAACCACACATATAATCCAACAAAGTCATACTGACCGTCCGCTACACCTACTTACCAACAACCACACATATAATCCAACAAAGTCATAATGACCGTCCGCTACACCTACTTACCAACAACCACACATATAATCCAACAAAGTCATAATTACCGTCCGCTACACCTACTTACCAACAACCACACATATAATCCAACAAAGTCATAATGACCGTCCGCTACACCTACTTACCAACAACCACACATATAATCCAACAAAGTCATAATGACCGTCCGCTACACCTACTTACCAACAACCACACATATAATCCAACAAAGTCATAATGACCGTCCGCTACACCTACTTACCAACAACCACACATATAATCCAACAGTCATAATGACCCTCCGCTACACCTACTTACCAACAACCACACATATAATCCAACAGTCATAATGACCCTCCGCTACACCTACTTACCAACAACCACACATATAATCCAACAAAGTCATACTGACCGTCCGCTACACCTACTTACCAACAACCACACATATAATCCAACAAAGTCATAATGACCGTCCGCTACACCTACTTACCAACAACCACACATATAATCCAACAAAGTCATAATGACCGTCCGCTACACCTACTTACCAACAACCACACATATAATCCAACAAAGTCATAATGACCGTCCGCTACACCTACTTACCAACAATCACACCTGCTGATGAAAAATATATAAGAAAGAAACTTATTTTATTTTACATCATTTTTACGAATCTTAAAACAATTACATGTGAATAAATTAAAAACAGAAAAGTTAGATAATCGAATTTTAGAACCATACAATTACCAGGTTCTAAAACATCAGTTTGGAAGGTTTAACAATGGTCATTAAAAATATTACGGATTAAAGTAAAGAAATCATGAAAATAGACAGGTAAAGAAAGTTGGAAATGATTAATGTGAACATAATGACTATTGAAATATCCTAATTATACTTTGTATTATATGTACAAACTATAACAAAAATATACCACATTGAGGATTGTGTATGATCATGTTATTTTTTTGGCATTGATCTATTTGCATACTTGACCGCTGTTGTGATTTGTCACTGTAATCTCATCGACAAGTGCACGACAAACGTTACTATCCAAAATACTACCTGTAAAAACTACTACTACTACTACTACTACTACTACTACTACTACTACTACTACTAATAATAATAATAATAATAATAGTAATAATAATACATTACAGTAATTATTGGAATTTCTGCATCCAGTAAACTATATATTACATGAATATCGTAATATCAACGCAATGTTTAGTTGTAAAAGTAACACTTTAAGATTACATAAACAATGATCGTCAATTGTACGGTAGTGCAACAAACAATACGAGATCAAACACATTGGACGTTCTATGTTGAAAAATGATTTTGTCAGTGTATGAAGTCTTGTTTATTCGAAAGGACTCTTGTTATTTTATTTATAGTTTGTAAGAAAAGTATAATCTGTTTTAAACGTCAAGACTAGATCAACAAATGAAAGGTGCAACGTCTTTCAGAATGAACGAATCATTCGTTCTTCTTTACATCGAAATAATTTGCTCTGAAATAAACTATGTGATTAAAATAATCTTAAATGGGTAAGATTCGCATAAGCTAGACATTATTAGACTCTTTTCCTAAATTTGATAGTAAATCATTACCCTTTTGAGATCCTCTGTAAATAACACGTGTTTCATAATGAAGGATTATTAGGGTCAATTACTAATTAAATCATTAAATACCAGAATTCTTTATAGTTGTAGGTTTGCACTTTAAGAACTGATAATTGTTGTAAACACATTGATTGTTTAAATTAGTGAGTTCTACTTTTATAGACGGAAACACGATTAATCCAGATCAGTTCATTGTTTAGGCTGACATAGTTTCAAACTGGTGAGCTGCTGTAGTACTTGCCGTTGTCGACTTTGATTTGTATGATTTATTTAAGCCACATTCTGCCATGTGGGAATTTCTGTGAATTCATTTTAATCTTATATTGGATCATATAATTTTGATCATCAGCACTGTTTGCACATCAAACTATTCCAGGTTATTGATCTTTATTTGGGTCACCACTAGAACAAGTTTAGAATATTCTATAAAGTCGGACTAACGATTCAGGACTATTTAGGATTTCATTCACCATTCTGTAAATTATGTTTAATTGTTCACTTTCTATTTCAGGGAAATACATCCTTTGTTAAATTTTACAAAACTTGTTGGTTTTTACTCTTCATTTGTTACTAAGTTTGAGACCATATAGTTGCCCCCCCCCCCCCCCTTCCATGCTGTATGTGAAATTCCTAAGGATTATTTTCTGATTGCGTTGTGGGAATTAGGTGTGTCCTTGGTGGATACAGCAGTTTGAATGTGTCCTTTTTGGCTCAACATCCGGGAATATATAATATCATCCAATATCAATTTCTAACCAGTTAACTGTCAAGTGATCAATTCTTTCAATTTTGAGAGAGAGAGAGAGAGAGAGAGAGAGAGAGAGAGAGAGAGAGAGAGAGAGAGAGAGAGAGGGCGGAGATCTGATTCTACCGGAGGTGTTTTTGCAAGTTGCAAGAACGGTAAATTTAATTTGTTATGAATAAAAAGACAAAATACAAAATCACAAGGTTACATGTTACCGTTCACTGCAAAACTGCAATGTTGCAGGTAAAAACGGGACATAAAGTCTTTCACCTATGTCAAGACTGATAACGTAAAAGAAAAATGCACCTATAATGGCAAATGCTAATATTCATTGCATCTCTTTAAATAAATATGTATGTATGGCTTCTTATTTTTGAAATGTACACGATATACACAGTTGGCTGTAATAATTGTATGTACCGTTCGTTTTTATTTCCTTTTCACATACTGGCGAAATTTTAGTTCATATATTACTTTGTATTTCGACAAACAAGCCATAATGACAAGATGTGTCTGGATTTAATGTCACCGTTTACGTCGAAGTCATACGTCATATAATATGGTTTGATGAAACTCTTCTCTGCCAGATTATGCTCTTAAAATGTTCACACGGATTACAGGAAATGCGAGTCACATTATTTATTATATAATCTCCTATACTTTTATGTACAGCATGCCATTTATAACGTAACATGGTTTTGCAAATATATTGGTATTTTACATATAGCAGTCAATACAAATCATCTGACCTGAAAAAGGAGAAAAACATTGTTTCAAACATATCCCCTATTCATCGCATAAGATGTAAACAGGGTGTTACGTGATTTTCTTGAAAGTAATCTTACCTGAAAGATCTTTTTTAAGTTAAAGCTATCTTTGAAATCTTATATTTCGAAGATCAACATTCTTATGATAACATAGAAAAAAATCGAAAAAAGACAATTACGGTTATTTTCAGACAGTCGTAAATAATAATAATCTATGGGGATCTTCTTATGACGCATCCAGAGGAGAGCTTGTGTAAAACATGCATGTCCTTATTTTTAATATTGCTTGTGTAAACATACATGTCCTTATTTTTAATATTGCTTGTGTAAAACATACATGTCCTTATTTTTAATATTGCTTGTGTAAAACATACATGTCCTTATTTTTAATATTGCTTGTGTAAAACATACATGTCCTTTTTTTAATATTGCTTGTGTAAAACATACATGTCCTTTTTTAATATTGCTGACTAAACATTAGGCTTCGTGGAAAGCAGGAAATCATGATCTGTTCTTGCTGCAAACAGTTTGTTCTGATTGCAGAAAGTTTTAATATATTAGTTATTTATTCCTTGGTTGAAGATGGTTATTTATTTCATATTCCCGATTCAACCATTTTTAGATACAGTTGGTTACTTAGTCCTATTTACAACCAATTGGCATTCTATTCCTTATTCCCAATTCAAAAAGTAATTGGGTACTATTTGCGTTTTCCAGATTAAATGATATCCTACATCACATTTTAACACTTTTCAGCGCATTCATTGACACTATTCTAACTTAACTGGATAAATATGAGAGTTCTTTTGGTATCGATTATATAAAACTGAATACAGATCACCAATTATATGTATAAAGAGTTCAATATATTGTAAGGTACACATACTTAGTAATTTGAGAAAGGATTAAGTAGTTGTAGTTTATGTTTGAGTCTTGTATTTATGCATGGCGTGAAGTATTAGTATTCAGCCTCGATAATCTTACTAATGAAAATAAAAATGAAGGACCCTAACATCTGCAAAGTCATTTTAAGCTACAATTGGAGGAAACTTTGCTACATTCCTTGTGATGGATGTTGATGTTCAAGTGATGACAGACGCTTTCAACACATTCATGACAACATCTGCCAAGGACATCATTGACGTCCATCGCCAAAGAAAAAAGCATGGGTTACAGAAAAGATTCTAAATGTGTGTGATGCCCGAACAGACCTCATAAACACCAGAAACACAACAGAGGCAATGGAGTACCGAGATATAAAAAAGAATATCAGGAAAACAAATTGAAGAAAGCAAAAGATGATTGGATTGGACAAAAGTGCACATAAATAGAGAGCAATCTGATCAAGAATAACAGCAAAAGGCATTCCAAATTGTAAAAGAACACACCAGACTGAAGCATCGAAGAGTCAGTACCATTCCAGACGATAATGGAAAATGCCTCACAGAAGCGAGTGACATTGCAGAAAGATGGACTGAATATTGTAAAGAACTCTTCAACCATCAGTTCACAGGGAACCCAGAGGTACTTGAAATTCCAAACTCCACAAATGATGGTGATTACCCCATTCTCAAAGCAGAGGTGGAGTCAGCAATAAGAGCACTGAAGAATTGATAAGCAGCTGCTGTAGACAACATCGCAGCTGAACGTATCAAGAACGGATGGGTGGAGGATCAGTGATAGAGCTACTAACAAAAATCTGTAACAAGATCTGGCAGACAGGTTAATTGCCAATACAGTGGACCCATTCACTGACTACAACACTCCCCCAATAGGCAATCCCCAGCAGTGTCAAGATCACAGAGCTATCAGTTTGATCAGCCATGCTAGTAAGGTGATGCTAAAGATCATCTTGAAAAGACTGAAACCACAAGCAGAAGAAATAATTGCTGAAGACCAGGCAAGATTCCAGAGTGGAATAAGCACAACAGAACAAATATTTATTTTTTAGGGTTCCTTTGCAAAAGTACTTGCAACATCAACAATACATCTATCAAATATTCAAAACGGATTTCGACAGAATGTGGCATGAACTAGTATGGGCCACAATGAATAAGTACAACATGGGTCAAAAGTTGACCAGTACCATCAAGCAACTGTACGCCAAGACTACCATTGCAGTAATTTGCTCAATGTTCTGTTTGGGACTGGTTAAAGACTACAGTTGGAGTACGTCAAGGCTGTCTACTGTCACCCACGCTTTCAACATCTTCTTAGAGCGCATCATGAATAAAGCCCTGGTAAGCCACTGTGGGACACTTAGCTTTGGAGCGCGTAACATCACCAACATACTGGCTAATACCTGCTTAACTTCTTCAAACATTATATTCTTAAATTGGAAGTTTATTAAGAAGCAGACTTGGTTTAATATGGGGCATACAATAAGCTTTTGCAGACGACACTAATGGCCTGGCAGGCTGTGAAGACGAGATTTTCACCTTAGTGGAGGACTTGGATGAAACATCTTCCAGATTTGACATGGAAATAAGCGTTGAGAAGACAAAGCTGATGACAAATAGTGGCAAACAAATCTCAGCCAAGATTAAAGTCCGATGACAGGAACTGTAAACAATGAGCCAATTCAAATATCTTGTTTCCATAATCACTGAAGAGGGATCAGGAGCAGAAAGTTTGTCACGGTCAGCACAAACAACGGCAGCTTAAAATGTGTATCGTTCTGTGATTATATATTACGACATTACTCTCAAAACGAAGCATTCCATCAATAGCATCACATACTAGATTTACTGCAATCACTAAATATATATTATCATTAGCAGGAACAATTTGCCTACCTGCCCCGTCTTGGTCATTATTATGTTTGTGGATAGTTGCCTGTGGTTGTGTTTTTTTTCCCATGCGGTGTGTATCAACGGAAAATGCTCATCTATAACATCACTGACGGATGTTCTTAATTGCGTTGCATTATACCCGGGAAACATGAAATTTGGTAGATCAAATTTTGTTATTTTATATTTGTTAAGAAATCCTCGCCTAAGGTTATCTAAGTAGGCGGGGGTATCAATTGTTGCCTGAATTACTCGCTTTTTAATATATTCCATGTCAGATACAAAATGATTTAAAATTTCAATTCCCGTAAAGATTTCATCTCGATTAGATTCCTGGAAAGCCTGTTGTAGGCGCTGTAGTTGTTGATTATGTTCTTGATTGATTTCTCTAAAATAAGCATTGATTCATTTTGGTTAATGTGTAGTTTGTTTCTGGAGTTTGTTCAATAATAAAGTTCCAAATATATATTTCATCATAGGAAGGATCTTGAATTAATCTAATACCATAAAGAGAGCCACCTGATGCATTTTTTATATCGAGTAAAGCTTTTTGGTATGATAGGGTAATTTCGTGATATGATTGTACATCTGTGACATAATTAGACTTTTTAGGTTCAGGTATTTGTAAAGATGTCCGAGGTGGGATTTCAGGCCATCCTAGCACGGTTAATATAGAACTCTGATAGATATGAACAAGGTACCCGGGTGAGTTTATCTCAATCGCGGCTGATAATGTTGGTTCGTGAACTGTTATAGCGATTCTTGATATCCTTTGTTTTAATTGATTTTATTCTTCGCTGTAATTCATTATTGCTCTGTTCGATTTGATAAGTCCCAGATGGTAAGGAAACAATATTCCAATCCGGAGTTCTGTCTTATTTATTTTTACTCACAAACACCAGGACTTATTCGGTTGCTGACCACCAAATGATTTTGATCTAATATTTGGCCAACTGTAGTATACTCGTAATTTTGCTAGCGCGATCTCTTTAACCGGCAACGCACTGGGGAAATTCACACTGTATTCAGGTTGGTTGAGGTTATTGAGATCATGGTTGTCTTTTGCGGCGTTGTGTTTTTCGCTATCCGCTGTAGTAATTCCGTTGTCGATGGCGTTGCCATTGTTGATGTCATTATTATTGTGTTGTTTTTCTACGTTTGATGTTACTGTGACGTAGATGTTCATCATCACAGAGAATTCGTTATCTGATATTGTTGTGTCATCGAGACTGAATGATATCAGCGACGGCAATTGAGAATATGCATCCTCAGCGATATGTAACTTAATTATATACTCGTGTAGTTTATTCTGACTGCATGTGGATATTTGTTTGGTGATGATGCTAAGAATCCTTGTAATTGTGGTCACAGTTGAAACACAGATTATGACAACTACAGGAGCCAGCATTGTTACACTTGATAGCACTATACCCGTTCCATTACACTTGAAACAGAATACACGATTATGTCGACGTTAGCAATTCGTCTGCAGTATTTTATTTTATCTTCGTTGTGTATTCGTCTATGAGATTTTTTAGTTAAGTTTGAAACTCACGGACTTGATCATATCGATATTGTTGGACATTCATTATACTATTTACTTAAATCAAATTCTACGTAGTGTGTGATTGACACTCGAACTAAATTACCAGTGGTAGGGTTTAATGTAAATATTTCGGTTACTCCCTTATCTATAATATCACTTGCGGTATTAACTCCCGTAGATGTACCCGATGACACATTAAACTGTAACGGCGAAAGCAGGGTCAATCTATAAATACCCTTAACATCTGCAGACACACCAATGGAGTTATTTTGAGGTGTCCAGGTGAAAGATCCATGATGTATCGAGTACATTGTATTGATATTTTGTTTACGTGGTATTTTAATTTTATCAAGCCGGGTCGCGATAGCAGGAAAATCATTAATGATATTGTCCTGTTTTTGTTTAATCATATCAATAATTGTTTTAATATTAGAAAGTTTCATGGGGATCACTGGTGGTTTTCCAAAGAAATTATATGTGGTCTCATCAATTGTTCTAAAATTCCTACGAAGATTTCCAAACGCGCCTACATGAACATCATACTCAACTCGCAATGTTGTTAATTTATCATCTTTGCTTTTTTTTATCACCATATAGCGTCTTAGTTTATTGTCGAACACATCTACCTATTTGTTTGTCACAGTATCAGTGTCGGATGTTGGATCACCAAGTGTGGTTATTTTATTTGAGTTCATGTCGAGGGTACCTGTCATTGTGTCACCGGATGTTTTTTATTCGATTGTTAATATTATCTATCACAGTTGGTAAAAGAACTCCTGGTTTAATCTTACCGGTGGAATCAAATACCGCTTGGGAATTTTTGGTTACTCCATTTATTTTAACAAGAATATCAATAAAGGAAATATTACTCGTTTAGAATTTCCCATGTCGGTCATGAAATACGACTATTTCGTTTGGATCCACATTTGTGAGGCTTAATATCTCGGATATTTCATTTTCGATTTTTTTGTTTACATCTATTGCTGCAGATATTTCCCCGGTGGGTTTTTCAGGCTTGAGAGAGATCTTCCCTAAATATCAACCATTATATTTTAAGATCTCTGTAAAAGTGATTACTTGTATATTCGTGTACGGTTTATGGGGAGGTTTAGTTGATGATGATATAGCGCTAACATTCAAAGTCAGTTAAAGTGCGCCAATTACAAATATCGGGGTCACAGACGTTTTTTTGATGACCAACAGTATATTTTTGATGGGAATTTGACTTTTAAGTTAACCCCTAGGCAATAACGAGTTGAAAAAATAACAATAACATTCTGTTTGACTTATTTATTGGTCAACACGGACTCATTTTGAAGCCTACACAGTATAAACCATTGTGTCACAAATTTGGGGTACTAAATTTATTTACATGGCAAGAAAATTTGTAGCGAAATAAATAAGTGAAATAAGTCTTCTATGATAGAGAATTGTCTGAATTTTAATAAAAACACTCTGTTTTTATGTCAGTATATTTGGAATTTAAAATTAAAAAAAAATATTTGTGTCCCATAAAATGCTGTGAATTACGTTACAATTTTATGATAGCCGTATTGCAAACATATTTGATTAATACAGTAATGGTACCAGAACAAATATGTACATTAATGCTTCGATATATTTATAAATCATGATTTAAAGGTGTAGGAATAACTTTGTCCTAAAAACCAGTCTTTGATTTCCATTTTTAATTTTTTGCATTTAATTATGAATTACGTTACGGTACCTACCTCATAATAAGTATATTGTATATGCGTCAAACACTGTGAGTTATAAACACACTTATGTTAACCATAATTGCCATATAAACATTGCTTTTAGCTGTTGTAACATTTCTCATATATTTGAAAATGCTTATGTCCGTGAATTACGTTGCGGTGAATTACGTTACGGTATATTCAGTAAACATGGTTTAAAACTATTTCCTAGGAACAAATTACCTGAAAACATTATTTTCTGACACCGCCTAACATACGGGCGTTTATTGAAAAACGGAAGTTGCCAAGCGGGAGACATTTAAAACATTTTCTGGTGTAAACATTACCATCACTCGTAAGTACACATTTATTTAACAAGAAGAACACTTAGTATATAAGATCAATTGTCAGCGAAAATCATTATAAAACGACAAAATATATAATATACCGAAAAACTGTGAACATGGAATATTGATTCCATTTGTATTTACGTCACGTGAAGGCACACAGTTTAGTGTAACGTAATTCACTATTGTGTAACGTAATTCACCAACATCTAATGATTTGCATATTTCGTTAACTGCTTTCAGGAGATGACTAGAATGAGCAATGCTGATCGGCAAAAAAGATACAGAGAGAGGAAAAAGGAAAAAGAAGGCGAAGAATACCTAAAAAGGGAGGTACAAAGAGTGAAACAATATTATGTACCAACAACAGAACTTTCTGATCGATCATTGTCTAAAAGACGGAAGAAGATACGACAATGCATGCGAAAACATCGTCAAGGGAAAAAAAGCACACAGCACCGCCAGCAAGATCAGAACGAAACAGAAATGAGATCTAACGAAGAACCTGGACCATGTGACTCAACAACAGATAGGGAATTACCAAGCACATCAACCCCTGGACAGCCTTTTTTTGTCAAAATGAATTTCAACGAAAAAAAGCGTAAAAGGAGAACAAATAAATCTCTATCAAGAGCAAACAAGAAGATAAAGACTTTAGACATGAAAGTTAAGACACTAAACACAAGAAATGCTACACTTAGAAAGAAAGTACAACGATTGAATAGAAAACTCAATAAATCTTCATCACGTGTAGATACAATTAGAACTCCACAACCAAGTACTGACACTGAAACAGGTGTTCCTAGTACTACCACACCGAAAAGTCGAGCTATTACGGAAGTAAATCAACTCAATATGACTCCAAGATCAAGAAAGAAAGTACGACAAAAACTCCTTTTTCAAAACTGTTTAGTTGGAGACACTGAAGAGGCAGCACACAGATTGAAAGGAAAAGCTAAAATAAGAACAACATTGGGAGTTATATGTGGTAAACTTATTCACCGATACAGAATGGGCAGGCAGATTAGCCGAAGTCTTGGAGTACATAGAAAACAGTTGCTTAAAGCAAGGGTAGGAAAGAGCATTAAAAAACAGCGACTTAATGCTGACCGACAATCAATGAGGACAAGAGTTAGGCTGTTTAAGGAGAGGGATGATAACAGCACATGTCTGCCAGGGAAGAAAGATGCCAATAGAGGAGACGAACACCAACAGAAAAGAACATTGAATGATTATATTTATAACTTGCACAGAAAGTTTTTAGCGGAAAACAGCGACACAAAGATAAGCTTGACAACATTTAGAAGAATGAGACCTAAACATATTAGCGTTGTCAAATTTAGCAACAGAAAGACATGTTTATGTCAACGACACCAAAACATGGTTTTAAAGTTAAAGGCACTTAAAAGTTTGGGCTTTCCGACCTCCGAAAATCCAGATGTTTACGTTGAGCAAAGGTCAGACGAAGAAATCGTCGAAGGAATAGAAAGTATCAGCGAAGAAAAGATCAAGTTTTCAGAATGGAAGAGGGTAGACGTTGAAAACAACGGAAAGTTCTTTAAAAGAATGCAAATAGTATCAGTGGAGAAAAGTAAGACAGACTTTGTTGCACTTTTGAGATCAGAACTGACAGAATTTAGGAAACATATTCACAGAGTCAAAGAACAATACGGTCAGTCAAACAACAGGACATGATGAAAGTGAACAGCAGGCTACAGAACTAACGGAATGCAATAAAATAAACACAGATGAACTTTATCAAGTCAACACATACGTAGCAGCGATTTATGAAAGCAGGTGGTACGTTGGACAAGTTTTAGAATACGACGAAGACGACCAGGAATATAATATTAATTTCATGGTGGCTGGAAAAAACTCTTTCAAATGGCCTGCGAAACCAGATCAGATTTGGATACCAAGTTCCGACGTATTGTGCTCATTGGATGAGTCGATAAAGCAAGAAAAGACCCGCAATATGTTTAAATTCTCAGGACGAGACCTTGAGAAGGTCAGAAATCTATTTGACAGACTTTGACTGTACATCATGAACATGCAACAGGATATATACTGAAGCGACCATGTGCAGTAAAACGTTAGTGAATTACGTTACAGCATCATTTGTGTTTTATACAAGCAATATAACAGTATTGAGTACACAATCATTTGTTCCAAAACATTTAATGGTGTAAAATGATCATAGCCCATTGTTTATCTTTGTTCAAACCGTTGTGAACAGCACAATTTCATTTGTGAAACTTGGGATTTTTGAATATTTCTTCGCGTTGGGAATTTAATGTAACATTTTAAAAGATTTTATGTTTTATGTGTTAATATAGTTGCAAAGATATTGCAAATCATTGTAACAAAAAATAATCATAACCCAAAAGTTCTTTTTTTCTACAATGGTTCCAGTTTAAACATAAATAACAAGGATATATATTTTATGGACTTTTGTGAACTACGTTACACATAGTACTACTTCTGTAAAGTCTAATAAATATCTGTTTGGTAAAGTTTCAAGTCATATTAATTGTTAAGTATTATCTTAAATGGTTAACAAATGCACAGATTTAATTAAACGGTCTTTAGACTTTAAAATAAAAGGGTATCAACATTAAAAAATAGCCACTTTTTCTTAAAAGCGTCTATTTTCCTTTTTATTGTTTAAGTATAAATGAGTTGACCGATATGTTTTAGAGTTGGTTAGTGTATTGTTTCTTAAATGTTTTATTTGGTAAATCAATCATATATCTATCATATAAATGTGTTTTATACGCAATTGTGGTTCTTTTTACGATAAAATAGATTTGATATGATTACAGTAGTAAGAAGTAACGTAATTCACCATCCAAAATACCCCCACATGTATATTCATGTTTTTCTTGTTGTGAATTTGGTATTCAAGAGCTACCTTTTGTGTTTTCTAATTGTTCAAATATAGTTCTTTCAAAATAAATACATTTGTCTTGTTTTCAAAGCCAAAAATCTTCAGATGTTTTTCGTGTGCAAATGGCGCACTTTAACTGACTTTGAATGTAAGTACATTTAATACCTGCTGGCCGCATATTGGTGGGTCGGTCAATTTTTGTGTTGGTAGCGTGGAGTACCAGATCGGAATTTTTAATTGATGAATATAAAGCATAAATTCTTTAGGTGGCGCTAACCCAAATGAATCAAAATAAACAATTTCACCTGGATCAATCGCGTATGCAACCCAGTGAGTTCCAGATCCGGTGCTGTTATTGAGATTAATGATACCAGTTTCAGCGCTGTTTGGTTATTGTGGTAATTAATCTCGCATAAAAACACCTCTGAGTTTTTTTATTCTTAATACTTTGGCAGCACCGAGTAAATCAAAATTTGACATTGGTGCTAGTAAACTGTCCCTGGTAGTCTGAGGCCGTTTCCGCTGTACCATGAATACGGAGTTCCTGGTAGTCTTCGACTCTTTCCTTTTGCCGATCGTCTCTTTTTTTTTTTTGTATTCGCGCCCTGTCGCTTTCTTTAGTACCATCCCAGCGGCGGTACCAACAGCTCGTAACACGGCAGCTTTCGCGACTACGGGGGCGGCGGGGGCAATTAGCGCTGGTAACGCAGCGAGAAGTGGAAATATACCACCTTATTTAATCATGTCTATGATCGCGTCCGCAGAGAGAGTAACCTGAACACCTCTTTTATCTTTGCTAGCATAATTGAAATGCTTAATCTGACGAGTTGTCAGTGATAGTTTATTCTAACCACCAGACATTTGATTGTGTTTTAACGATATTGTAGTTCCACATTTTGTAGCTGAATCCGATTGCAACTTTTTAATCTGACCAGGAGTCAGAGTAACACTAACATGACTATATGACATTTTATTAATACGAGATTGATCTAATTGTCTACATGTTTTTGGACACATTTCCATGTTTTCTACTGGCGCCTCAACTACCCTCATTCGTCAACCAACACCTTCGAGTAGCATTGATTTGTCACTGAGAATGACATCAATTCCTCTGTAAGTAGGGATAGTGATAGCACCTGCTGAATTAGTCGGAAGAGTTACATGAGCTCGGAAATGTACGTCAACAACGGACTGTCTGGTTAAATCAAGATGTTCCAACGAAAAGTAATAAATTGGATATCGATTTCTAAAATCTAATTGTGATATTTGCAGACCGGTGTCTACATTATTATCACGTCCCATAAATGTCAGCAAACGATGATACGCGCGTGCTATTTGGTTTTGTCCGTAATTAAGTAAATTATCCTCGGATGGTTCTTGTTGGTCATTTATCCTTAATGAGACTTCGGTAACACTCAGCTGATCAAGTATCATATGGCTGCGTGTTTGTGAATTTAATTGTGCCTTATCCTGTAACGCAACAAATATATGCAGCGGCACAGAAACACCCTGTTTTGATGCCATGTGCTATGTAAATATACCGTTAATAGAAGTCTCCATAATATATGTTGTTGTTGTTAGCCATGATAGCAATGATTTACCACCTGTATCCATAAATGATAGTAATTTTTTCTCTGCGGTGATTGATGAAGTCATTACTGGCATCCACAATGAAAGTTTTGTTATATTTACTTTACCATCAGGAACATCAGCACCATGTCAGATTGCATCATTATCATCACCCTTTCGCACGAAGACTACTGTATGTTTCGCTCCAAAGATAACCTTTCTAACATTTCTGCAAAATCCGAAAATATGAGATAGTTGAATCGCACATGAAAATAATCTACGCGGTCCTTGCAACATTGATTTGCGTGTTGCAAACCCTAGGTTGTAATGAGGACTATCACATTTTATAACATCAAAAGCAGCAGCTGGTCTATCTTCATGTTCAGTATCGACTGGTTGTGGATCAGATGCAGTATCTACTGGTGTCCGTAATTTAATATACTTATTATGTTCAGCGTGATCAGTAATATCCTTAGCGAACATAATTGATGGACCTGCTGATCTTGTATAATCATCAGAATATCTTGCTAATCCCACTACTGTTGTGGCAAAATCAATATCGTGCTCAATAGATTCAATCTCGCTTCCATCGATCATATATCTAGCGCTACTAAATAATGCCATAATACCATTATTGACAAAACCAACTGGCAAATTTGAGTCATATGGTACTGGTACATTATGAACGTCAAAAGCAGTTGTTACAAGTTCTCCTTCTACTTCGATAAATGCTTCAGCGGGTAGAAAATATTTGCTTGTGTCTTGAACCTAAAGTTCGATTCTTGATCGACTATTTGGTTGTATTGCGTTATAGGAATAAAACTGATAATCGCGTACAAAATCATCTTTACGCACTGGGGCATCCATATCCAATGCTGGGTCTGGTGAAGATTTAAACATTTTAATATTTATTTCTCGGTCTAAATTGCGATCTTGCTCGGGATTTCCAACCACTCCCCGCTATCATATTTGCAGTAATATTTCCCTGAGCATCAAATCCCTCATTTATCCGCTATGCTATTTTTTGATCCACCGCGCTGTTTATTATTTTGCTAACACTCGCAGGCATAATCTCCGTAGATGGTAGTTTTAACGGTGATGACTTTTTTCGTCGTCGAATCAGCGTGATTAGTTTTTCTTGGGCCGTATTAAATGCTTTACCGACAACATCACCAACAGCGCTAATACCCTTCTCACGATTAACATCAATTGCTTTCATTGTTAATTGTTTTGCGATTGGTGCTTTTTTTGGAGCCATCTTTGTAAATAACCCCTGAACAACATCACGGAGACCATCTCCATAATACATCTTATAATGGGGCAATCGTGAATTTACTACATAAGTCATAGTTGGCTTGTTGTGGTTGTAGAGCATGATCATCTTATCTAATTATTATTTATGTAATCGGGTGACTAATTGTAACGGACAATCAATCACCGGTGACATTAGTTACTGTGGTAATCATCAACGAGTTCATCAATAAATTCTCGATATACACCAATATCCTTGATACCACCTTCAGATAGTGGTCGGCAGATATCAGCGGCTTCATTAATTATTTCCGGTGAGTTATTTACAGCTCATGTTTTCCCGATAAGAGCCTCCAATCGTGATATGTCGGAGAGAATATTATTAGGTCAGAGAACAAGACCACTGCCATGAGTTCCAGATGGAGTTACACTCTAAGAAAATCCCTTACCGGTAACACCAGTTGCACCTTCCGAAGAAGATTTTTCTATATCTAAAAGCTTTGATTTTTCTATTAACCGGAAAAATTCAGGATTTGTTTGTTCTGTTGTAGACGATTCAACCCTTTTTGTTTCAGCCATAAGATCATTGTATGATTTATCTTTTTTTTTTTGATACTTTAGATACATCGGCCATAACACGATATAATCCATTACACCATACTTTTTTATCCATATCAATATCATCTGGTTGTAGATAAGCTCTTTTACGAGAGAAACTCCTAACGAAAAATTCAGCCATCTCTCTTATAGAGTAAAATTTTATATTTTTAATGAAATCGAATCTACCGGAAATAAATTTATCATTGAAATAAACTCTTTCATTAACATCTTTCTCCTGAGATTTAATAATATCACCCTCTTATTCGGGTTAAGGTTGTACGGCGATTACATTAGCTGGAGGAGGTTTTAGATCTTCTTTCATTTTCTTGGATCTTTCTTCTTTTTTTTCAAGTACAGGGAGAAGAGCTCTTTCTCCTCGCTGTTCATCAGTATTATCTCCCAATATAGTTTTCTCAGTAGCCAAATCAACTTTCTCAGTAGCCGTAAATAAAGCTTTCTCAGTAGCCGTGGCAACCTTCTCAGTAGCCGTAGTAACAGGTTATAATAATTGTGCAGTATCTGTTTCAAAATCGACTTGAGCTTCCTGTCGCTGTTGAAGTTTTTGTCTGACAGAATCTCTCACAGGGATAAATCTCTTTATTGCCTCTAATTGCTCTCGAGCCAGTCTGGTTGTTAATGATTCTCCTACCATTATTGTTATATCATATGATTTAATTCATAACAACTAACAAAACCACGACAACAAAATACGCGTCTGTGTTTCGGTTGATCCTAGCCGCCTATGACCCTAGCAATACCAAACATACCGCCCAGTGATGCTTTTGTAAAGCGCCTGTATGGATTAATGGGCTCGATACACAAATGCATATAAATGCTATACAAACAATTTTGCTTTTCCACAGGAACCCACTAAAATCGCATTTTTTGTATATAGTAATACTCGGAAACAGATCTAGGTAGTTAATTAGAAATATTTTCCATAAGACACCTGCATCGAGCTTTCCAGCCCTTTTCTATTATCATGTATCGTGTGTAGCCTAGCTCGGTCACAGGCAGCTAGTTACCTGAAATATAGTAGTGCTCGAAATCAGATGTCGGATGTTGATTAGAAAAAGTTTGCATACATTCCCTGCATCGAGCTTTTCAACCCTTCTTTCGTAACAAAAACCACGTTTGTGTTTGACATTTTTCTTTCGGTTTCAAGAACGTTTTAAAGGACAAACAGAACCCTAAAATTGTTAATCCTTAATTTGACAAACAGCATTAAAATTATTTGCTTGAAATCTAACACAATTAGAGATGTAGGATTCACCCTCTCTGCTGCTAGGCTTGCATACAAAACCAAGATATAAGACCTAGGGCCCAAAACAATGAATATAAGGTGGTCAAAAACCCATGGCCATCAGACACAGCAGCACAGTGATACACCAAAACAATACTATTAGACAGTACTTAACCATCTAACTTAAGAAATATAAGGTGGTATCAACCGCTCCGGTGGCCTAGTGGTTAGAGCGTTCGCCGCGGAAGCGGGAGGTCGTGGGTCGTGGGTTCGATCCCCGGCCGAGTCATACCAAAGACTTGCAAAAATGGTACTAACAGCTGCCTCGCTTGACGCTCAGCATTAAGAGGTTAGTGTTAGGACTGGTCGACCTTTCCACCTTTTACATCACCGGACACAAACACGTGCAGTGCATGCCTTCGGCAGCAGCGATATCCGACTGGATAGAAGTGAGTGCGTGTTGGGTCTACTCACCAAGGCCAACCATTCATTTCGATAGACGTTATTTAGTGACTACGATCTGACGGCCCAATAAAATAGTGTTCTATGAACACACAAAAGCCCTTGGGAGTTCGTATTATTTCGCTCCCTCGGGATTAATTAAATAGCTAGCTATGCTAGCATTAAACAGTGCTACATGTCCCATAGTGGACGAAGCACTATAATTTAAAGTTCGTTCGTTCGTCCTTCATTCGCGCCATTCTACGAAATAAGCAAAGCGAAGATGTCGATCAACATGTTTAACGAACTGAGACACAGTCGGATGATGGATGTTGCCTTTGTGATGGAAAGGCTAGAAACAGAATGGAAGTATCCAGATACATGTATGTATGTATGTATGTATGTATGTATGTATGTATGTATGTATGTATGTATGTATGTATGTATGTATGTATGTATGTATGTATGTATGTATGTACGTATGTATGTATGTATGTATGTGTACTATCACTCTATACATATTGGGAGTATATCTACTCCCCAATGAGGTTAACCCAGTGCACACCTGTTCCCACCATTTATGCAACATTGTTACCAATCTAAGTACCGTGACATCAACAAGCCTCTCCACTTTCCCTTGACGCTAGACATGCCCAAATAATCCCCATGTTAAAGTCCTCTTCACGCTAGACAGATCCAAATATCCCAAATGTAAAATTTCCCTTGACGCCATAGCTGCCCATAACATTTTTGACTGAGATTTCCATTGACGCTAGGGTACCCCCATTAACTACTAACATCCATATACTGCAGTGTATGCATCTAAAGATAATTATAAAAACTAAATTGAAATTATAAGAATAATAAAAATACTAATTTAGTCAACCATAAAAAACAACAATGATCGTGATCATCGGATTTTTCTTTAGACCGACACAAATTCTAAATGGCCTATAATTTTAGTGGATACCCGGTAATAAAAATTTGTTCCCATTTATATGTTTCTTTTGTCCATATCCTGCATGTTGTTTATATTGCAGTCCTCTGTGCACAAAAAATATTGTTATTTTACTTTACTTGAAGAGACAGGAAGCATATTTATTATCTCTTTCGTTGTTTTAGTTTTTCTTCTTATTACAATTGTTAAAAAAGGGAAATTACTCTTGCATTGGTTTCCAGCGTGGATGTTTGTCAGTGGTTCTAGCTGTGGGCTTCCGGTTTTTCTTGCGGATGTGCACTGCAAGACACTATTGGGTCCAACTATTTACCGGAACAACACAAACTGAAATTACAGGAACAAGCCGAAAATACTGGAAAACAAGTGAAAACAATACATTAATAGTGGAAAATACTCACTATTTTATTGTATGCAGACATACATGTTAAATATAATTATAAAAGGTTCTGTAATTCTGTCTTCTTTATGTATCACATGAAATAATCACAAGATTCATCTAAATAATTGTCGTTGTTTTGTGTTGATTTATAGCATTTTAAGTATACCTCTGCGATTATTATTATTATTATTATTAGTATTATTATTATTATTATCATTATTATTATGATTAGTTTTATTAATATTATTATTATTATTATTATTATTATTATTATTATTATTATTATTATTATTATTATTATTATTATTATTTTACAGGAGCGTGTTGCATCAAAGAAAATACTTTATTTCACAGACTATTTATTCGAATAAATTTATCTTGGCTGACGCTATTTCCATAACGGAAAAACTCATGAGACATAATACAAAACAGAAAAACAGAAAAACAGAAAAACATATAGATAGATAGATAGATAGATAGATAGATAGATAGATAGATAGATAGATAGATAGATAGATAGATAGATAGATAGATAGATAGATAGATAGATAGATAGATAGGTAGATAGATAGATAGATAGACAGCTAGGTGGAAAGCATACGACAAACATCACCGTTATTAACTACATTGAAGCAGAAAAATAATAAAGTTCATATTCGCTGTCTGAACAGTGCCTTTCCAAACAATAGTTTATTAATCAGGGAACATTCATACTAACTATATAACTACTCATGCGTTTGAGATACTGCCGCATAGTACTAAATACTGCTAAGCTTGACAGTATTAATATAGTATAATATACGGACAGTGGGAATTAGCATTACATGACCCCCACCCCGGGACGATATACGGTCAAAAGGTTGGGACTGCATACAACGGAATGAGTGGGCCTGTATACGGACAAGATACATTTAATGGATTGAGTCAGTACATGTATAGGGACAAGGACAATTTCAATACAGGTTGGGTCTATATACGGACAAGTGAAATTTAATGGATTTTGTCTGTATAGTGACGAAAGAAACTGAACATAGGGATGTATAGTGACAATATTTGGGACTGTATAGGTACAAGGGGAACTGAACATAGGGATGTAGGCCGATAAATAAGCCCTACACCCGTGTTTATGTTGATTTTCAGAACAGGAGCTGATATCACCTATTCATTAAAAGCTGCAATTATCTGCATCACATTTTATACATTTACCGGTATTTCTCGTGGCTGTGCAGCTACCATCGACTGTAGAATTCTTTTGGTGACATGTACATTATATTTTCGGAGCATATCATATGTTTGGTGAATTTTAAATCCACATGGAATAGCATAACCATTTGTCCTATGGCCATTTTGAGTTTCGCGCTTGATATGACTGTTACCAATTACAGGTATGTGTCTATAGTGTACGCAAGTTTGTTCCAGAAAGATTTGCATGCAGTAAAATTACACAGTTTAATGAACAGGCCACATCAGAGCCACATATTGTCCATCAATATCAACACAGATTTGGGGGTTCATTTATTGGACTGATAGGAATGTAGAGTGACACTGCATTGGGAGTGTCTAGTAGCAATGGGAATTTAATATGGGGAATACAGGACTGACACTTTGCAGACAATATGACTTTAACATGGGAATAATAGGACAATAGGAATGGAACAGGTGGAGTTACGTCACGGTACTGGACATTGGCAACAATGATGCAAGCGGCTGACCTCAATCGGGCGAAACAGTAACAGCGGTGAAAAGAAGCTATATCGCTTGGCGGGGCGGGAAATGAACTTCCGCTCAGTAATAACCAACAAACACAAACTTTTGCTTGGCGGGACGGGAACCCGTACCGTTCATACATAAAACAAAAGCTTGATATTTAATTTCTCCGGAGGGGGGAATGGTGCCGCTTCCCCCAGGCATTTATGGACTCAAGGAGTCTTATTTAATTTGGTCGTCAGGTCCGGGCTGCTATTAAGTAACCATCGACCTGAATGGAGGACTCTGGGTGAGTGGGAATAGACCCAACACACACTCAACCCTAAAAACCTATTAGGTGTGTTAATGGTGTGCAATGGCACAAGTGGAAGTATTGGAAATTATTTTCACATCTCCGCCATTTTGGAGCTATCCGAGTTGTGGCAATAAAAGAGAGGTACCATTAAGTCCAAGGATGTCGTACAGCCCGCAACATCGTGATGCCGTGCTTAATTCAAATCTGATTCAGTTATTACTAATGGACAGGAAAATACCAATAATGTGTAAACCACTTATGCAATTAAATCAAATCAATGAAGTCGTAAAATTTGTTTAACTATCTTAACTTTCCAATATCTCTAGTACATGTATTAAGTCCCTAACAAGTTTGAATACTAAAATGTCTATGCGTCATAAATAAGTACAGTCACTGTTTGGTACAAATAGCTTGCTAATTTTAAACGATGTGCAAAAAAATGACCACGTCAGGTTTCGTGAAATAGATTGTTCGAAAAAAGTTCTGGTACCAAATTAGGACCCTGTTAACCAGGCAATGAAAGCAATCGGATTCTTTTCTGTGTTGCTTTTTCTTGTCTGTTTGAGTCACCCTTAATGTCAGGCTGCCATCTTGTTCTCATGGTGTCCCAGCATATGGTTGTTCCCTCGGACAAGCCATTATTTTCTTTTATCCTGGGTTCTTTGAAGTTGTTTCTCTCCTGATGTTTTTTCAGGTTTGGTCCAGCGGTGATGTCCCTTTATCCAAACTTTTTCCCCCTAAATTGGATGAACTCTATGCTGTTTTGAATTTATAGAGTATACAGCCCCATACGCTCCAAACCTTATAGTTCAGTCGGGGGTCTGTATGCCTAAAGTTAGATAAAATTGAATTGCGGCTTTGTGCTGCGGGACCTGGTAGTCTTTGGGCTTTTAAACTACCCTATACTGTTTAAATTGGGACCATAAGATCGGGATAGAATTTTTTATCTCAGACCATCTAATTATATTTAATTTTTGGCCTTCTGACTTTAGAATTTGATACGTATTTGGTAATTATTATTTACTGTCAAAGAGGCTGTATTAAGAGGAAAGTTAGAGAAGGTAACATGATTGAGGGTAGTTTCCTATACTTATTTTATGCGCTGTTTGTTTATAAAACTTATTTGTTTTTTTAAAAATATTTTTTGCCTTTTACATTGTGTCTCTTATTCCCTAATTGAATTCATTATTTGTTCGTTGTAATGTTGTACCCCTATTACTTTATCTTTCATCTACTATGTTGACTTGTTATTATTTCCGCAGTGATTTGATTACTCAAAGGGCTTTGAGTAATTCTTCCCGGGTTGGTTGCTCAGTATACGAGCCTTGATCATCTCATGCCCACCGAGGTGTATGTGGGTTCCAAGGATGGTTGAGATATACCTGTTTATTTCTGGTCTTCCATCCCTTAAAGAGGCTTTCATTTTTGATGATTACTTTTGGTTTGAGCTAGTACTAGGTTTCTTCCTTAGTTTTGTTCTTTTTCGCTATTATGTTCTTTATTTTCCTATTTTCTAAATCTTCTCTAGTAGCCCTGTTGCTTTTAAAAATTCAATTATATTTTTGAATGTTGTTTGGGGGTTGATATTTGTTAATTTAATTATTTCTAGATTCGTCCTTACAAAGTTAACATTACAGCAGAAAAACCATCCAAACATTTCAATGACCAATCAAATTTACCCTATCAGAACTAAGTTGGGTAAGTGAAAAGTTTGCCAAGTTAACCAAAAGATTCAACAGCTAATCAGATTTAACATTGAATTTCTGGAGTCGTTACGAATCGAGGACGTATTTTTGTTCAAATCAAGTCCAGCAGTACTAATCGACAACAATATACTCAATAATGTGTAAGCCAACTGTGCAAGTAACCAGATCAAAAGAGTTAAATAAGTTCCATTAATTCATTCATTAAGTTTGATTTTTGCGTACAAAGTGAACTTGTAGTTATCGAGAATAATACAAGTCGAGTATTAGTCAACTAAACTTAACAATTTTGAATCACGCAATTTCGGCTCAAGTAATTTTAGTTTCGATGGCGGCATGTAAATGATCGGTATAGGTCGTGGAGAGAGATTATAAAAAGAGGTTTTTCTAAATCCAAAGTGAAAAGCTCGCAATTTCAGGCAATGAAAGCAATCTTTTATCTTTATTTCCTTCATCTGTGACTGCTATTATATTACATGCGTCATCCGGTAGATTGGCTATCACACACACACACACACACACACACACACACACACACACACACACACACACACACTTTCTGGTTAAGGGATAAATAATTTTAAGGGATGAAAACACACACATGTACACGAACGCACACAAAGGCACACGCAAACGCACAAAGAAACATATGCGAAAACATACCAACACCAACACACACACACACACACACACACACACACACACTTTTTTTTAAGGGATACACTTCTTGTTAAGGGAAGAAAACAGACACACCATACACACAAACAATCAAATGTACGCGAACGCACACAAACACAAATCCACACACGCACACACACACACACACACACACACACACACACCAAACAAACGTTCCTGTATGCACAGAAACACAAATACACACACTCACACACACCCGTTGACGGCTGCTAAAAAGATATATTGTGTCCCAGATCACTTTTACAGCAATGTTCACACTTTAACTTTTATAGTAATGTTCACACTTTAACTTATATAGCAATGTTCACACTTTAACTTTTATAGCAATGTTCACACTTTAACTTTTATAGCAATGTTCACACTTTCGCAATAGTTATGATGTACAAATTCACGGTGAACGTGATAGGTGTTTCCATCTTTCTCGTCAGCGGCCATGGCAGAATCCACTTTAAAAGGAATAACACGCAGTAACGGTACGGAGGTGTGTTCCACCACGTTATACTTTACCATATCGGAGACAACAAAGATAAAATTTAATCCTTAGTTCAGCTCTACAGGGGATCTAACTTACTTCATAAAATCCAAGCTGTTGATGATGATTGGTACGGGTTTCGTTTTCATCCATGTAGTCTAACACTTGGGCACCCAGACCTTTGACCTTAAAAGTGTTTTGCCTTTCAGTGATGCTTTTGATTTGTGTAGGGTAAACCAATTGCATGACCTGAGGAAATTTGGCCGTGAAACAGCAAAATGTATTTTGAGGAAACACATCAATGGTAGTCTCACTGGGTAAAATTGGTTGTTCATAATTCCAGAGTTATGATGTCCGAGGGGTCAATGGAAGTGAGAAGAGTGTCTAAAAAAAGTGTTGTTGTTGATTGTTTGGGTGGCCAATTTTGGGAGGCTGAGTGAGTTAGACAAGTGCACAAATTCTCCATGTTGTACCAAGATCTTTTTCTTTTGACGGATGAGTATGTTCTTTTGAACCATTTGGCGAAGAATGTGTCGATGCTTGGTGGCTCAGCATTTTTCTATGTGAGGCAAAGATATCGTGCCTTTCAAAACATTCAGACAAAATTTTCACACGTTATCGATGATGTCTTTATACTCAGTTTTAATCATTGTTTTTAAACTGGATGGAACTTTGGACAGGGCAGACAACACGACCCAATATTTAGCTAAATGAGATGGTAATCCTTTCTTTTTCTTTCTTTAGGGGTAGAAAAGGGAAGACTTCTAAAGGGTGACATCTTTGTTTGTTTGTTCCGGGACACACACAACAAATGCACTGACGTCGATGACTTTGCACACACCCTTTTATCTTTTTTGGGAGTATGTCGAAGGGTCTGTAACCAGTCCTTTCCACAAACTCTGTCTATCACTTCGTCAAACATTTGATAACAGTTTTTCTTATATCGCAAGACAATCATCCCCTTTGGTTGTTTATATTTTTCCTTGAACGATGTTTTTTTTTCAAGGGTAGACGTCGGAAAACACGAGACTGTCCTTTTCTTTTTCCTTTTCCGTTCTCTCTCTCTCTCTCTCTCTCTCTCTCTCTCTCTCTCTCTCTGACTTTGATTTTGAGGGCAGGTACTTTCTTGGCAGCTGCCGCAGCAGCTAAAGCGGAGGAGAGTGTCATCGCTGGAGGAGACGTTCTTGGAGAGACAAGCTACATGAAAAGCACGTGCCAAATCGAGTTTGGCTGGCATCACCAGCTACGGAGAAGTGGAAGAACCTGATGATATTCGAGATGCGTTCACTGTTTCTGCAGGTCGTAGTTTGGAGATGTAAGGTTTCATCCTGGTCAAAGTAATAATCTGTGGGTAGAAGTATTCTGTGGTCTTTTCATGTGTGTGTGTGTGTGGGGGGGCTTTTATTTTGCTGGGGACTTTTCTTTTCTGGGCTTGTGACCTGGTCTTGACACCACTGCTATTTTTCTTCTGTATGTCTTGGAGTCGGGGAGTGGCATTTTTGTTGGGGATGACTTTGGGGGCATTGGGATTTCATTTTAAGAAAGAACGAATACTGACTCCTACTAGAGAACCACTACCACCATTTTTTTAAAATGATTTGCCTTTTGGTTTGATTGTCGATGCGTGGATCAGCCAGTTACGTCAAGGCTACTTTGTTTCTCTCTAAAAAAAAAACGTTTGGTTTGATGACGGATGTAAATGATGCCTTGCAGTTATTGACGTGCTGTCACCGTAAGACTTCGTTTAGACTGGCTTCTACGACACTAACAACGTATTTGTGTTGTTTGTTTCGCGACTGATGCCGTGCAAGGCACGAGTAAATTTGAATGGAAGATGAGACTGAAGGAAGGTCATGTTGACAAGGTGTAAGACAGACCAAAAGTGACCGAGGTTTTTCTTCATAGATTTTTTGTTAAGTAGACGGGGACGTGTGCACGACAGGCTCTCCGTCTTGGCACAAGTGGTGAAACGAAGATAATCAGGGGTGGTGGGTTTTGAATCCATGATTAAATAGGCGTGTGGAGTATGAGTCGCATTGTCGTGCACATGAGTCAGCCAAGGCAATCCTAACTGTTTGGCTAACACTTAGGATTTATCTCTAAGACTTTAAACAAGACCACGCGATGAGCATCGAAACTGATGGTACGATGGGCTTTACTTTGTTGAACAAATTTTGTGTGAAATACTTGACAATGGCATTACTATGATGCCGTTTGCGCGTATACCACAGTTTATTTTCTTTTTCGTCTTCTCCTAACATGTCATCAAAGATAACTGAATGTGTTTGACTGGGCTCAGACACGATCCTGTCGTCTTCACCAGCAACAAATTATCCCAACACGATGTAATCACCTTGACGTTTTCGCAGAAGGCTGTATGCCGATTACCACTCTTTGTAAGACCACACGATTCGTTGATGTTGACGATCGATAAAATGATGTTTATGTTCAATCAAACGTTTTACTAATTCGGTTTTGTCGGAACACTTGGTCCAGCAATTAACACGTTAAAACGATGACAAAGATACAAACCTCAAATGGGTAATGATTTACTATGAAATTTATGAAACTAGCAGCAGAGGAGGCGAATCCTACAACATTTTTAAACAAGTTTTCAATGGATTAAGGCTTAAAACAATGAAATCAGGCAAAAAATCAATGAAATCAGGCAAAAAAAATCAATTAAATCAGGCAAAAATAATAATGAAAAAAAAATCAATGAAATCAAAAACATGATCCTGCATCTTCAACCGAATATTTTATCAAGTCCGATACGATATCGTGTCCTCGGGTCTGCTAAATTTATTGTCACAAATCCGTGTGGTTTTGACTGAGCGTGACTAAAGAAATTTCGAAATTGATTATGATTCATATCACCGCAGCACCAAGTTTGCCAAATATTTCGTAGTGTATGAGTATCAACTCCGTTAAATACACACAGCAGATTGCAATTATCGCGAATCACTTTTGGTATTTGTGTGTACCGTTGAGTGACATATATCACGTCCGTGTTTTTATGTCTGCCTCGGGAAAAAACCCTAGCAGGATTCTTTTGATTATCTAACATGATATCGTCATACACGACTAAATTGTTAATACTTCCATCGATGGCGTCCACGGAAGGGGCTTCATCAATATCAGTAATAAATTCAATAAAATCATCGTCGATTTCAAATTCTTTTGCTTTCTTGTTAAAATCCTTGAGCACTCCATAGCATCGCTGATCGTCTACACTCGGGGCTATTAAATATAATTTGTCCCATTTCATCCATCTTGTTATCAAATTAAGTAACAGTTGTGTCTTTCCGCTTCCAGATTGTCCGATTATACTCATTCTAATTGAATTCGGTAACATTTCATGGTGTTTAATACGTTCCCGTCGTCGGGTAGCTGAATAATCAATTACATTCATGATGTTATATATAAATTATGGATCTATATTGTGTGAAGTGTAAAAAACGTACTGGCACAGATGACTTGACGACGATTACAACAAAAAATAACCGATCAGCGCTTTCTGGTAAATGCGTACAATGTAGTACAAAGAAATTTAGATTTGTTTCTAAACCCAAGGAACCTTTAAAAAAAAAACGAGGAGGTGATATCGCAGCCAAGCTAACTAAACTCCCTGGAACCCCATGGGCAAAATACCCTGGAGAAAAACACCTTCCAGGATATAGCTACTGTGGCCCCGGAACACGATTAGATATCAGACTCAATAATCAAAATCAGCCCCAACCCGGTGAAGAACCAATAAACGCCATTGATAAGGCCTGTCACCTTCATGATGTTGCTTATAAAAGCAATAATCTGCAACACAGGCATATAGCAGATGTGTAATTTATTCATGCGTTAAATGCTATTCCTGATAAATCTTTCAAAGAAAAATTGGCTTCCTTTTTGATAAAATCGGCTATGAAAAGCAAATTGATGTAAGGTGCTGGTAATTAATAACAACATGGAATCTATTTATTATTCCCCAAGAGGATACTGGAGGGGTAAATCAGCAGTCCATAAACTCGCTAGCGCTGCAAAAATGAAAAAAAACCACTGCGGCGGATTGGTTATCTAAACAGGCACTATGGCAAATTTATCTACCACCGCCTAAACAAATTCAATTCTCGCATTTTGATGTGACCTTTCCTAATGAAGTTCATCAGGCTGATATATTATTTCTGCCACATGATAACGGTTAGAAATACGCTCTAACCATAATTGATGTTGCAAGTCGATACAAAGAAGCAGAACCGTTAAAAACAAAATCAGCCACTGAAGTGGCTTCTGCATTTGAAAGGATTTATCGAAGGGGCCCTCTGCACTGGCCAAATCTATTACAAATTGATCCTGGCAAGGAATTTCAGGGTGCAGTGTTATCTACAATGAAATATCATAATGTCACTATCAGACGGGGGCATACTGCGCTACATCGTGATTAGGCAATTGTAGAACGGTTTAATAGGACGATTGCTGAGCGGTTATTTGGATATCAATACGCAAAAGAATTTATCCAAGAAAAAAGATCCCGTGAATGGGTTAAAAGGTTACCAGCTGTGATTACTGCACTGAATAACGAGATTACTAGAACAATCAACATGAAACCTATCAATGCGATTAAAAAGAAGTCAATACCTGAAAAGGAAATTCGAAGAATTTCACAAAAAGATTTCAAAGAACCAATTCTTGGTAGTAATGTCATTGTGAGGTACTTATATGAACCAGGAGAGCTTGAAGGGGGCAGAAAAAGGGCTACTGATCCTATTTGGAGTGTTACTGTACACAAGATATCTAGTATAACACGATCTACGGGTAGACCTCCAGTCTATAAACTGGATTCAACTGCCCCTCAGCGGGGTTTTACTAGACAACAATTACAAGTGATACCCGAGGATACTCAATTGCCACCGCATGGTCTTAACTAGCGCCGTTGCGTCTGTTGCACTCAAGACAAGTTAACATCACATTATTTCTGACATGACCGAGATTGTTATTTTTTCTGTCTACGGTGAATTGGCGAGGATCCTTATCCGAATACTGCCAACGCATTATACAATTGCAACTTGCGCAGTGATTATTCTGTTGTTTCTTCAAAGTGATTATTAATTTAGCATCAATATCAAATTCTCGTTGTTTTTTTTTTGTCCTGTTGTTTGTAACCGGAGAGTTTTTTATCAATAATTTTAACATCAATATCATCCATTGTTGTGTCATCATCACCTGACTCTGTCAGGACAATTCTTCGAAGCTGATTTATTCTTCGTACTCTGGATACTGAAAGATAGACTAAATTTGACCATTCGATGCGATTATCTACCATCCAAACAATTGTATCCGATATAGTCAATCCCTGTGAAGAATGTATTGTTGCTGCGTATCCTAGCGTCCATGGGGATTTATTAGCATGCAATGCATCTTCAACGACATTGATATCAACCAGCACAATATCATTTAATACCAGAATTTGTTTTTCACTTTTTCCTGGAATATCAACTTCAATGTTCTGTTTTCGTGTATCCGATGGCCTATAACAAAGAGGCACTGGAAGTGTTGCAAATTTTTGTTTATGCAATTCAAATAACTTCATCTGAAGTGTGTCCCTGACTATTTTTCTTCTTGCAATTATCAAATCATTTGGTCTCCATGCTTCCCAAAACTCATTCATTGGAGTTTCTGAAATTATTTTACGCGCTATTTCACACTGGATTTTATCCGGTTGTAATCTAATTAGTTTCTTCAATTCTTTTAATTCATTATCAAGTGATCTATGAGCGGTATCAATTTCTTCATAATAGTCTACAAAACCCTTTAGCCATTCATGTGGGGATGCACCGACAAATGGTGGTGGTTGACCATGATCACCGCACATAACGATTTTTGTATTTTTCAATAACAACCACTCAAGAAATATTTTTAATATATCTTCTGACACTGTGTCTATTTCATCCCAAATCATGATTTCAGGAATAAATTTCTCGCCCATACGCTCAGGGGTCCATTTATCTCCTTTCCATCTAAAGAAACTATGATAGGTACAGGCATTTACCCCTCTCTGTATCATCTCTCTTGCAAGTCTGTGAGTTGGTGTTAGCACAATCATGTTTGGATTGGAAACGCGAAATAACTCAATTGCCCGGTTTGTTTTTCCTGACCCACCACAACCGTTTAAATAAACTGTTTTATACCGGCATATTGGATCAGATATCGGTGGTGCATTAGAAAATTCTGAACACTGATTGCTTTCTAAATAATTATTTTCAATTGTAACATCTGCTGATTGAATATAATCATGAAGCATTTCCTTCTTAATTCTCCATGACCCCCAATTCTCGTTGCCAGTAGCCTTAAAATCAGCCATTTTGCTATTTATGTAAAATGAGTCAGTGGCAACTCTAACTGCGGTGTTAGGAAATTTATTGATCATCGAAAACAGATTGATAGAAGCATAACCGAGCATAGAAGCTCTCAAATGTGTGTACTGCGGATTGTATCCATCATTGTAAGTAACAATTGTACCCAATTTGGTTCCATCGGACAGAAATGCGTCTTTACGATTGACATATAGGCCCCTATTCGTTAAATCCGCGATTACAAAATCGTATTCAGCATTGTCTATAATCAATCGTGAAGAATATCTTGTATTGTCGTATTTACCACCTTGGGTAAATTTACTGATTATTCTTCTACTGAGATCTTTTGCTTCATTGTTTCTGATTTCAAATAGCTGTTTAGACCAATCCATGATTTGTTGTTCATTAAAATCAGGAAACAGTTTTCGCTGTTCGCTAATTATTTTTTCTAGATCAGGTTGTGGTAACCAGACTGATTTCTGTGCTCGATAGGATATAATTGCTTCACTGACAATTAATGATTTTAACATCTTACAATCAAGCATATACCGTAATAACACTATTGGCATCCAGTGTTTTTCAGACATGTGTTTACCAATCCAAAGATAACTACACGGATGAAGTCCCTCAGCCAATTCAAATGATACTACACGAGCGAATCCTGCTAAATCAAAGTCAGGCAGTGGTCCATTAATCGCAACACGGGTCATTTCGTGTGTGGGGTGTCCAAATCGTTTGAAATATTTCTCGCATTCTCCATACCCAAGAAAACTTCCTGGATAACACGCAATCATATCAACGGAAATAACGGTTTCTGGGTCGTATTTTGTATTCCATAACCCTCCATGGTTGTATTCAAGACATGACAATCTGACATCTGATAAAAACTCACTTCGGGTTGGTTTCCACGCGTTTTTATTTCTAGCAAAATGTGCTGCAATTGATGGTAGTGTAAAACAGTTTGCTAATAATTGATCGTTGACCTCCCCCTCCCCAGAACTCTGGGGTGAAAACTCACTAGCTAGTTTTTTCATTTGATTATGCAGTTCTTCAGTACGGTACAATTTTCCTTTGGGCCTTACAAACTGATCAAATCTACATTCCTCGTCTGAAGTACTATGAAATAGCCACATTGACACAGGATCGTTTTTACTCAAATGGTAAATAGCATCAAATAATTTCTGCTCTGAAAAAAACTCTTCGGTTTGGGATAGATATTTTACGGTTCTATCCCGTGGGAATATTGTTACTGCAGATGACCACGCGTGTTCGTGGGTGTATTAGAAACTATATCAAGATTGAATTGAGCATCTTTCCAGGGTAATCTCTTGTTACGTTTTTTGGGTCTATCGAGATTAAATTTAGGATTAATTTTCAATAATCTCTTAAATTCCTTCATGTTTCCGTCTCTTGGACTTTTTTTGGTTTATCGAGATTAAATTTAGGATTAATTTTCAATAATCTCTTAAACTCTTTCATATTTCCGTCTCTTGGACGTTTGAGATTAATTTTGTTACGTTTTTTTGGTTTATCGAGATTAAATTTAGGATTAATTTTCAATAATCTCTTAAACTCTTTCATGTTTCCGTCTCTTGGACGTTTGAGATTAATTTTCAATAATCTCTTGTTTCCGTCTCTTGGACGTTTTTTTGGTTTATCGAGATTAAATTTAGGATTAATTTCAATAATCTCTTAAACTCCCTCATATTTCCGTCTATTGGACGTTTTTTTTTGGTCTATCGAGATTAAATTTAGGATTAATTTTCAATAATCTCTTAAACTCCTTATCAGTATTGAATTGAGCATTTTTCAAGGGTGTTCTCTTTAACTCCCTCATGCTATATTAAAAACAAGTATTTAAATGAAAGATTTATGTATAATGAATCACTGCAAATGGCTTATGATTGGATCAGTAACCCCGTGTAACAAATCATGCAGAAATGAGTTCTGTAGGTATCATATGCAAAGCTTTCGTCGTGGGAGCCTTGGTCCGTTACCCTGTATTCGATGTGGGGTTGGGGTCAGAGGGGAATCGCAGTTATGTATTGCTTGTGGTGTAAAGCGATACAGGGAATTGAAGCGTTATTATGATAAAAGAATAAAAAATGGACAATCAATCAGAAATTATGACCCTGACCCTGACGCTGACAAAGTCAGTATCAAGGATAAAATCATAAGAACTCCCCAAGACTACATCGAAAGATTCTCCAGTGATGTAATCATTAGACCAAACACTGAATTAGACAAACAATAGTATTAGTATACGAATGAACCAAGAATTCAGACCACACCTAGTGATTACAAATTATGAAGCATCCAGTGATGGTACTGTCAGAAACCGTACACTGAAGAAACTGGTCGGTTTTGTGAGTAATCATGGGTATTTGATATTTACTGTTGGAAAGAAGAAATATTACAATCATCGTTTCGTATTTGAATGTTTTAATGGATTGATCAAAGATGGTCTTGTTATCAATCACAAGGATTCTAATCCAAGGAACAATTCTTTATCAAATCTGCAAGCTATCACACAAAGTGAGAATTTCAAACGAGGTGGGACTGGAAAATACTCGAAAAAAGCGAGACCAGTAAAATCTTTGAATACAACAACTAATGAAGAAACAATTTTTCAATCCATAACAAGCGCCGGTAGGCACTTCGATATTTGTCTATTTTCTGTTCAAAAAGTTGCAGAGGGGATTTATCGATCTGCCATTTCAAAAGAGACCGGACAAAATGTTCAATTTAGTTATGTCTGATACGTCATATTTTTCAGTTAGAGATATGTCATTGTTATAGAATAATGAATTCTGAAAACATGAATAGCATCATAGTTGAAATAGCAAAATTGAAAAATCAGGATATCAAACTATCAGATGGGTTAAATCCTGATCAAATCAAGTCGGATTTTCAGGATATAGAATACGGAGTTAACAACAATAAATATATGCTACCAAAGAAGTATGCACTCATCAAAAAAATTCAGAATTCTATTAGAGACTCTCTTGCATTTTCCAGTGACATCAGTGTGTTCGTTCCGTTGTATACTATCGTAGAAGGAATACGAAGAGAATTAGGTAACGAATACGAATTGAAAAAAGAAGTCAACTCTAAAATTAGAAACCTACGGGCGTTAATTCAAGAAAATGAACAATTTTGATTGCCCGACCATTTATCATTTTTTGATTGTGACCGACCATTATCATCGACCCTCATTTTTTTAGCCGACCTTCAAGAGGGATGTCAAAAATAGAATGGAGCAAGTGCTAGTATTATTTATTTTCATAAGAATTTCCACACTTGCTCCATCATTGATAGAGCCGTTAAAACAACAAAATAACACTTCCATGATGGTGTTGAAAATCATCAGATGTGTCAAAAATAGAATGAAGGAAGTGTCAGTATTAAATATTTCATATACAATTTCGTCACTTCCTTCATCAATGATAGAGCTGTTAAAACACTTCCACGATGGTGTTAAAAAATCATCCGACATGTCAAATTGGAAAATTGTTTTCGTCTGTTAGGTCGGGATTGAAAAATTGTTTTACAATTGAAAAATTGTTTCTGATTTCAAATAATGGTCAATGAAGCATTAACGACCCGATTGGCTCGTGAACGACTAGATGCAATTAGGAGATTTATACCAATTCGTGACTCTGTCAGGAATAAACTGCAACAACAACAGAGTCTTCAGACTGATTTTGCTGCGGGATCTGAAGAATTGTTTAAACCAGTAACCACAGCAACGAAGGGAGTAGAGCATGCTATACGGGGAGATGTTCCCGAGACGGGGAAATCTGTTATTGGTGAACTTGAAAAAATAGCAGCGAAAACTGAACAAACAAAACAGGCTGTACAAAAAATGGAATCAAAAAGAACAGTAGATGATCTACGCGTGAGATTTAACGAGGAAGGGTTAGCAAAAATTGATGGGACTAAACCAACAGGAATTCCTGCGCTTGTTGTTGAGACTTATGAGAACAGAAAAAAATGGTTGAAACCAGAACATCATAAGTTTGTTAAGAATTTCACTCATTGGGCTGATATATTTTACAAAATCAAAACTAAAGAAAGTCAGATTAAGAGAGATAGTGCATCATACATTGAATATATCAATGCGGTGGGTATAGTGTATAATCAATACGAAGAGTTTAAACAACAAAAAAACGCCAAAATTGCAAAGAAAGCGACAGCAACCTGCAAAGAAAATATCTTTCTCGCCTAAAAAACTACAACAACTACCACCTGATGATGATGATGATGATGATGATGATGATGATGATGATGATACTCTTGATTATTTACAAACCACGGATACAGACAAACTAGATGAAGCAACTGGTTATAGCGGAAGTGGATTAGGAAACCCAAGTAGGGTATGTCCTGATAGTGTTATCAATGATATATCACGATTAGATGTTCTTGTAGGAGGTTTCCGAGCTGGAAATAATTCACCGGAAATAATTAATGAAGCAGCTGATATCTGTAGACGGTTATTTCAAGGCGGTATCATGGATATCAAAACATATCGAGATTTCATTGGCGAGTTAGTGGAAAATGGGTATCATAGTGACTGAATTGAAAAGTCAATTGATTAAATAAATAACAATTGAAAACACTAGTGTTTTTATAATAAGATGATCATACACTACAATCATGATAAACCAACCCCCGTCTATGTAGTTAATTCACGGTTTCCAGTTTATAGAGCATACTACGGAGATGGTTTAGGTAATACCATTGCAGGGTTTTTTGCGAGAATGGCCCCAAAAGTGATGCCGTTAGCTAAACAATTATCAATGAAAGCCATTGATGTTATTCGTGATAAGGATATTGGTACTGTTGGAGATCTTGCCGGAAAAGCGTTTTCAGCTGCGAAGAATAAATTAACATCATTAGTGAGACGAAAAAAGAAACCGTTACCGTCTACAGCGGAAATGCCTGCAAGTGTTAGTAAAATTATAAATAACGCAGTAGATGAAAAATTAGCGTCGATGGTGACTCCAAGTGACCAAAGCAATATTGCAAATATGATAGCAGGAAGTGGCTTTAAAAAACTACGACGATGAAATGGAAAATCGCGATTTAGACTCTGATAAATAGAATAAAATGTTCAAACAGTCACGTGATCCAGCGTTTGATATAGACGCCCCAGTTGGCAAGGATGATTCTGTACGCGATTATCAATATTACGCCTATCATGCCATAGACTCAAATAGTCGATCAAGAATTGATCTTCAAGTCCATGATACCAGTAAATACTTTTTGCCTTGTGAAGCATTTATCGAAGTAGAAGGAGAACTTGTAACAGCTGATGATACTACTGCTGTACCAGCACCGTATCCAGTTGGTACTCAAGTCGGGTTTGTCAATAATGGTATCATGGCGCTATTTGAGAGTGCTAGATATCTCATTGATGGAAAAGAAATTGAGTCGATAGATCGTGATGTTGATGTGGCTACAACAATAATCGGGTTAGCAAGATATTCTGATGATTATACAAGATCAGCAGGACCTTCTATGATGTTTTCAAAAGATGTTAAAAATACCGCTGGAGGAAATCAATTTGTTGTAAGACGACCAAAGAATAATGCTGGTACCGCTAATATTGATGCCGAGGATATGATTATAAACAACGATGTTAATTTCAATCTAGGAGCTGCAACACGTATTTCAATGTTGGAAGGGCGGCGTAAATCATTTTCATGTGCGATTCCACTGCATCATATTTTTGGATTCTGTAGAAATGTACGAAAAGTTATTTATGGAGCGAAGCATACAGTAGCACTGGTGCGAAAGAGTGATGATAGTGACGCAATTTGGAGGATTCCAGCAGACAATGCAAATCCCAATGCTGATGCTTGTAAAGTCAATTTAACAATACTATCATTGTGGATGCCAATGTTGACTCCAGCAATTACCGCAGAAGAACGATTACTATCATTTATGGACCAAGGAGGAAAGTCGTTGTTGAGTTGGCTAACAGTAAGTACAGATGTGAAGCAATCAAATCTGAACGGGTTATTCACGTGGAATCTAGCATCAAAACAAGGCATGGCTGCACCACGTCATATATTTATTGCGTTACAGGATAACACACGAGTTGGCAATCAACTCTCCAGCCATATGATATTTGATCAATTAGGTGTTAAAGACGTCTCACTGAGAATAAACGGCCAGCAGGAACCATCTGAAGATGTACAACTTAATTACACCGAAAATCATATTGCACGCGTGTATCATAGGTTGTTGTCATTTATGGCACGTGATCAAAATGTTGATACCGGTCTACAAATATCACAATTGGATTTTAAAAGCCTCTATCCGATTTATTACTTTTCACTGGAACATCTTGATTTTACAAGACAGTCTGTTGTTGATATACATTTTAGAGCTAATGTTACCCGTCCTGGTGCTATTGCTAATTATAGAGCGGTTGCTGTCATTCTCAGTGATAAATCAATGCTACTTGAAGGTGTTGGTGGAAGAATGAGAGTGGTAGATGCACCAGTGGAAAATCTTTGAACGATTTTCCATTGAATCGCTTTACAATTTAGAATCAATCTATTATGTATAATATGTCATATAGTAATATTAGTGTTGCGTTAACTCCCGGTCAAATCAAGAAATTGCAATCGGAATCAGCTAAAAAATGTGGAACCACTATCACGCTGAAACCGAATCAAATGAATGGCGGTGCAAATAAATTATCGCTGACAACTCGTCAAATAAAACATTTCAATGATGCACTTGTAGCAAAAAAAGGTGTTCAGATTACTCTTTCAGCGGCTGCTATCAAAAATATGATTAAAACAGGCGGTATATTTCCATTGTTAGCTGCGATTCCGGCCTTGATTGCAGCAGCAGCCCCAGCAGTGGCTAAAGCAGCGGCGTTAGGAGCCGTTGGTACTGCAGCAGGAATGGCACTAAAGAAGGCATCTGGACAGGGATATAAAAAAAAGGGAAGGGGTCTAAGACTACCAGGAACCCCGTATTCATGGTACAGCGGGAGATCTGTTCACGGATCAGGCCTGAGACTAGGACCGGTTTATTAATTGAGGAACCTATGGTTCCCAAATCTTCGATTGTTCCTATGTCCAATTTTGATTTAATGGATGCTGCTAAAAAACTAGCGATTAAAAATTTCAGAGGTGTTTTTATGAAGGATCAGTTACCACATCAACCAAACAACACTGAAACAGGTATCATTAATCTCGATAACAGCACAGGACCCGGAACTCACTGGGTTGCATACGCTATTGATCCACGGGCAATCGTCTATTTTGATTCATATGGATTAGCACCGCTAAAAGAGTTTATGCGTTACATAAAACATTTTCCAATGAAGACTTGGTATTCTACGCTACCAACACAACAAATGAATGATCCACCAATATGTGGCAGTGAAGTATTAAATGTCCTTAACGCTATTTCAGCATCTAGAAAACCACCACACATTGTCGTAAATGAATACACCAGTAATCGAAGTCGTCAAAAACGATTTTAGAGAGAGGTGTATAAAATATCATGATTGATATTTGGGGGAGATCTTTGAAACCCAAACCCGATGACACTGCAACCCCTGATTCTATCAAGGATATAAAAAAATAATTGAAGATGAAATCGCTGAGACGTTGAACTTAACAAGTGTTGACCCGAACGAAATAGTTGTATTTCAAGACAAACAGGGTAAATTGAAAACTAGTGATGTGTCGTTGGATGATATTTTAGTTAAACAACAAAACGCAATCGAGAACACCGTTGCGTTATTTTCCGATCAGGGTAAACTCAAACCGGGTGTACTTTTTTCAACGATTACAGATCGATTTACAAACCACGATAAAGAATTTGAAGATCATTTAAGAAACTACAATAGTTTCCGTAGAAATGTCATTCATAAGTTCTTTGGATCCCCGATTGCAGTTACACCATCTATCGCTGATATTAAAACGTTTATGGATAATCAAAATGTCAACAGTGACCTCAAAAATGAATTATTTGTACTCAGTTTGAGATTCTTCGGCGATGAAAATTTAATACCAATGAAACCCCTTGATATGATATACACATTACAAGAGATTAGGAATGAGTTTGCAGGACTTCGAGATGCCCGCAAAGTAAAAATTCCGAATCACCGCGATGAAATTAAAAATGTTGTGTACACGATCCAACACGGATCATTTGCGTGGACACCTACAAACAACAAATTAAATATCACTGCAACCGTTAAAGGTATTTATCGATTAACACTAGTGACAACGACTCAATTTAATATTTCATCGTCCAGTTCATCCGGGGTCAATAATACGATTTCAACGATCATCGACAAGGATACAACTGAACAGTTCACGTTAACATCTACTGATAAAAATTTGATTAGGGTTTCAACAACATGGTATTTGGAATTCGTAGCGGATTTAAGTTGAAAATTGCAAAGCAATTTCACTAACGGTTTCAATTGAAATCGTAATTGAAAACGCTAGCGTTTTTAAAATAAAAATGATTTCATCATCGCAATATCGTTATGATCAGGTCAGAGAATTTCAAAATAGACTCAAAACCCTCACTGAGGAGTATGCAATGAAAATTAAAAAATATCGCAGGAGAATTACCGCAATTGATGTTACCGTGTATTCAGTGAGTGGTGTAATCACCGGAGCTGGTATTATACTGTCTTCAGTGACAATGATTGCCCCGATAGCTGTTCCAATTTGCATTTCTGCGGCAACAACAATCGCTGGAATTATTTCAATAATAACAAAAAAAATATCATCATGCAGCCAACGAAAACTACAAGACTACAAAATTCAATTTCATGTTGTGTCCACTGCATACTCGCAATTATCCTCATTGATATCGTCATCTCTCGATGATACAATTATATCAGAGAGTGAGTTTTCAGCAATGGTAGGTATTTACGATTCTGCGATGTCAAAATTAGAGCGACAACAACATGAGTATAATAACAATGACAACACAGATGGAATTACTTCAACAAATAGTGGAGAACACAAACCCAGTACAAACCAGCATGATCTCAATAACCTCAACGAATCCAGAATTCAGTTTGAATTTCCCCTCTCCGGTCCCAGTGAAGGAAATCGCGTTAGCAAAATTACGAGTGTATCACAGTTGGCCTAATATCAGATCAAAATCATTTGGTGGTCAACAACCGAATAATTCACTGGTATTTGCAAATAAGAATAAAGACGACGGTACCCCAGACTGGAACGTTGTTTCCATACCAACCGGATCATACCAAATTGAACAAATCAATAATGAATTCGCGCGTAGAATAAAATCCATTACTGGAGCAGAATCAAAAATAGCTATAACAGTTCATGAGCCAACACTATCATCTGCCATTGAAATAAGCACAGATGGTTATGTCGTAGATATCTATCAGAGTTCTATAAGAACGGTACTGGGATGGCCTGAATTACCACCAGGGGTGAAAACCGTTGATTTACCAGAACCACAAAAATCTGATTATGTCACAGACAGGATAAAATCTGATAATCCAATAAAGAGTTATATCGATTACACCAAATTGAATTTTTTTGATGAAGCGGTAGAAGCCGCCACTAAAAGAGAATCCTTATTTATTCGACCGCATGACATCACCAAAAATTTCACAGTGATGAATAATGATTTTTCATTGTTGTTGCCATCTCTTAAATACGGCATTCTCACCCGAGATGAATTTATCAGCATCGTAGAAACATGTAACAAAATCATCAATGATATGGAATCATTTCATTCACAAATTATTCAAGAAGTATTAGGTGACAGTAGTCCTGTAACAAGAGATTTTTTTGCAAATAAATATGATATCCCCGTCAAAGATATTCCATCATTCAAAATACCAGGATATAATATATCAGGACTAAAAAAACTTCTCAGTGACACCATCGATGTTGGTTTTAAAATAATTCATGATACGTGGAAAAAAACAGCATCACCGGAAATAAAAATCCTCAAACATAATAATGACCCAGATGGTGGTGGCAGGCATATTGCTCCGTTCAATGTGAATATTTCATCGGTGATAGCAATCAATTTAGTATGTGATGTTATCGAAGGAAGCTATCAAATAAATTTAGAACGATCAAATCAAGCTCAGCAGGGATATATTTTATACTCTTTTGCACCATCAGCTCCTCCAGGGTTTCTAATCATTGAATCCCCGGTGAATCCAGTCTATATGCGATGTCATAATAATTCATTAACCAGAATTAATTTCAAACTCACTGACCAGTCTAATAATCTGATTGATCTACAAGGTGAAGTTTTACAAATTAGTCTGTTTGTAAAGTCCTAAGGATTTTCATCCTGAAAGGATTTTCATCCTGAAAGGATTTTCGTCCTAGGACACGATATCGTATCGGATTGGATAAAATATTCGGTTGAAAAGTTTTACTCATTGCATGATCGTCTCCATTGGCAAATGGAGGCTTTCTCTTTTTTGATTTCATTGATTTTTTCATTATTATTTTTTTCCTGATTTCATTGATTTTTTTTTGCCTGATTTCATTGATTTTTTGCCTGATTTCATTGATTTAAGCCGTAATCCATTGAAAACTTGTTTAAAAACGTTGTAGGATTCGCCTCCTCTGCTGCTAAACTCGTTGATTAATGTCCAGCTTAAGGCCCAAAGTGCTGGTCTTGTATTGCCCATGATAAATTCTCATTGTTGCTAGACAGTCCCAATCTATTGTCACTATACACCCCTATGTTCATTCCCCTTACAGTACGAATCCATTAAATTTCTGTTGTACCTATACGGACCCAATTCATTCAATTTCCCTTGTCCTTATACAGGCCCAAGCCATTCCCTTGTCCGTATGCAGTACCTTTATTTTGTCCGTATAAATCTTGTCCTTATATAGTCCCAGGAGGGTCTTGTAATGGTAATTCCCATTGTCCGCATATCGTCCCCTTTTATTACTCCTGACAAAGCCACACAAAGCCTCACCTTCACAAAGTACGACAAAGCCTGACCCTGACAAAACCACACAAAGCCTGACTCTGACAAAGCCACACACAGCCTGACCCTGACAAAGCCACACCAAGCCTGACCCTGACAAAACCACACCAAGCCTGACCCTGACAAAGACATACCAAGCCTGACCCTGACAAAGCCACACCAAGCATGACCCTGACAAAGCCACACCAAGCCTGACCCTGACAAAGCCACACCAGGCCTGACCCTGACAAAGCCACACAAAGCCTGACCCTGACAAAGCCACACCAAGCCTAACCCTGACAAAACCACACAAAGCCTGACCCTGAACAAGCCACACCAAGCCTGACCCTGACAAAACCACACAAAGCCTGACCCTGACAAAGCACGACAAAGCCTCACAAAGCTATACATAGCCATTCAAAGTCAAATTAATAAAGTGTGTTTATATTATTAATTATATTGATGAATAAATTAACCAAACCGAAAGGCTAGTTTCCAACATTATTTTGCCGGATTAAGTACCAAAACTGGACCGAAGAGTTCTAATTCGAACAAGGATAAAGTAATGATAAAGTCTTAACACAATCATATTTGAAATCTTTGTTATTATTTTATAAATTGTTTATTTGAATAATTATGGACATAAAACTGAATTTTTTAAATATATGTTTTAACGAGTTGTCAATTTTTGTCTACTTCTATCTATATTCGACACATAACATTAAGGTACACAAACCCAGAAAGGGTCAGATTAGGAAGGTGTATTTAATTTGTAATGTCATATTGATGAATAAATCAACCTGACTGAAAGACTATGGTTATATTCGTACCCCATTAATAGACCGCAAATTGGGAGATTAATTAATTTCGATAAAGTCAGACAAAATCCGATTGAAATGTTTTGTAGTTTTATGAGTTAAATGGATAAACTATTGGAACAAAATGCCACATTTCTAAATGCGTCGTACTAAGTTATCAAATATATGTTGGCAAACTCAACAGTTGTATCAATGTTTCACAAACCATCTATATATATATATATATATATATATATATATATATATATATATATATATATATATTCGACATAATCGACATAGATGACTATTTTCCACGCCGGCATACAATGTCATACAATTGCAGACAAAATCACGCAATGACATCACAGAAAGTATTGTTATCATTTCTAACTTGAAAAGTAAAGGCCCAGCATGTAACACATGCATATCTTTGAATAATTTACCAATTAAAAGTATGCAAAATGAGGCATACTAATACTAGGGGACACGTATATATTGTTATATCAATAAAAACAGTTACTGTGTTAGCTTTATATTTATCATACATCTTATTTACGTTTAAATTACAAAACGCCTAGAGCTTCTGCTCGATAAAGACAAAAGATAGAAACAAACCGAACTGGGCTTTTGTTGTATGTGGACTTAATTGTGGTGTTGGTTCCTTTATTTGTAATTAGTGCAAGTCTTGGATGCATACAGAAGCTGATGGGTTGACATCTGGTTATTTAAAACTATATCTGTGCAAACCTTTATGAGTGTCTTGTGTGCATTCATCCAAGCGACAGTGTAGTGTACAACTATGATAGCTCAATGACCATTCTAAATACGGTTATTGTTATTATTATTATTATTATTATTATTATTATTATTATTATTATTATGTTCATGGAGGATGAATTTTCTTATTTGTTAATTCTATTCTTTCTCTTTTTGTTCGACAGTGAAACATCATCGTGTAAATATGTAATTTTGTTCAGTGTTGTCAGGAAAAAAACGACAGGATCACGAAGGGCAAATACACGACAATCACTTAAAACTATGTAGTGTTGATACAAAATTTATATCAATAAATAAAACAGAATTAGAAATTTTTTCCTTTGTCTATGATCATTTTAAAAAAGGATCTATTTAACTCAGTACAAGGATAGAAACGAATTTATACTCACAATACTGGAAAATATGTATTGTCGATATAAAATTTACGACATTGGGTAGTGAAGTGTTGCTGTATTCTATTAACACGCGTCATTGCCTGTTACAATCGCAAACAGGTGAGTAGGATCGCGCTACCTTTAACAGAATAAGTACATTTTTAATGCCATTTAATAATATTGTGTGACTGTCAAAAGAAAACATTACTGTCGATAGTTTATCATAAATAGACATTTCAAACTAATACAAATTCAAGTTAAGACTTTTTTAAGATTTGATATGACTTTTAGGGATGCACTTTTATTGGATCTTATCTCCAAATGAACACGCATTCATTGTGGTGTGCTTAATAAACCCAGCAATGACCTTTTTTTTTTGTGATTTATGCGGCAAAAGTAACCTACAACAATATTGCACAGTTTTAATTTCTCTTTCACCACCTTTAAATTGTAATCATGTTATTTCGGCTGAACATGAGGGCATGCACCGTTGGTCCAGAACTTGTAACTATTGACAGTTAGGAAAGTTAAAAGACAGGTGGATATATACATATGTAGATCTTTCAGTTTTATTCAGACTGATGTTATAGTAAATTTGCTGTAGACAACACGCTGTTATGTGATCGACCCCCACCCCCAAACCAGGACCAAAACCCCGTAAGGTCCATCGTTTAATTAGTTTACAGATTTAGGGCATGTTATTTAGATGATAAGGGGTCTGTGAGGAAAATAAGAGAGTAATTGAAGAGGACGATTTCATTATAAAATGAACGTAACAGTCATAGCTGTTGATATCTCCATAGATTATCATTGTTATCAGAAATTAATAGAATGGCGAACACCTGCCTTTCTGTATGTCCTTGGGCAATGAATACATTTACCTGTATTGACGCCACATACGTTCTGCCTCCCGTCCATTCAATATTCACTCCATTCACTATATATTCCGATGAAGTTTGGACATTTTAAAAAAGTAAGGTCTGGCAATCAAGATGGTTACATGAAAATGAGAACATGTGAATTTGGAAAGTTGATTTACCCCCACCCACCCATCCCCACCCCCACACATTTTCCATTAATTTGTCTAGGCGAGCAAGCGCACACATAAGAGACAGTCTAAATGAATCCTTTGGTGAGAGAGAACGCGTGTTCGGAGTTGAATATATTTGTTTTTAGATTAAATCCTGAAATTTTAAAATACTATAAGCGTAGGTTCTTTTAAAATAAATATTTCATGGGATTAGGGTTAGGGCTAGGTTTTAAAATAAATATTTCATGGGAGTAAATAAACTTTTATCTATGTTATTTGTGTGATCTTATGTGCTCTAACAAACTTTATAGAAATAACGTGTTATGAGACTGTAAGAAAACGTCCTCTTTCTATCAAACCGCATATTTGCCAGTACTGTAATCATCAGCAATAACATGCATTTGTTATTGCGAAATACATCGCGTGAAATGAACGAATATACCATAACGAATAGCTTAAATGGAAAATTTTTATCACAACAAGAATGTAGCACGCTATATATTAGGAAAATGCTATTTGTATCCTTTAGTAATTTTAGGAACTAAGAGTTTACATAACACATGTCTCTGTTTCAGGAAAGAAATAAAAATATCTGTACTCTTCTTATCAATACAAAAGACTGGCTGTAAACGTATATGTCAAAATCCGTGATAAATTTAAATGATTAAATTTTTTTGCAGGTATTACTGTTTGTTATTATATCATTATTACAACGACACTATTATACTATTATGGACACATATATTACTCCCATGATGTTAATTCATACACCCTGACCTTTAACAAACATAATGCAGTGACCTGTCTGCAGGATTAGATGTTCTTAAAACTGCAAATAGCCATAGCTGTTATTCAATGTATAACGTAATTAACTAGAATACTACAAAGAAGGCTGATTGGACGCTCATTTTCCCCCAGCTGTGCCCCACAGTCAACTGCTGCAGTCGTTAATATGTTGCCACGTGGCATGGCGATATATGGATAAAATCCTCTATTTCAGCCTAATAAAATGGAATGGGTGGAACACTTGAATCAGACTTCTACAGACGAACGGAACTTCAGTGAACGAAGCAGATGAACAAACTAATGTGGCATTTACATGTTCGTAAAGTTTAGAGGTGAGTCGCATAATTAGGCAGATTTTAAAACCATCATATTCTGAAATTGAACTTTATTTTTAATCAGTTACTTTAATTTGCAATATGTTTATCATACCAAGCAGCTATTTGGGAAGGGGGGGGGGGGGGCGATCGCCAATTTCAATGCGTATGAATACTTTAATACATATTTTTTCATGATACAGAGAAATTTCTAAGTTTCACCTAAATGAATGATTGGGTTATTCCCTTCCGAAATAAATTTAACAGGAACTGAATTCGTTGCCCACCCCCACCCCCAAATAAATTCGTAAATTTGTATAAATAATAAAGAACATCCGATTACATGAATCTGCAATATTTTTTGAAGACATTGTATAGGTTTGGGGCATATTATTATTATTATTATTATTATTATTATTATTATTATTATTAGTAGTAGTAGTAGTAGTAGTAGTAGTAGTAGTAGTAGTAGTAGTAGTAGTAGCAGTAATTAGAACTGCACGTTCCATTCCATGTACTGATATAGTACATATCAGTTAACCATTGAAAAACAAGCTTTAGGAGCTATCGAATGCCTTCTACGTAAAAACAAGATCTTCGTTTCTATGTTCGATTTTTACACAGATATTGTAATGTTACGTACGAAGATTAATAATACACAACAGTTAATAGGTTTAGTAAGATGTACGCACAATATTTTTTGAATAGTTGATACTTTAGAATATAGACCTTTTAGGCGAAGGTAATAAATAGTAGTGTCTGTCATTTGATTCATTTTCATCGTAATTGGCCAGCTACAGAAATCTGCATTGGAACAGCTGCATTGGAACAGCATTCCTGCTCTGCCCTGATTGTCATAATTGGCTAAGCTTGTTATAAAGGCTAAGTTTGATGAATTTATAGTTGGGTATAATGTGTCGATCATTTAATAATATAGCAGAAAACAATCATATGGAAGAGGAATAGTAAAAGTTTATTAAACACTGGTTTAATTTTATGAATGTCAAATTTATAGAAAACAATTTAAAATATTGTAATCGTTTCCTTGGTGTATATATTATGGCTTCATTTCTTATCATCTCTTGGCTTTTAACATGAATTCTTGAATCAGGTATTAGGCGATACTAACACCGTAGTACATGTTTTGAGGCAAAGACTTAAAAAAGACTAAATTGCAAAAATGGTATTATATATTATCATATTCATTAATTAGCCAAATTATGCACACATATTTAAATTTTAGCCTTTTCTGTATAAAACTGCCTTCCATCCGTTAGAAAATGAAACTGACAGATTAACAAACTGTTACTCTTCACAAAAGAGATACTGTAAATGAAGTTCTTAATGAAGATGGGCGTCGTTTTGTGCTAACCCACAAACGTTTCTAAGGTCCTTTATTTGGAAACTTAAACTTCCTACGAAAATGAAAAAATAAGGTTAATAACGTCGAGCCAATGCTTCAAACTAACTGAGAGTTTCTCTACTTGGGTTAGTTTATAGGTTACTGTAATTTGTCTTTTTTATTTTCAACAAGTGTGTATGCACGTTTACTCGACGTGACCCTTGTTTTTGTTCGCGCCTTCTCTGCTGTGAATTAGATCAGTCTCATCCAAAATAATTATCATGACATAAACGATATCGCGATCGAGGATCAAGACATAAACGATATCGCGATCGAGGATCATGTAAATTTATGGTTTTAAGTGGGATTGACTATGCTCGTGAAAAGAAGTTTTTAAATTTAAATATATCCATGTCTCCATTACGCGAAGTCTGGTGAATATTTCGCAGAGAATATGTATCAACTCCATTAAATATAGCTAAAATATTAGTTATCTTTGATCACTTTAGGTATTTGTGTATATCGCTGAGTAACATGAGTCACGTCTGTGTTTTTATGCCTGCCCCTGGAAAATATTCTTGCTGGATTTAACTATTTATCCAGCATCACCTCACCATACCGTTAATATACCGGGCTTAATTGTCCATTTCTATCGAACACAGCTATGCTGACGATAAAAACTTGTAAGGAAAGATTGCTCGTTTCTAATCTCCATTGCTAATCTTGAAACACAACCACTTCTGTAATTCGGATTTTTCATCACTAATGGTTTTAATTACATGTTCATGTGATATGCCGTCAGTTGTGTTTACGTTTAGAGGAAGATCTTCCGAAAATATATATCATTATCCCTTTTAATGCTTGTTTAATGTGTATCCATTTACATCTTTATGGGGTGGTTTGGTTGATTTTTATTACAATGTCAAGTACAGCAATTACTTCACGGCTGCATATTGGCGGATCGGTTATTGTCTGTGTTGGTAATGTTGAATATTAGATTTGAGTTGAAGTACGCCAATTTATTTTTTAATATTTTTGGGTGGTGCCAGTCCATACGAATCAAGAAAAACAGATCCGCGTGGATCTATTGCGAATGCAACCCGATGAGTACCTGGACTAGAACTATAGTAAAGAATCATTGTACTGGTTAAGTAATGGACTGCAAAGAGAAATACCTTTCATGGTTTTAATTTTTAATTTTTTCAGCAGCATTACTTAAATCAAAATTTGATACAGGAAGAAGACGTTTTATGCCTATCGAAGTGTTCCATGAAGGTTCATATATTTTTCCTACCATGAGTGTGGAGTTCCTGGTAATACAAAGACCCTCCCCCTTTTAGTAATCATTTTTCTGTTGCTTTCTTTCGTTCCATTCCGGCAGCGATTCCGACAGCACCTAACGTAGCGGCTTTTGCGACAGCAGCTATTAACGCTGGCATAGCTGCAAGAAGTGGAAATAATGAGTCTTTAATGGAATTCAGAGCAAAGTCAAGTTGAACTCCTGGTTTTGATTCTAAAGCTTTGTTAAGATGTTTAAGTTGAATTTTGGTTAATGATACTTTATTTGGACCACCACTAGAACTTTGATTATTTTTTGTTATTGTTGTCCGCATTTACTTGCAAGATTTGCTTGCAATTATTTTACCTGATCAGCAGTCCAGGTGAACTATATGACATTTTATGATATCATGAGCGATTTAATTACATGTTTTCCAATTGGGTGTCAACGAAGCTCATTCGTCCACGGTCACTTTCAAGTAGCATCGATTTATCATTGAGTATAACATAGATTACTCTATGACCATCAGCTGGTATGTCGTTTACGCGGGCTTTAAAATGTATATCAACAACAGTTTGACATGTTAAATCAAGATGCTCCAGCAAAAAGTAATAGATTGAATATAATGTAAAATCTAATTTTGATATTTTTAGACCAGTATCTATAATCTGATCACGTCCATAAATGTCATCAAGCGACGATAAGCTCGTGTAAAATGGGTTGTGGTATAATCTAGCAATATATCTTCAGCTGGTTCTTGTTTGTCATTAATTCTTAAAGAAACCTCAGTAACGATGAGTTGGTCAAATATGATATGATTATGTTCTTGATTGTTTAATCGATTCATATTCTGCAAAAGAATGAAAATATTTTGTGGCGCAGAAACACCCTCTTATGATGATATATCATATGCAAATAAACCTCGAACGGTGCTTTGAACAATATCTGTTGTCACTGATAACCATGACAATATTGATTTACCCCTTGATCCATAACATCATGTATTTGTGGTTCTAAAGCAATCATTGGAGTCATTATGGACATCCAGAGTGAAAGTTTTGTTATATTTACTATACCAGCATCAGCAGCTTCACCTTATCGCCAGATAGCATCGTTATCATCACCCGTTCATACAAGTACAATTGTATGCTTGGCTCGAAGAATAACTTTTTGAACATTTCTAAAAGATCCACAAATATATGAAAGAAGAATTGCACATATTAAGAATGTATTTTAACAATAATTAAAGTGGCTATAAAACTAAACTGTAATTCGGATTTTCGTCCAAAATTGTGTCTTCTATATCAACATCAACTTCAGGAACATCACAGTATTTTGGTTGCCTTGTATTATACGGTATACCATCAGAAAAGTCATAATTATCCATGGTAAACATCATTGACGGACTAGCTGATCTAGTATGATCATCTGAATATCTTGCTAGACCCAATATAGTTGTGACAACGTCGATGTCTTTCTCTATTGATTCAATATTTCTTCAGTCAACTATAAATATAGCACTAGCAAACAATGCCATAATTCCATTGTTATCAAAGGAAACATTCACATTATCTGTATATGGTGAATCAGCTGCACTATTTGGTACGAGAACACCTATTTTAATAGACGCCTCAGTTGGCAAGAAGTATTTATTGATATCCTAAACTTGAACTTCGATACATCCACGCTGATTTGATCGTCGTGCTTCATAAGAATAATAATGATAATCACGTATAGATTTTTCTTTGAGTACTGGTGTTTCCATGTCAAACGTTGCATCAGATATACGTTTAAACATTTTCTTTTCGTCTTACATAAAAACCACTTCCTGCTATCAGATTTGCATTTATATTTTATCTGCTTCACCAGCCAACTCTACTAGTTTTTTTATTTGCGGATTGATTTATTATTTTACTGACATTATGGGGCGTCACTTCAGTGGTTTGGTAATTTTACTGACGGTGGTTTTTGTCGCATTAATTGTGCTAGTTTATCTTTGATTGCCGAGGACTCCTTACTGGCAACATTGCCAATAGCACCAGGTGCTTTATCACAAACAATGTCAATATATTGCTGAGCAGTTATTTGGAGATCAAAACACGAAGCAAATACTTTAAAAAAGCATGAGATCTCGCGAATGCGTTACAAGATTACCATGTATGATTGCTGCAGTAAATAATGAAATTACACGTGCAACTTCTATGAAACCCGATAATGCAATCACAATAATCCCATATACCAATACAACATGACTTTTTAAAAATAAGTTTCAGGTCTAAATTTATCAACTAAGTTATACACGGATGGAACAATTTCCTTCTCTTGTTTATTTGCTGTTTTTGTTCTATCTTTTGTTTTAGTTTTTCTTTTTCTTGTTCAAACTGTTATTGATGACCATTATACACCTTGCTTATGGCTTTGTCATATTCAATAAGCGATGCACTTTTTATGTCAATTCGACTTGTGTTAGTTTTAATTGTATAAAACAAAACCTCAGCGCAATGTCGTATATTGATAATATATTTTCCATATGTTCGTTTCAACATTTTTTTTTCTCGTTTCATACGTCGTAACAACAAGAGCTGGAAATTCATTTGTATCAGTTTTCTCGATTAACTTTAAAGCATCTTCAGTAAATTTATTAGGTATTTCTTCGACTATTTCTTCATTGGTTCTCCCTCCCCCTCTCTCTCTCTCTCTCTCTCTCTCTCTCTCTCTCTCTCTCTCTCTCTCTCTCTCTCTCTTAGCAACATGTTTTGCTGGTTGAGGCATTGGACCAGGAAGATCTAGTAAAAGTCTTGATGTTTCTTCAGATGTATCAGCTATTTTTTTCAAGTTGAGAAAGAAGGGGTGTAGTTTTTGAGAATTTTATGCAAACTTCACCTGAGGTTTTAGACGTTCTTGTAATTTTTTTAAACCGAATCACGGAAGGGAAGAATTTTCTTAATTGCCTCTAGTCACTGTCGAGCTATTCTAGCTGTATAAGATTCCATAGCTATTCTAGCTGTATAAGATTCTATAGCTATTCTAGCTGTATAAGATTCTATAGCTATTCTAGCTGTTCAAGATTCCATAGCTATTCTAGCTGTATAAGATTCCATAGCTATTCTAGCTGTATAAGATTCCATAGCTATTCTAGCTGTTCAAGATTCCATAGCTATTCTAGCTGTTCAAGATTCCATAGCTATTCTAGCTGTATAAGATTCCATAGCTATTCTAGCTGTATAAGATTCCATAGCTATTCTAGCTGTTCAAGATTCCATAGCTATTCTAGCTGTTCAAGATTCCATAGCTATTCTAGCTGTATAAGATTCCATAGCTATTCTAGCTGTATAAGATTCCATAGCTGTATAAGATTTCATATCTGATGCCATATTATTGATATGTAATAATGTTCGAATTTACAGCAGCAGAGAGGACCCAGCCACAAATAAGTGTCAGTCGGGGAAAATCGTTTCATACTTTTCTAAAACGCAAAATACAAAATACAGTTCCAGTATAAACTAACCCATTTAGAAAAACTCGGTTAGTTAGAGGCTTTGGTTATGCGTTATTGACCTTATATTTTCATTTTTGTAGGAAGTTTTAGTTTAAAAAAAGGACATTCCAGAAGTTAGTGAGTTCACCATCTCTGCTGCTGTACGTGTATGTTCTTTAGATGTGAATATGAAAAAAATATACCAAAAAAGATCAATGATTTGTTTTATTTGATTCTCTGCAAACAGTCATTATTGAAGAATAAGCATCTCTGCTGATTAAACTTTAATATGTATGAAGTGTAAAATGAAATATAATCTGTATTATCTTTTCCATCCAGGTATAGGCATGCTCTCTCTCTCTCTCTCTCTCTCTCTCTCTCTCTCTCTCTGCAATTTAATTTATTTCTGATTTGATAAGGAGTTTTCTGAATTTGTCGTAAAGTTCTTTTCTATATCGTATTTCTAAGCGTTTGACATAATTCATACAAGTTCAAGGATTTATGTTGTCGTCTAGTTATTAAAATAATTAGTTTTAAACCAGTTATTATATTTAGCAATACAATCAACTTGCAAGAACTGTGAATAAATGTTTCTACATTTGTATGTTCGAGGACAGTCAAATCTCTTGGCAAAAAAGTTCTTATTTCTTCGTAGAGAGCTGCATGAAATAAACGGATGCTATCTTTGCTATCCAGATTAAAGGTTTAAGTTAGCACGATGCCACATCATGTTCTCAGGGGCGTTTCCTATAACTTTCTCCGTGGTGTCGAGAAGCAGATTGTACCTTTTGTACCTTACTCACAAATAGACTTCATGCATCACTGGACAGTCCTGGTGATAATAGACTGCAGTAAAATGAGTATAATTAAAAATTAAGGTTACAACTAAAATGTGAATCGCTGATGTTTTTCTTTTAGTAATGTTTGTAAGATTCTGATCAAGGTATTAATGTTAATTTCTTGTACAATTCAAAGATTTTATACTCCTACGCCTCTTTTGTAGTCTTCATTTCTGATATTTAAAGGCTATTTTAATATTTTCCTCCAACAATGCGGAGCAAATTGATAAAAAAGTTAAACATTATTAAGTATTAAAGTTCGCTCCTATTATAACAAACAGGCATGCTTTTCGATACTCATCAGCGATCTAGACATTGAAATATTTATATCTGTAGCAAGCAAACATAAACCTAAATACGTAAATCACGCTGGCCATTCGTTTGAAGCTCAATTTCTGCATTGATTCTCCTGTGCTAGTCTAACCTTAAAAACCAGTGACGAAATAAAACCAATCCATTTTCTAGTTCAACTAATAATAAATGTTAACCAAACTACACATTTAGTTAATTTTGCAATTTATTAACACAAAGTTCGTACTGATTTAGTACTAGGCTTAGTGGGATAAGAAGCTATCCATTGATACCTTAATATGTGGAACATTCTGACGTATCACTACTTTTTGCAGGATGCAAAGGTCAGTTTTATGCACATATTTGATATCGCATCAACGTTTCTTACCCCAGGGCTCGTGATTGCTCTCTACGGCGCTGTCTAGGGCATGATATAATGTTACACATGAATACTATAAACCACTCCCAAAAAAAATGAATACAGTCTGGGAAACAGCGGATCTAATTCAAAATAAATTTTAAAAGATGTTGTTTGTGTGTTTAACGCCATTTTCAGTAAAAGATAAACTCTACATGGCAGTCATTATAACTTGCGGAGGAAGAAACCGGCAAGCCTCGTTACTTTGTAATGAAATATATATATACAACGTGTGTGTGTGTGTGTGTGTGTCTTTTCTGGACTTTTAACATAGTTTTTAAAACAATTCAGTCATATTGCAACGATGTCTGCAGTGCAGCAGTTTATAGTTTTATTTAGCACTGGGGCATCATGTCCCCACCATGTCACATTATTACGTGTTCAACCAGTCCAACAACTATTGGTATATTTCTCTCTCTCTCTCTCTCTCTCTCTCTCTCTCTCTCTCTCTCTCTCTCTCTCTCTCTCTCTCTCTCTCTCTCTCTCTCTTTAGAATAATAGGCCTGATCTTCCTTCATACAAAAGAGGCAAGTGTTGAAAGCCAGAGTTGCATTCCTTCAATGATTTTTGTGCTGAACTCGCGTACTCTCATAATACGCAGGCTAACAAACATAAAAAAAAAAACTGGCCCGTTAAAGGTGTTACGGGTAGAACGATGTGATGGATATCTGAGGAAATTCAATTTCTCGTTGCTCACTTGGTGGTAACATCCAGTGTTCTTAAAAATGAACCAGCGTGTCTAATCCCCATCTAAACACATCGAACAGAATAATAATAATAATAATAATAATAATAATAATAATAATAATAATAATAATGGCACGATCGTTTCATGAGGTCGATGTCTAATATTGATTGGTTAATCGTCGAGATGTTGCAAACAAATCCTTACTTTTAGTCCGCAGTTAAAGAAGAACGGTCGCATTTGAAGGACGAAACATACATTATTATCACAGTAATGCGATTCTGATTGCTGCACAACATCAAGTGTCAGCATTAAATTAGCTGGGTCATTACATGACGAGAAGTATCGAGCCATGAATCATATTTTCTGATTCTGGCAACGAGACGTGATCAAGCAAGCATAACGGATTTGCTGACAATTTTGTTTGTGTTATATACATATCAATTTTCAAGTATTTTAATGATATTGTGATTTAGTTATTGTAAAGTTCTAAAACTATGCAACATAATATTTTGACAACTGAATGACTCGGAAATATTTTTTCTGTCAGACCAGAGGCTAAAAGTGGGAACGACAAAATTTGTACTATATCAATGTAATTCACCCATCAGCTTGAACAGTTTTAATTACCGAAAAACCCGCAACGATGACAAAAATCCGTGCAATACGGTAAACCAGTATATATGGACTTCCTGTATTTGTCGTACTCTGTTATTGATGTTTGACCGACTTAGATTTTGTCTTGATCTAAAAACTGTAATAAATTAAATTCAAAGGTAAAATATTGATAAGTGAGGCATAAATGAGAGGAAATCTTGGTAGGTAACATTGAAAAATTTGATCATCTTTAAAGCCTGTGACTATGTCAACAGTATTAACAATGCGTCGTCAGAATTAGTGAATTAAAAGGAGTGATGAAGAATCAATAGTCTTTACATTACGTCGTCAGAATTAGTGAATTAAAAAGGAGTGATGACGAATCAATAGTCTTTACATTACGTCATCACAATTAGTGAATTAAAAGGGGTGATGACGAATCAATAGTCTTTACATTACGTCATCACAATTGGTGAATTAAAAGGAGTAATGACGAATCAATAGTCTTGACATTACGTCATCACAATTGGTGAATTAAAAGGAGTGATGACGAATCAATAGTCTTTACATTACGTCATCACAATTGGTGAATTAAAAGGAGTAATGACGAATCAATAGTCTTTACATTACGTCATCACAATTGGTGAATTAAAAGGAGTGATGAAGAATCAATAGTCTTTACATTACGTCATCACAATTGGTGAATTAAAAGGAGTAATGAAGAATCAATAGTCTTTACATTACGTCATCACAATTGGTGAATTAAAAGGAGTAATGAAGAATCAATAGTCTTTACATTACGTCATCACAATTGGTGAATTAAAAGGAGTGATGACGAATCAATAGTCTTTACATTACGTCATCACAATTGGTGAATTAAAAGGAGTAATGAAGAATCAATAGTCTTTACATTACGTCATCACAATTGGTGAATTAAAAGGAGTAATGACGAATCAATAGTCTTTACATTACGTCATCACAATTGGTGAATTAAAAGGAGTGATGACGAATCAATAGTCTTTATATTACGTCATCACAATTAGTGAATTAAAAGGAGTGATGACGAATCAATAGTCTTTACATTACGTCATAAGAATTAGTGAATTAAAAAGGAGTGATGAAGAATCAATAGTCTTTACATTACGTCATCACAATTGGTGAATTAAAAGGAGTAATGACGAATCAATAGTCTTTACATTACGTCATCACAATTAGTGAATTAAAAGGAGTGATGACGAATCAATAGTTTTTATATTACGTCATCACAATTAGTGAATTAAAAGGAGTGATGAAGAATCAATAGTCTTTACATTACGTCATCACAATTGGTGAATTAAAAGGAGTGATGAAGAATCAATAGTCTTTACATTACGTCATCATAATTGGTGAATTAAAAGGAGTGATGAAGAATCAATAGTCTTTACATTACGTCATCACAATTGGTGAATTAAAAGGAGTGATGACGAATCAATAGTCTTTACATTACGTCATCACAATTAGTGAATTAAAAGGAGTGATGACGAATCAATAGTCTTTACATTACGTCATCACAATTAGTGAATTAAAAGGAGTGATGACGAATCAATAGTCTTTACATTACGTCATCACAATTGGTGAATTAAAAGGAGTGATGAAGAATCAATAGTCTTTACATTACGTCATCACAATTGGTGAATTAAAAGGAGTGATGAAGAATCAATAGTCTTTACATTACGTCATCACAATTGGTGAATTAAAAGGAGTGATGACGAATCAATAGTCTTTACATTACGTCATCACAATTAGTGAATTAAAAGGAGTGATGACGAATCAATAGTCTTTACATTACGTCATCACAATTAGTGAATTAAAAGGAGTGATGACGAATCAATAGTCTTTACATTACGTCATCACAATTGGTGAATTAAAAGGAGTGATGACGAATCAATAGTCTTTACATTACGTCATCACAATTGGTGAATTAAAGGGAGTGATGAAGAATCAATAGTCTTTACATTACGTCATCACAATTGGTGAATTAAAAGGAGTGATGAAGAATCAATAGTCTTTACATTACGTCATCACAATTGGTGAATTAAAAGGAGTGATGAAGAATCAATAGTCTTTACATTACGTCATCACAATTGGTGAATTAAAAGGAGTGATGACGAATCAATAGTCTTTACATTACGTCATCACAATTAGTGAATTAAAAGGAGTGATGACGAATCAATAGTCTTTACATTACGTCATCACAATTAGTGAATTAAAAGGAGTGATGACGAATCAATAGTCTTTACATTACGTCATCACAATTAGTGAATTAAAAGGAGTGATGACGAATCAATAGTCTTTACATTACGTCATCACAATTGGTGAATTAAAAAGGAGTGATGACGAATCAATAGTTTTTATATTACGTCATCACAATTAGTGAATTAAAAGGAGTGATGAAGAATCAATAGTCTTTACATTACGTCATCACAATTGGTGAATTAAAAGGAGTGATGAAGAATCAATAGTCTTTACATTACGTCATCACAATTGGTGAATTAAAAGGAGTGATGAAGAATCAATAGTCTTTACATTACGTCATCACAATTGGTGAATTAAAAGGAGTGATGACGAATCAATAGTCTTTACATTACGTCATCACAATTGGTGAATTAAAAGGAGTAATGACGAATCAATAGTCTTTACATTACGTCATCATAACTGAGTGAAGACGAATCAACATGATTGATAACGAATTAACAAGTCTGATGACGAGTCAACGTGATTAATGACGATTTAGAGGGAAATTATCCATTTACTACTAAGTAGAACTGATACTTTAGAAATAACACCTTATGATTAAATTCTACAATGACAGACTTATGCAAAAAATAAGTTGTGTATCTTTTTTCCGTGCTGTGACATACGTTCAACTGTGTGAAATTTGAATCTTTTCAATCAATTTACACGATACATTTTTCATTTTAACCTCTGTCGTCTAAACACGTTTTTAATTAAATGGACATATAAATCAATAATATAAAATACTCCATCACTTTGATGACAATGCTCATTTGACATTTATATAATTTGCTTTATTTTCAAAACGGAATTAAATCTTAAGGTTTCCTTTTCAAAGTTTCTTGTGATAAAGGCTTCTTTGAAGTCTTAAAATAGTAATTCAGATATAAGGTGTAAAACACTTGGACAATAATAAAATTCATAACCTTAAACTACGCTTATGATACCTTTAAAAGCTGCTCATCAAGCAGACATCATGTTAATACACACCTCTTTGTTCTCTCCCGCTAAATCTCGCGAGATTCGAACAGTGGATGTTATCTTTTTAGGGCATTGCGATATAGTCTGAGACCTTCCAATTCGTGTCTCTACAAGTCCCTACTGAATTATTTTATCATCAACTACAGTTTCACCCTAAACTAAGATTTTAAATTAATTTACATATCTCATTTATACGTATTAGCAGCTGAACATATATATTTAAAAAAATCAAATAATTCTTTTTTATCTAATATATTAATTCTACATTTTATTGCCCGTTTTTAACGTAACGAAGTATACGATGGCATATATATTTTTTAAATACACACATGTATGCATTTCTGAAGGGTAGCAGATGTAGTTTAATTTACGTTTAACATGAGAAAAACCAAAAAAATCAGATCAGAATCTATTCACTTTTTTTTTTGATTTTTGCCCTTATAATATTTTTGGGTAGAATATTTTGCTTTCTCAACGTCTGAAAGCTTAATTATCTAGTAGGTCAAAAAGTTTATAAAACAAAATTTATCACTAAATCTATTATTATGAATTCATCCGACAGTGTCAAGTGTTTGTGAATGAGCTGAACTCTAAATACTTTGAAAGTGACTCATAGACAGAAAGTAGGCGTTGAAAAAATCATTTGCATAAAGATTCTAAAAGTAACAGTGGAGCTGTTACATATACTGTAGCTGAAACGAATAATATAAACTTTTCTGTTAATAACGTAGCACGTTTCTTTGATCGCGTGGCTAAGATCAATATTAGTTACGTGATTATCTGACAGCTGTTCCTAAAACATGTATCTCAATGCTATCCAGATAATGCAACATTCATGGATTGATATATATATTAAAACCCTCACACATATGTGCGTGTTGCATTGACGATATAACAATCAGGGCCGTAGTAAGTGTATTACCCACCGTTCTAAACCTCTCTAAGACATGTGAACAAATTCTCTAATAATATCTAATAAATTTTGTGCGTATCATATTTAAGTTAAATTTCGTCTCCTATAACTAGATAACAATGGTATTATGTTCAGATATTTGCCTTAGAGTGACCTTCAAAAGCAGCCACAGTTTGCAAGTCGGTCTTAAAGATTTGGCTGTGGGATTTTTTTGGAGGGGTTGGGGTTGGGGGAGGTGTATGGAAGAATAAACATTTATATTTGTGTGCATACCGTCTATACACGCTTATAAATCGATTCAAACTGCGAACAACAAAGATTCCGATCTGCCGTAGCATACTGTGCCTGCATAACAGGGTTTAGGTTGTTTATTCTACTAATTAATCCTAACAAACTGCACAGACCCAGATCTGCCGGCGCACAATGCGCAGTTTGCAGTATGACTCTATCTTTGCGAGTAAATACGTTTAGCTATTCCAGTAGATGGATTGTTCATTACAGCTGACAGTCATTCCGTAGAAAAGGTTCTTCTCGATTCGCTCGAGATTGGTGACTATTTTATGTTCAACACGAGAATATTGTACAAGGTCCACCTATGTCTAACTCCAAGCCCAAGATCGTGCATTTTTAAACAGGGTAGCAATAATCAATTGCCTTCGTGCTGCTGATGTACTTCGCATGTAACGCAACAGCTGGAACAAATTGGACAAAGCGCACTTTGCAGTGGCAATTATTTCATTTCACAACAATTGCCACACACCTTGAAACAGCAGGTCAATCAGAGCAATTAGTACTACAGTTCTAGTCGGTGTTTATTGTTTATTTCAGTTGACTGATCCAAATTACATAAAAACGAAATAAAAATTTCTTCATATAATTTTTTTATTAAAAAATTCTTAAAAATGCACAAGGTCATGAAGGTGTATGTATGTATGTATGTATGTATGTATGTATGTATGTATGTATGTATGTATGTATGTATGTATGTATGTAGGTAGGTAGGTAGGTAGGTAGGTAGGTAGGTAGGTAGGTATGCATGTATGAAGGTGTATGTATGTATGTATGTATGTATGTATGTATGTATGTATGTATGTATGTATGTATGTATGTATGTATGTATGTATGTATGTAGGTAGGTAGGTAGGTAGGTAGGTAGGTAGGTAGGTAGGTAGGTAGGTAGGTAGGTATGCATGTATGCATGTATGCATATAGATAGGTAGGTATATGTGTGTGTCTCTGTGTGCGTGTGTGTGTGTATCCGTGCGTGTTCAATAGGCAACAACATTTTTGTAAAAGCAAACAAACTCGGATGAAAAAACATGAAAAATTACTTTTTCAATAGGTTTTATTCACTAGTTAATCTGTCTCGATGAAATGTTTTCTTTCAATTGAACTCAGGCCCGGCATGGCCGACTGGTATAAAGCGTTCGCTTTTACCGGTCACTGCCATCTCACCTCAGTCAGCGTGGGATAAAATCTTAGTCTCGGCCAACGTGGGTACATGAGAAAGCTTGCCAGTAGGTTCTCATATGTCACTGGTTGTTACTGGGGTACATGAGAAAGCTTGCCAGTAGGTTCTCATGTGTCACTGGTTGTTACTGGGGTACATGAGAAAGCTTGCCAGTAGGTTCTCATGTGTCACTGGTTGTTACTGGGGTACATGAGAAAGCTTGCCAGTAGGTTCTCATGTGTCACTGGTTGTTACTGGGGTACATGAGAAAGCTTGCCAGTAGGTTCTCATGTGTCACTGGTTGTTACTGGGGTACATGAGAAATTTTGCCAGTAGGTTCTCATATGCCACTGGTTGTTACTGGGGTACATGAGAAAGCTTGCCAGTAGGTTCTCATGTGTCACTGGTTGTTACTGGGGTACATGAGAAAGCTTGCCAGTAGGTTCTCATGTGTCACTGGTTGTTACTGGGGTACATAAGAAAGCTTGCCAGTAGGTTCTCATATGTCACTGGTTGTTACTGGGGTACATAAGAAAGCTTGCCAGTAGGTTCTCATGTGTCACTGGTTGTTACTGGGGTAATTGAGAAAGCTTGCCAGTAGGTTCTCATGTGTCACTGGTTGTTACTGGGGTACATGAGAAAGCTTTGCCAGTAGGTTCTCATGTGTCACTGGTTGTTACTGGGGTACATGAGAAAGCTTGCCAGTAGGTTCTCATGCGTCACTGGTTGTTACTGGGGTACATGAGAAAGCTTGCCAGTAGGTTCTCATGCGTCACTGGTTGTTACTGGGGTACATGAGAAAGCTTGCCAGTAGGTTCTCATGCGTCACTGGTTGTTACTGGGGTACATGAGAAAGCTTGCCAGTGGGTTCTCATGTGTCACTGGTTGTTACTGGGGTACATGAGAAAGCTTGCCAGTAGGTTCTCATATGTCACTGGTTGTTACTGGGGTTTCCCTGGTTCTCATAAACAGTATCATCAACAATAACAATCAACAGAACAACCGCCTTCATGTAACATAATAATTGTTATAAAAATTATTTCATGTCCAACGAGTGCTTCCAAACAGAACCTCTAGGTACCGTTTGAGATAGCTCGTACGAGTAGCACGTGCTGCTGGTTAATAGTAGTACTAGGTACCGTTTGTGAGAGATCTTGTACGAATAGCAAGTGCTGCTGGTTAAGGGTACAATGAGCCGTGTTTTGGTTATATCACGCAAGTGTAAACGCCGTCACAACATAAATATCTCGTATTAACTTAGTCACTCTTTCATACTTTAATTTACCACTGTTAACAAAACAATTCCGTGTCTGGGTCTGGTTAAGGCTTTTGGGGCGGGTGGGTGGGTTGAGGGATTAAGATTGAGGTAGTCCTTATATGATCAAAAATACACTCTGGAGGCGATACTTTCCATTATAATTGTATAATCGTTAAAGCTATATTAGGTTATGTATTTGAACACACACACACACACACACACACACACACACACACACACACACACACACACGCAATCACACACACACACACACACACACATACATACATATATATATATATATATATATATATATATATATATATATATATATATATATATATATATATATATATATATATATATATATATATATATATATATATATATATATATATATATATGTATATATATGGTACGCAAATCTTTTTTTGAAAATAAGACTTTCCAAATTAAAGGAAAACAACAATGTGTTAACAGGAAATAAAATGCAATGACTTTTGATTTAATGACAACGGTAGGGATGAAATTACTAAATGATGTTTGATTTTGAAATAGTGATGATACTCAATTTATATCAGTAGAATGTATAACACCGTACTTATTCTGAAGTGCTACATACACCCATTCTCCAGTGATTCACTCAAATTTACATGTCTCACTCTGGTGCAACAGCTGTCACACGCTGTGGGGGTTTATGATGTGCGCCAGATTGCCCGTAGCACTGGTCCATATTGATATTATCTTTTGTCTGATGCTAAAACATCAGGTTGCATATCCCGAGGTGGGTGTTTTGTATCCCGAGGTGGGTGGGTGTTTTATATGCAGAAAGTATTGACATAATCGACCAGTTCACCTTCAGATTTCAATAGCTTGCAGGGATCTTCCATTGTTCGAACATTGCCCACGCCTTATCACTCTCCTTTTCTTCATTTTGTTAATTAACGAACAGCATAACGGACAGCGTCTTGCTGTTCATGGAAAGTAACTTTTTATGACAATACTGTTTCTTTCTATTTATTTCAGATGCAGATTAAAACATTTGTATATGATCACAGTGACAGACGTCTTGTGATATGACAGTGAAAGCATATAAAGTTTATGTCTAACGAACGCTGCGAGCAAGCTGTAGACAGGTCATCGCCAGTAACACAAACGGACTTTGTTATCACCGCTTCCTATGGCTTCACAAATTGGAACTTATGGGTATCTTTGGAAATGACCTGTCTGCTGTGTCCGAATGAAAGACTCGGCCAGTCATCCTACGAGGATCGGTGGGACTTTCGTTCGCGTGCAGCAGACGGTAAAACATCATACCTATGTCGTGCAGACGAAGTCATTCTTTCAAATTGCACGACGACAACCGGCACACCCATTCACCAGACTTTCAAACAATATAGCATATCACTAATTCCATTTTTTTCCATTAATTTGCCGTCACTAGTCCCATTCTTTCAAAGCCCGGTTCGTAAAGTACATATACTATATGGAATAGATTGTACTGATTGTAGTCGTGGTGAATGAGTCATCAGTGACAATTTCCCGTCTGTACTTTCTCATTATGACTGACTTCGGTATGAAATATTCCTAACACTTCGAATTTAGCATAGAACTCTCCCAAAATCCCCACCATACTCCTCCAAACCTCATATTGGTATTCAATGATGCATGGCTCTTATTCACTTCGTTCATGAGACCATTACATTTCTAATAATATTTCTGTTCTTGTCCATCCACATATATTACTGCCTCGATGAAAGAATCAGTGACCTCAGAGATTAAAAGAATTTTTGACATTTTCGATCATTCTTATTAACAAATGAAGGTCAAATTGCGACACATAACTAAAAGTTCAATTTATTATTATCATAGGCTTGTGCACACTCGCAAAGTACATCATATACATTGCATTGTTTTCAAAAGTACAACTTAAGGACAGTACTTGTTTAAATAAAAATACTGTAAAGGTAAAGATCATTTATTTTAAACGCTTCATAAACAAACATAGCTCGTGAACATAATGTGTTTTAATTGCTAAACGTTAACAATTGAAGATACTCACACGTGCATGGTTTGTTCCAGAAGTACAGTTTAATTAAGTTTGCACATATTTATTGTATACTGAGCACAATTTAATAAAATTGTCAAATATCATATATTGTCGATTCTCTTGTCTTCACATCCCCATGTTTCATTTCTAAATGTAATAGGAGCCATCGAAGTCTTGTCGAAGATAATTTATGTTTATAGTTACACAAGACTTCGAAATAATCTTCGAGGCCGAAGTCAGTTTTGATGATTTTATATAAAGACAGTTTATTAGAGTGTGATTATTTATAGTTTCAGTCCGATAGAATGGCATCTGTAATAATTTGTTAAAAAACTGAATAAGTCTTGAAGCAATTTACAGAATGGGGAAAAATGCAAACTCCACCAAAGTCTAAAATGTTGGAGTATCTTTCAGGAGTATAACCCATATAATGGTAGTATTTATTTGCTTTCAATGAATAACCCATATAATGATAGGATTTATTTGCTTTCAATGAATAACATTCTACATTCAGAAGTCAGTGTAATACTTACAGAGTTTATAATTCTGAACTAATGCCTAACTTAATCGATCTCAAGTATTTGAGCGAGATTCTTCCATGCTCACCGAATAAATCGACATCGGAAGTTCACATTTTTACAGCTAATACTTATTTTAAAAACTTAGTACTAGTTCAGTAGCATGAATACTGTTTATTAAAAAAAAACAATTGCTGCATAATTTAAAAATAGGGCAACACATACATTAGAAACTTTCAAAGTTATTCAACATTTGATAAATGACAAATAAGCATCGCCATTACCTTCAATGCTTTAAGTTGAGTTTTCGAAAATTTTCAAACACATAAATATTATACCGTCTATATTCCATACTTCGTCTTGTCTGGTTTGTAAAGACCATAATTATAGTTTCCTCAAAGTCAATATTTAAATTCCATTGATTACTGTACAGTTAAACTTATCAACGAACTTTTGTAATCCCTCACTGTTTCTTGAAGGAGAAAATAAACAAATTGTCAGCACACAAGAACACAAACAATGACAACTAGTCTAACTCTATTCGGGTAGCTCCCATGGAGTCTGATATTTCCAGGGCTTCAATTAATAACGAAAATAGTATAGGTAATAAATAGTTATCTTGTATCAAACCTATTTTATTTTCAAAAAGACATAATGATTACCCCCAACGTGAAATTCGTCATAAATGTTTTCACAATAAAAATACATTCTTACACAGTACCATGTATTTACAATGTTGGGTTTCTAAATGTTAATATCAAGGCATGGAAAGGATCGTGGAAGATATTACGGTGGAATAGAAACGCGAGAAATGGAATGTACCTGAGATTTTGTATGGTAATTCGACGCTTCAATGTCTGTAAATTTCGGACGTCATTAAGGAGATGATGCTAATTCGATTCCAGTTGTAATCGAATAAAATATAAACGACGATATATGTATTTTGGATTACACGTCTCATTTATCTATCTATGGTATAGATAACCATGTCTATAATAACGCATGCAACAAATGTAGTATCGAACGAACAAAAATAATGAAACGGTTATATATACAAAGTTATTAAAAACTATGGCATGTAAACATTTAATAAATGACAGCAAAAAATAAAATTAGACCATCTCTTCGGGCAGAAAGAAATCCCACAGTAAAGCCGTTGTGAAATAGCAGCAGGGAGGACGAATCGGACAACCTTTTATGGAGGCGTCCATTTGGCAAACCAAGACTTCCTCCAAAATCGTAAAAAAGCGTCTACTTGGCAAACCAAGGCTTCCTCCAAAATCGTTAAAAAAAAGTTTCTTTTGGGGACGCAAAGTCGTTGTCGCACCCTCCCTGCTGATATGGGGGTAAAAATCCTTTTTACGATTTCACAAACAGACTAATTTGTAAAACCTCACCTCGTAAATCAATCAGACTATTGGATTGGTCAGTGAGTTTGAAATTAATTCTCGTTAACGAATCATTATGACATCGCATATAGACTGGATTAGTTGGGTCCTCAATTATTAAAAATCCGGGTGGACCTGTTGGTGCAAATGAGTATAAAATATATCCTTGTTGAGCTTGTGATCTTTCGAGATTTATTTTATAACTTCCTTCGATAACATCACATACTAAATTCAATGCGATCACTGAGGATATATTGACGTTTTGAGGAGCGATATGTCGCCCATAACCATCTGGGTCATTATTATATTATATTTGAGGATGGTTGTTTGTGGTTGTGGTGATTTTTTTTCCATGCGTCGCGGATTTTTTTCAAACCAACGTCGATGGCGTCGTTAAGTTTTTTTTTCTTTAATTCGGGTACATAGTACCCTTGATACTTTTTGAATAATTTGTGTATTAAATTCTTCCATGTCAAAGATAATTTTATTACATGTCTCTACGACGCTGATAAATTTGTCTCTGGTGAGAGTACCAGATTCGATACCAACAACAACGAAAAATCGTTATTCATTGCTGTAAAAGTTTCAGAGATTTTATCTTGTAGAGTTATGTAATATCTATCAAGATGTCGTTTTATTATTATAGCGAAAAAAAATCTAAGTTGGTATACTCGCTATAACTTTTTACTTGATTATCAAGTTTTATCTTGTCGGTAATATAATCAGATTTTTTAAGTTCGGTGGTAAATCAACGGGTTCTTGTCGAGGTGGATTTTCAGGCCATCGTAATATAGTTTTGATTGAACTCTGATAGATACTTACGGCAAACCCGGACGAGTTTATGTCAATGGCAGATAATAACGTCGGCTCATGAACTGTTATAGCGATTTTCGGATCTTTTCCAGTAATGGATTTTATTCTACGCTGTAATTCATTATTGATTTGTTCGATTTGGTAGGACCCAGATGGTAACGAAACAACGTTCCAGTCTGGAGTATCAGCGGGTTTATTCTTACTCGCAAACACCAAGGAATTTTTCGGTTGTTGACCACCGAAAGGTGCTGATCTAATATTTGGTCAACTATGGTATACTCGTAATTTTGCTAACGCTATCTCCTTAACTGGAACCGCAGTAGGGAAATTAACACTGAATTCAGGATTGGTTGATGCTATTGAGATCATGCTGGTTTTCACCGGTGTGGTATTTTCCGCTATTCGTTGAAGTAGTTCATGCGATGTCACCATTGTTATTATATTCGTGTTGTTTTTCTAAATTTGACATCGAGGAATCATAAACAAGTAATATCGCTGAAAACTCACTGTTGGATATTAATGTGTCATGTAGTGACGACGATATCATCGAGGATAACTGGGAGTACGCGGTTGACACGACAAGAAATTTAACTACGTAATCTTGCAGTTTGTGTTGGCTGCATGATGATATTTTGTTTAGTATAATCGAAATAATTCCAGCGAGTGTTGTCGTCGCTGATATACAAATTGGAACAGCTATCGGGGCAACCATTGTCACCGAGGAGAGTATAATACCAGCTTCGGTGATTACACCTGATATCGAGTACACGGTAACATCAACTGCGGTGATTCTTCGTCGACATTTTTTTATTTTTGCTCGATACTACTCAGTGAGTGTTTTGAGTTTAGTTTGAAATTCTCTGACCTGATCATAGCGATACTGCTGTGATGATATTTTATTTATCCCAACTGAATTCAATTTAGTTGTTTACTTACATCCGCTACGAATTCCATATACCATGTTATTGAAAACCCTAGCCAAATTATTATCAGTGGATACTATAGTGAATTGTTCAATTATTCCCTTGTCGATGATCGTTGATATCATATTGTTGACCCCAGATGAACTCGTTGATGAAATATTAAATTGAGTCGGTGTAATTAGTGTTAATCGATAAATAATTTTGGTTATATTTAATATGTTATTTTGTGGTGTCCACGTAAATGACCAGTTTTGGATCGCGTACACGTTATTTATATTTTTTGTTCGTGAGGGATTTTTATATTTTCAAGTTTTTGTATCATTCTTGGTAGATCATCCTTGATGGCATCATTGATCGTTTTAATATACGTGATTGCACTCCTTATTTCTACGATTGCATCTGAAAATGATCTCTCTTTGCGAATAATTCCTAATCGCTGATTAATCGCTTTTATTTCATCGAGTTTCGTGATAATACCAGTGATATCTATTTTAACATCATCGGGTTTTGAATTTTTTTTACCAAAAATTTATCAACGGAGTCATCGGTCCTGTTAAAGTCTTTACGTAACGTAGTAAATTGAGATACATGAGTATCATAGTCTGATCGCAATTTTATCAAATTATCAATGGCTGTTTTTATCGCCGTGAGTTATGGTGTGGTAACCGGTGGATCTCCAAAGAAATCGTTTAAGAGGACCTGAAAAGTGTTAATAGCTTTTTGTAACGCCGTAAACGCATTTACGTGAGTGTTGTATTCATCACGTAATGTTTTTAATAATTATATCGTTGATGAATAATTATCACCGAGCGCTGTTAATTTATCTGTGAGCGTCGAAACAAGTACACCCGGTTTGAGTTTACCCTGATCGGAAAACAACGCGATAGTATCTTCTACTGCGTCGAGTCGTTTAACTAAAATATCATCTAGGGAAATATTACTAGTTTTCAATTTACCTTGACAATCTTGAATTACTACTATTTCATTGGGATCAACACTGATATTTAACATCTCAGCTATTTCATCTTTGATTATTTTTTTTACATCACCGGTTCTGCGGTGGGTTTTATCAGGCTTGATAAAGATCTCGCCCAAATATCAATCATTATACTCTAAGATCTCTCTAAAAAGCGATTACTCGTATATTCGTGTACGGTTTTATGGGGCGGTTTTCCCGATGATGAAATAGCGTTGAGGACATTCAATACTTCTATGCCGCATATTGGTGGGTCATTCATTTTCTGTGTTGGTAGCGTAGAATACCGGATAGAAGTTTTAGGTGGTTTATATAACTCATAAATTCTTTAGGCGGCGCTTACCCATATGAATCAAAATAAACAATTGCACGTGGATCAATCGCGTATGCAACCCAGTGAGTTCCGGGTCCGCTGCTGTTATCGAGATTAATAATACCGGTTTCAACGCTGTTTGGTTGTTGTGGTAATTCATAAAAACACCTCTAAAGTTTTTTTATCGCTAGTTAGCAGCATCGAGTAAATCAAAATTTGACGTGGGAACTATTGTTAATAAACTGTTCCTAGTCTCAGGCCGTTTCCGCTGTACCATGAATACGGAGTTCCTGGGAGTCTTAGACCATTTCCCTTTTTTCTATCCCCGCCCCTTTTTTGGTTCATATGATTGAGCAATGCTGTGTTCTGCTTTTGCACCAAGAGCTCTAGCAGCTCCTAACGCGGCGGCTTTACCAGCTGAAATTAATGCTGAAATCGCAGCGAGAAGTGTGAATACACCACCTGATTTTATCATGTTTTTAGTTAGCGGCAGCAGAGAGAGTGATCTGAACACCTGACGAGCTGTCAATGACAGTTTATTCTGACCGCCAGATATCTGATTGTGCTTCAGCGATATTGTGGTTCCACATTTTTTAGCCGATTCCGATTGCAATTTTTTAATTTGACCAGGAGTTAACGTAACACTAACAACACTGTATGATATTTTATTAATAACAGATTGATCTAATTGCTACATTACATATTTTCCACTGGTGCATCAACTACTTCCATTTGTCCACCAACACCTTTGAGCAGCATTCATTTATCGCTGAGAATGACAGCAACTTGCTCTGTAATTCGGGATAGTGACAACACCTGCTGCAGTAGTCGGACGAATTACACGAGCTCTGAAGTATATGTCAACTACGGATTGTCTTGTTGAGTCAAGATGTTCCAGCGAGAAATAATAGATGGGATATCGTTTTTTAAAATAAAATTGTGATATTTTCAGACCAGTATCCATATTATTATCGCGTTCCATAAATGACAACAAATGATGATATAAGCGTGCTATTTGGTTGGTTCCATAATCAAGTTGTATATCCTCGGCTAATTCTTTTTGACCGTTTATCTTCACCGAAACTTCATTACACCCTATTTGATCAAATATCATATGGCTGTGTGTTTGTGAACCCAATCGCGCCTTATCCTGTAACGCAATAAATATATGACGCGGAGCTGAAACGCCTTGTTTTGATGCCAGGTGCCATGTAAGTGTACCATCAATATTATAATCCATGGTATCTGTAGTCACTGTTAGCCAACGTAGCAATGATTTGCCGCCTGTACTCATAAATAATAGTAATTTTTCTTCCACGGTGATTGATGGAACCATTATTGGCATCCACAATGATAGTTTTGATATAATGACTCTACCCTCAGCAACACCAGCACCATGCCAGATTGCATCATTATCACTACCCTTTCTTACGAGTGCTACTGTATGCTTCGCTTCATAGATAACTTTTCTAACATTTCTGCAAAATCCGAAAATATGATGTAGTGGAATCGAGCATGAAAATTTTCTATGCTGTCCTAGCAACACTAATACGCGTGTTGCAAACCCCAAGTTGTAATCGGGAATAGTATTTATGACATCAAAGTCAGCTGCTGGTCTCGCATATCCACCTGGTGCTGGATCAGCTGCAGTATTTCGTGTTGCCTTTACCCTAAAATACTAAATGTGTTCAGGGTGATCAGTGAGATCCTTAGAGACGGACCCGCCGATCTTGTATAATCATCAGAGTATCTTGCTAACCCCACTATTGTTGTGGCAATATCAACCTAACACTCTATAGACTAGATTTCTCTTCCATCAATCATGTATCTAGCACTTTCGAATAGCGCCATGATACCATTACTGACAAAGCCGACTTTGATATTTTCATCATCTGGATATGGTGTACCAGCAGCACCAACATTTGTACGAGTTCTCCTTCTATTTCGATAAACGCTTCAGTGGGTAGAAAGTATTTGCTGGTATCATGGACTTGAAGTTCGATTCTTGATCGAAGATCCGGTTGTGCTGCATGATAGGAAAAATACTGATAATTAAGTAGAGAATCATTCTTGAGCATTGGGGCATCTAAATCAAACGCTGTACCAGGATCCGATTTGAATATAGTATTACATATTTCTTGATCTAAATCGTGATCTCGCTTGCGATTTCAAGCCACTTCCCCCTATCATATTTGCAGTAATATTTCCCTGAGTGGCATATCCATCATTTATCCGTGATGCTATATTCTGCTCCACCGCATTGTTTATTATTTTACTAATATCTGCAGGCATAATTTCCGTAGATGGTAGTGGCCCCAGTGACTTTGTCATCGGTTTCCTTCGCCGCCGAACTAACGCTACTAGTTTTTTTTTAGCCGCGGAAAATTCTTTCCCGGCAACATCACCATCAGCGCTAATACCCTTATCACGAATAACATCAATAGCTTTCATTGATAACTGTTTTGCAATTGGTGCTAGTTTTGGAGCCATTCTTGCAAATAACCCTGCAATGGTATTACCAAGACTATCTCCATAGTACGCTCTATAAACTGGCAATCGTGAGTTTACTACATAGACCATAGTTGGTTTTCTGTGGATGTAGTGTATGATCATCTTATTTAAATGCTATTTATCTAATCGTGAAATCGTTTACGATTTTCATTGCTAGCCATTTCCAATCCTACGGAATTTCAACGAAGTCATCAAATTAATCACTATAATAACCGTAAAAATCCGTAGGATTTTCGGCTAGCTCATCAATAAACTCTCGGTATACATCAATATCCATGATACCACCCTCAAATAGTCGTCTGCAGATTTCAGCTGCCTCATTAATTACTTCCGGTGAGTTATTTCCGGCTCGTTTCCCTCCTACGAGAATTTCTAATCGTGATATATCCGAGAGAATACTATTAGGACAACGAACTAAACCACTACCTGAAAAATCCCTTTGATATCCACCTCCATTTTTTTCAGTTGTACCAGTTGCACCTTGCTTGCGAGATAATTCATTCAGTGATCTGTCCATTCTTTTTAAATCATCATCATCATCAAGTGATGTATCCCATTGAGGTTCTTCTTGTTTTTTTCATCCTGTGGGCTTACCCTAGTGTGACATAGAGCTTTTTGCATCCATGTTATTGTTTATTTTGGGAGCGCCTATTGTTGTTGTACACCTCCCCCCAAGAATTAATTTCCCGGGGGTGTATAAAATCACACCGTCACGTATTTGACGTGACGGGAGGTGTATATGAAATACCCTTTTTGGGCTGGCGCCCTCAATTATATAGAAAAACTCCAAATCGGTTTCTTAGTTTGAGGCAGAGTGCCGTTTTGTTACATCTTAACAGTTTGGGGTTAAAGATGCCATCTGGTTGCGGTCAAATTGATATAATGATGACAACAAGAGACTGCATTATTCGGAAAACTTCTACCTGGTGAAACATTAAACGACACAAAAAAGCCATTATCCCATTAAAATACGTAACTACAACAAAGGAGTTATCGTTCTTACAAAACTACACACACAAACCAACACGAGTTATTTTCCTTGGTGTTATAACACATAGTACAAAACAGAATTCAGGCATATGTAAACTGAATACTGTTTTTATTTTTTTTAGAAAAGCAGATCGATATACCTGTTCTGCTACTTTTTGTATTGAAAATATCGAAATATTATCCAGCTTCAGTCTTTTATTTAAATACTCTTTCTTCGTTATTTTCTGAATGAAATGATTTTATAGGCTTCGCATTTTTTGAGTGTTTTCCAGCCTCTCCTCGTTTGGTGTTTTCACTTTGTGAAATAGCTTGTAGATTATCTAAAGAATTATCAGTTTTTATACCATTTATGTGATCAATAACAAAACTACCCTTGATCAATCCGTTAAATGCTTCATAGGCGATTCTGTAATTAAGATAACTTTTCTTTCCAGCATTAAATATAAGTATCCTTGATTATTCACAGCACCAATTGATTTCTTCGGTCTGCGGTGTCTGACAATACCGTCACGAGATGCTTCATAATTGGTAATCACGGGATGTGGTTGAAATTCTTGGTTCATTTATATACTAAATACTATTTGTCTAATTCATTATTTGCTTTAATTATTACTTGAGAATCTTTCAATGTAGTCTTCGGGTGTTCTTATGATTTTGTCATTGACGCTGTCAGAGTCATTGACGGATTCTTTGATGGAGTTTTTAACTCTTTTATCATAATAGCGCTTTAGCTCTCTGTATCGCTTACCACCACAATTGAGACATAACTGCGACTTACCACGCACACCTACTCCACATCGTATGCAAGGTTAGGGCCCAAAACTCGCACGACGTACGCTTTGTAAATGATATCCACAGAATTCATTTCTACACAATTTGTTACAAGCGGTTACTGATCCTATCATAAGCCATTTGCAATGATTCATTATATAATAAATTCTTTATTTAAATACTTGTTTTAATTATAATATGGAGGAGTTCGAGAGATTATCGAAAATTACGCCTTGGAAAAATGTTGAAGTCAATCTCGATAGAGTCTCCACTGATGTACCAAAGAGTATAAGTGATAGAAGCATGTTGGGTAAAATCCGTGATTGTTTTAATGAATTCAAGCGCGATAGAGCGAGCATCTCACCGTTAGTCGACATTTCGAATTGATAGTAGTGTTGATGCTACCATGAACGACGAAAGAGTAGCAGTGATAATCTCACGTCTTGACCAGAAAAAGTATTTTTTAGAGTGAAATTCATTATCCGCTCAGAAACGGGGAATTGGATTATACACGACAAATTTGAACCCATCCTGAAAAATAAGAGAACTGTCAGTGAGTCAAGATTCCAAACCAGAAATTCTGACTGAAATTGACAAACGCTATTACGAGAGATCCTATCCTGTAACAGCAGTTGTTTATGGGATCTATCTGATAAATGATCAAAAGAGTATTGAAAAACTAAAACCCATGATATTGTCAGGGAGAGTAAATAGTGTAGCAGAACGAATAATAGAACACTTCACAAATGCGTTGCGTGGAAACAAATTGACGGATCTAAGACACACACCAAAAAAAAAAAATAAACGAATGGGGATTAACAGTGAAGGAGAGCGGAGCAACAATTCAAGATATAACCAAATTAGAAATATCATTAAGATTCCCAATAACCGTAATGACGATAACAGGAGAGGTATTACACGAATCAAAATATAAATCAAATGGAGCTCCAATCAAAATTATTGACCATAACAAACAAGCATGGACATCTGCGGTAACAATAGTTCCGCGGGATAGAACAATAAAATATTACACGGGAAATTTATTTGATTTTATTTACGAGTTAAGTAAAAATGATCCTGTGTCAGTGTGGTTTCATCAGTTTTGAAGACGAAGAGGGTAAATTCGATCAATTTATAAGACCCAATGGCGAATAATACCGTACTGAAGCCCTCCACAACGAGATGAAAAAACTAGCTAGTGGTTTTTCAAAGTATTACGACGAACAAGTATTAGCAAACTGTTTTACAATTCCATCAGTTGCAGCTTATTTCACGAGAATGAGAAATTTATGGAAACCAACACACGCAGAATTTCTCTCAGATATCGAATCAAGCTGCGTGGAATATAACCATGGTGGATTATGAGCAGCAGAGGGGGTGAACCTCACAACTTTCCGAGGGTCGATTCGGAAATCTGAGGCTTCTACCAAATAGTAAAAAAAAACGGCGTCTATTCGATAAAATAAGATTTCCTTATATACGCCAACGTCGTTGTCACTCACACCCTCTGCTGCTATGGGATAACAAAAATCATTTACGAGTTCAACCGAATATTTGATCCAGTCCGATACGATATCGTGTCCGAGGATCATGCAAATTTATTGTTGCGAATCCGTACGGGGTTGACTGAGCATTACTAAAGAAATTTCTAAATTGATTATGATCCATATCACCGCAGCACCAAGTTTGCCAAATATTTCTAAGAGTATCAGTATCAACTCCGTTGAATACAGCAAGAATATTGCAGTTATCTCTGATCACTTTTGGAATCTGAGTGTAGCGTTGAGTGACATATATCACGTCGCTGTTTTTATGCCTGCCTCGGGAAAATATTCTAGCTGGGTTTGTTTGTTTATCCAACATTACATCATCGTATACGACTAAATTGTTAGTGCTTCCATCAAGGTCATCCACGGATGGTGCCTCGTCAATATCAGTTATAAAATCAATGGCGTTCTCACCCTTAATTTCTGAAGCGTTTTCATTAAAATCCTTTAACACTTCATAACATCGCTGATCATCTACGCTAGGGGCAATTAAATACAACTTATCCCACTTCATCCATCTCATTATTAAATTGAGCAACAATTGAGTCTTGCCGGATCCAGATGGCCCGATTATAATCATCCGGATAGAGTTTGGTAGCGCTGCATGATGCTTAACTGGTTCTCTTGCTTTAGTCGCTGAAAAATCAATTATATCCATATTTCTATACATAAATTATGGATCTATATTGTGTGAAGTGTAAAACGCGTACTGGCACAGATGACGTGACGACGATTACAACTAAAAATAACCGATCAGCGCTTTCTGGTAAATGCGTGCAATGTGGTACAAAGAAATTTAGATTTGTGTCTATGAGATCTGATTTAAAAAAAAACGAGGAGGTGATATCGCAGCCAAATTGGCAAAGCTCCCTGGAACCCCATGGGCAAAGTACCCCGGAGAAAAGCACCTTCCAGGATATAGCTACTGTGGCCCCGGAACACGATTAGATATCAGACTTGATGATCAAAATCAGCCCCGACCCGGCGAGTATCCGATAAACGCCATTGATAAGGCCTGTCACCTTCATGATGTTGCATATAAAAGCAGCAATCTGCAACACAGACATCTCGCGGATGTGAAATTAATTCATGCATTAAATGCTATTCCTGATAAATCCTTCAAAGAAAAATTAGCTTCATTTTTGATAAAATCGGCTATGAAAAGCAAATTGATGTTAGGTGCCGGTAATTAATAACAACATGGAATCTATTTATTATTCTCCAAAAGGATACTGGAGAGGCAAAGCAGCAATCAATAAACTCGCCAACGCCGCAAAAGTGAAAAAGGCCACTGCGGCTAATTGGTTATACAAACAGGCTATATGGCAAATTTATCTACCGCGTCCTAAACAAATTAATTACTCGCATTTTGATGTGACCGCTCCTAATGAAGTTCATCAGGCTGATATATTATTTCTGCCACATGATGGTGGTTACAAATTCGCGTTAACCGTAGTTGATATTGCAAGTCGATACAAACAAGCAGAGCCGTTAAAAACAAAGTCAGCCACTGAAGTAGCTTCTGCATTTGAAAGGATTTATCGAAAGGGTCCTCTGCGTTGGCCGAATCTATTACAAGTTGATCCTGGCAAGGAATTTCAGGGTGCAGTCTTATCAACAATGAAACATCATAATGTCACCATACGACGAGGACATACTGCGTTACATCGCGATCAGGCAATTGTAGAACGATTTAATCGGACTCTTGCTGAGCGGTTATTTGGATATCAATACGCAAAAGAATTCATTCAAGAAAAGCGATCCCGTGAATGGGTTAAAAGGTTACCAGCTGTGATTATCGCACTGAATAATGAGATTACTAGAACAATCAACATGAAACCTATCAACGCGAATAAAAAGAAGTCTATACCTAAAATGGAAATTCGAAGAATTTCACAAAAAGATTATAGCGTTTCCCAACCAATTCTTGGTAGTAATGTCACTGTTAGGTATTTATACGAACCAGGAGAGCTTGAAGGTGGCAGAAAAAGGGCTACTGATCCTATTTGGAGTGTCACTACGCATAGCATATCTACTATAACACGATCAACTGGTAGACCTCCAATCTATAAATTGGATTCAACTGCCCCTCAGCGGGGTTTTACACGCGAACAATTACAAGTGATTCCTGACGATACTCAATTGCCACCGCATGGTCTTAACTAGCGCCGTTGCGTCTATTGCACTCAAGACAAGTCAACATCACATTGTTTCTTACATGACCGAGACTGTTATTTTTTCTGTCTACGGTAAATTGGCGAGGATCTTTATCCGAATAACGCCAACGCATTATACAATTGCAACTCGCGCAGTGATTATTCTGTTGTTGTTTCAGCGTAATTATTAATTTAGCATCAATATCAAATTCTCGTTGTATTTTTTTGTCTTGTTGTTTGTAACCGGAGAGTTTTTTATCAATAATTTTAACATCAACGATGATAGCATCATCCATTGTGGTGTCATTATCGTCACCTGACTCTGTCATGACAACAATTCTTCGAAGTTGATTTATTTTTCGTACTCTGGATACTGCGAGATAGACTAAATTCGACCATTCGATGCGATTATCTACCATTCAAACAATTGTATCCGATATAGTTAATCCCTGTGAAGAATGTATTGTTGCTGCGTATCCTAGCGTCCATGGGGATTTATTAGCACGCAATGCATCTTCAACGACGCTGATATCAACCAGCACAATATCATTTAATACGAGAATCTGCTTTTCACTCTTCCCTGGAATATCAACTTCAATATTCTGCTTTCGTGTATCCGAAGGCCTATAACACAACGGTACTGGAAGTGTTGCAAATTTTTCTTTATGCAATTCAAATAATTTCATCTGAAGTTTATCTCTGACTATTTTTCTACTTGCTATTATCAAATCGTCTGGTCTCCACACTTCCCAGAAATCATTCATTGGGGTTTCTGAAATTATTTCACGTATTATTTCACATTGGATTCTATCCGGTTGTAATCTAATTAGCGCTTTGAATTCTCGTAATCGTTCATCAAGTGATCTATAATCAGTGGTAATTTCTTCATAATAGTCTACAAAACCCTTTAGCCATTCATGTGGAGATGCACCGACAAATGGTGGTGGTTGGCCGTGATCACCGCACATGACGACTTTTGTGTTTTTGTTTAATAACCACTCGAGAAATGTTTGTAATACATCTAATGACACTGTGCATATTTCATCCCAAATTATGATTTCAGGAATAAATTTATCGCCCATACGCTCAGGAGTCCATTTGTCACCCTTCCATCGAAAAAAACTGTGATAAGTACGGGCATTTACCCCTCGCTGTGTCATCTCTCTGGCGAGTCTGTGAGTTGGTGTTAACACAATCATAGTTGACCGACGATATAATTCAATTGCACGAGTTGTCTTTCCTGACCCACCACAACCGTTTAAATAAACTGTCTTGTATCTACACACTGGATCAGATACCGGTGGTGCATTAGAAAATTCTGATTGAATTTCAATACGGTTACATGAAAGATATTTATCATCCATGGCAACGTCTGCCGATTCACAATACTCATGTAGCATCTCCTTTTTAAATCGCCAACGCCCCCACGCTTCCTCGGGATATGTGAATGCCGCTACAGCTGATTTGTACTTATTGTGTATATACATCGAATCAGTGGCTACTCTAACCGCGGTATTAGGAAATCTATTTATCATCGAAAATAGATTAATAGAAGCATAGGCTAGCATAGAACTTCTCAAATGTGTGTACTGGGAATTATATCCATCACAGTAGGTAACAACCGTACCTAATTTCTCACCATTGGATAGAAAAGCGTCTTTACGGGATACAAGTTTTCCTTGTTTCGTTAAATCCGTTACAATAAAATCGTATTCAGCGACGTCTATGATCAACCGCGAAGAGTATTTTGCATTGTCGTATCTTCCGCCCTGGGTAAATTTACCGATTATTCTTCGTCCAAAATCTTTTGCTTGTTCTTTTTTAATTTCAAATAACTTCTTAGACCAATTCATGATTTGTTCTTCATTGAAAATCTCCGATTTTCCATTCGAAGAATTTCCATCTGGAAACTGTTTTCGCTGTTCGCTAATTATTCTATCTAGATCGGGTTGTGGTAGCCAAACTTTTTTCTGTGCTCGATAGGATATAATAGCTTCGGAAACAATCAACGATATTAGCATACCACAATCAATCATATATCGTAGTAACACTATTGGCATCCAGTGTTTTTCAGATAGGTGTCTGCCATGCCAAAAATAACTACACGGATGTAACCCTGTAGCGAGTTCAAATGATATCACACGAGCAAATCCGGTTAAATCAAAATCAGGTAATGGCCCATTAATCGCAACACGAGTCATTTCATGCGTGGGGTGTCCAAATCGTTTAAAGTACTCAGCACATTCCCCATACCCGAGAAAACTTCCAGGATAACACGCGGATATATCAATTGAAATCATGCCATCACGTGAGTATTTCGTATTCCACAGTCCTCTATGACCGAATTCTACACAGCTTGATTTGACATCTTCGAGAAAATCACTTCGTGTTGGACGCCAGGAGTTTTTTTCTCTTGCGAAGTGAGCTACCACTGATGGAATAGTAAAACTATCCGTGAGAAGTTTTTCATGGAAACTCTCTGGTGAAAAATCATTAGCGATTTTTCTCATTCTGTTATCTAATTCTTCAACGCGATATAATTCACCATTTGGTCTTACAAATTGATCAAATCCTATTTCGGAACCAGCACTACTAAGTAACCACACTGACACAGGATCATCTTTACACATCGCATGAATAGCATCAAATAATTTCTCTTCATAGAAAACATCCCCGGAAAATTCCTCGGGGATATATCTCACGATTCGTTCTCGTGGAAATATTGTTACTGTAGGTGTCCACGCGTGTTCGTTATGATCAATAATTTGTATTGGCGCTCCTTGTAATTTATATTTCGGTTCGTGTAATACTTCTCCGGTTATTGTCGTTACTGATATTGGGAATTTTAATAATGTTTCTAATTTAGCTATATCAGAAATCTTTGCACCGTGCTGTTTCACTGTCAGTTCCCATTCTGTTATTTTCCTACGTCGCAGATCAGTTAGTTTATTTCCTCGGGATGCATTTGTGAAGTGTTCCATTACCCGTGTTGCCACGCAATTCAGTGAACTAGAATACTTCATAGGAGCTAGTTTTGCAATATCGGGTTTATCATTTAACGGATATATCCCATAAACGATTGCTGTTACGGGATAAGATCTCTCGTAGTATGGCTTATCGATTCCGGTTAGAATTCCTGGTTTGGAATCTCTACTCACAATGACAGTTTTTTTATTCTTGAGGATTGGTTCAAATTTATCCCTAATAATCCATTTGCCTTCGACTTCGATAATGAATTTTATTCTGAAAAAATACCTCCTTGGAAATCCCTTGGATTTCCCGCCAAGGTGTGAGATTATCTCGGCTACTCTTTCATCGTTCATGGTAGCATCAATGTTCGGTACATTAACATCGTCATGTATAATCCGAAATGTCGACCAACAGTATACTGCACCGTCTCGGTAGAATTCATTAAAACACTCCTTGATTTTACTTAGTATAGTTCTATCACCGATTAGACGTTTTGGTGTATCAGAGACTCTATCGAGATTGAATTCAACATTTTTCCAGGGCTAAATTTTCAATAATCTCTTGAACTCCTTATCGAGATTGAATTCAGTATTTTTCCAGGGCTTAATTTTCGATAATCTTTGGAATTCTTTCATGATATAATCAATCAATTTAGCATTTTTCCAGGGCTTAATTTTCGATAATGTTTGGAATTCTTTCATGGTATAATCAATCAATTTAACATTTTTCCAGGGCTTAATTTTCGATAATCTTTGGAATTCTTTCATGGTATAATCGATCAATTTAGCATTTTTCCAGGGCTTAATTTTCGATAATCTCTTGAACTCCTCCATACTATAATTAAAACAAGCATTTAAATGAAAGATTTATGTATAATGAATCACTGCAAATGGCTCATGATTGGATCAGTGACACCGTGTAACAAATCATGCAGAAATGAATTCTGTGGGTATCATATGCAAAGCTTTCGTCGTGGAAGCCTTGGTCCGTTACCTTGCATACGATGTGGGGTTGGGGTTAGGGGAAAATCTCAGTTGTGTTTGAATTGTGGTGGCAAACGATACAGGGAGTTGAAGCGTTATTATGATAAAAGAATCAAAAATGGAAAATCAATCAAAAATTTTGACCCTGAAAAAGTCCCTGACACTGACAAAGTCAGCGATACTGTCAGTATCAAGGATAAAATCATAAGAACCCCTCAAGACTACATCGAAAGATTCTCCAGTGATGTAATCATTAGACCAAACAATGAATTAGACAAATAGTATTAGTATACGAATGAACCAAGAATTCAGACTACACCCTGTGATTACAAATTATAAAGCATCTAGTGATGGTGTTGTAAGAAACCGTAGACTGAAGAAAACGGTCGGTTTTGTGAATAATCACGGGTATTTGAAGTTTGGCGCTGGAAAGAAGAAATATTTCAATCATCGTTTCGTGTATGAATGTTTTCATGGATTGATCGAGGATGATTTTGTTATCGATCACAAGGATTCTAATACAAGGAACAATTCTTTATCAAATCTGCAGGCTGTTACACAAAGTGAAAATACCAAACGAGGAAAGACTGGCACTTGCTCGAAAAAAGCGAGACCCGTAAAATCTTTTAATACGATAACTAACGAAAAAAAGATATTTCAATCGATATATGAAGCCGGTAGGCATTTCGATATTTGTAGAGCCTCAGTACGATATGTTGCAGAGGGGATTTATCGATCTGCGATTTCAAAAAAGACCGGACAGAAAATTCAATTTATTTATGTCTAATGCATCATATTTTTCATTTAGAAGTATGTCATTGTTATAGAATATGAATTCTGAAAATATGAATAACATTATTGATGAAATTCTAAAATTGAAAAGTCAGGATATTAAACTATCAGATGGGTTGAATCCTGATCAAATCATGTATGATTTTCAGGATATAGAATACGGAGTTAGCACTAACAAGTATATGCTACCAAAGAAATACGCGCTCATCAAAAAAATTCAGAATTCTATTCGAGACTCTCTTACATTTTCCAGTGACGTAAGTGTGTTTGTTCCGTTATATACTATCGTAGAACGAATACGAAAAGAATTAGGTAACGAATACGAATTGAAAAAGGAGGTTAATTCTAAAATTAGAAACCTACGGGCGTTAATTCAAGAAAATGAACGATTTTGACCGTGAGATTTTGTCGTTATTTGATTGTGACCGACCCTCAGAGAGATTTTCATTTTTTTTTTTAGCATTTTTTAATTAAAAATGTCAAAATCAGTGAATACAAAATTGATGGACGATCAATGGAAAAGTGGGGAAAGTGACAATATTATTATTTTTATAGCAATTATGTGACTTTCAACATCGATGGTAACGCTGTTAAATACTTCCACGGTGGTGTTAAAAATCATCCGACATGTCAAATTGGAGAAGTGTTTTCGTCTGTTAGGTCAGGTTCAGGAAAATTGTTTTACAATTGAAAAATTGTTTATGATTTCAAATAATGGTCAATGAAGCATTAACGACCCGATTGGCTCGTGAACGACTAGATGCAATCAGGAGATTTATACCAATTCGCGACTCTGTAAGAAATAAACTGCAGCAACGACAGAGTCTTCAGACTGATTTTGCTGAGGGATCTGAAGAATTGTTTAAACCAGTAACCACAGCAACGAAGGAGGTAGTGTCAACAATCTCTGAACAAGGAAAAACCTTTCTCCCTGTTTTAGAAAAAATAGCAAAAGAGACTAAACAAACAAAAAAATCACTAAAAATACTTCCTCAGAATATATCAAGTAGACTATCTAAATCAAAGAAATTATCGGATCTATTTACCGATAAAGCTAAACAACTGATTCTCAATGAGGAGGAGGGCAATTTAAGTGAATTTGCTGCTAACAGCTATGATTCACAAGAGCAGTTTTTCACGGACAATTATACGGATTATAGAATGTCACATAATGAATGGGCTGATATAGTGTATGAAATAAATACCGGGAGTATAGATAGAAGGACGACGAAATATCGAGAATTCAAGAGAAATTTTGATTATCATTTACAACAAGAAGAACTTGATGATGATGATAAACTGGATGAAGCAACTGGTTATAGCGGAACCGGATTGCAAGATTCCAGTGAGAATCCAAGGATTTCATGTCCTGGTAGTGTTCTCAGTGATATATCACGATTAGAAGTTCTTGTAGGAGGGTTCCGAGCTGGAAACAACTCTCCGGAAATAATTAATGAGGCAGCTGATATCTGCAGGCGGTTATTTCAAGGTGGTATCATGGATATCAAAACATATCGAGATTTCATTGGCGAATTATCAAGTGGGTATCACAGCGACTGAAAATCCCTTGGATTCTCATCACCGGGACTGAATTTACAATTGACAAATTTTTTTACAATTGAAAAATTGTTTCTGATTTCAAATAATGATCATACACTACAACCATGACAAACCAACCCCCGTCTATGTAGTTAATTCACGGTTTCCAGTTTATAGAGCATACTACGGAGATGGTTTAGGTAATACCATTGCAGGGTTATTTGCGAGAATGGCTCCAAAAGTGATGCCGTTAGCTAAACAATTATCAATGAAAGCAATTGATGTTATTCGTGATAAGGGTATTGGTGTTGTTGGGGATCTCGCCGGGAAAGCGTTTTCAGCTGCAAAGGATAAAATAACATCATTAGTGAGACGAAAAAAGAAACCGTTACCGTCTACAGCGGAAATGCCTGCAAGTGTTAGTAAAATTATAAATAACGCAGTAGATGAAAAATTAGCGTCGATGGTGACTCCCGACCAAAGCAATATTGCAAATATGATAGCAGGAAGTGGCTTTAAAAAACTACGACGATGAAATCCTACGATGAAAATCGTTTACGATTTCACGATTTAGACTCTGATAAATAGAATAAAATGTTCAAAAAGTCACCTGATCCAGCGTTTGATATAGACGCCCCAGTTGGCAAGGATGATTCTCTACGCGATTACCAATATTACGCCTATCATGCCATAGACTCAAATAGTCGATCGCGAATTGAACTTCAAGTCCATGATACCAGTAAATACTTTTTGCCTTGTGAAGCATTTATTGAAGTAGAAGGAGAACTTGTAACAGCTGCTGATACTACTGCTGTACCAGCACCGTATCCAGCTGGTACTCAAGTCGGGTTTGTCAATAATGGTATCATGGCGCTATTTGAGAGTGCTAGATATCTCATTGATGGAAAAGAAATTGAGTCGATAGATCGTGATGTTGATGTGGCTACAACAATAATCGGGCTAGCAAGATATTCCGATGATTATACAAGATCAGCAGGACCTTCTATGATGTTTGCAAAAGATGTTACAAATACCGCTGCAGGAAAGCAATTTGTTGTAAGACGACCAAAGAATAATGCTGGTACCGCTAATATTGATGCCGATGATATGATTATAAACAACGATCTTAACTTCAATCTAGGAGCTGCAACACGTATTTCAATGTTGGGAGTAGGGCGTAAATCATTTTCATGCGCGATTCCACTGCATCACATATTTGGATTCTGTAGAAACGTCAGAAAAGTTATTTATGGAGCGAAGCATACAGTAGCACTGGTGCGAAAGGGTGATGATAATGACGCAATCTGGAGGATTCAAGCAGACAATGCAAATCCAAATGCTGATGCCGGTAAAGTCAATTTAACAAAAATATCATTGTGGATGCCAGTACTAACTCCAGCAATTACCGCAGAAGAACGATTACTATCATTTATGGACCATGGAGGAAAATCGTTACTAAGTTGGCTAACGGTAAGTACAGATGTTAAACAATCAAATATCAACGGGTTATTCACGTGGAACCTAGCATCAAAACAAGGCACTGCTGCGCCACGTCATATATTCGTAGCGTTACAGGATAACACACGAGATGGCGATCAACGTTTCAGTCATATGATATTTGATCAATTAGGTGTTAAAGACGTCTCACTGAGAATAAACGGCCAGCAGGAACCATCCGAGGATATACAACTTAATTACACAGAAAATCATATTGCTCGCGTGTATCATAGATTGTTGTCGTTTATGGCACGTGATCAAAATGTTGATACCGGTCTGCAAATATCACAGTTGGATTTTAAAAGCATCTATCCAATCTATTACTTTTCATTGGAACATCTTGATTTAACAAGACAGTCTGTTGTTGATATACATTTTAGAGCTAATGTGAGCCGTGGTGCTATTGTTAATTATAGAGCGGTTGCTGTCATTCTCAGTGATAAATCAATGCTACTTGAAGGTGTTGGAGGAAGAATGAGAGTGGTAGATGCACCAGTGGAAAATCTTTGAAAATTCTATGAATTTTTCATTGAAATCGTAAACGATTTAGAATCAATCTGTTATTGTATAATGTCGTATAGTAATATCAATGTGTCTTTGACACCCGGTCAATTAAAAAAACTACAATCCAAATCAGCTAAGCAATGTGGAACCACAATCACGTTGAAACCTAATCAAATGACTGGTGGTGCAAATAAATTATCGCTGACAACTCGTCAAGTGAAACATTTCAATGATGCACTTGTAGCAAAAAAAGGTGTTCAGATTACTCTTTCTGCGGCTGCTATCAAAAATATGATTAAAACAGGCGGTATATTCCCGTTGTTAGCTGCGATTCCAGCATTGATTGCGGCAGCAGCCCCAGCGGTGGCTAAAGCGGCAGCGTTAGGGGCTGTTGGTACCGCGGCAGGAATGGCGTTGAAAAAGGCAACTGGACAAGGATATAAAAAAAGGGGAAGGGTCTAAGACTACCAGGAACCCCGTATTCATGGTACAGCGGAAAAGGCCTGAGACTAAAACCGGTTTATTAATTGGAGGGTCTTTGATTGAAGAGTCTTTGACTGAGGAACCGATGGTTCCTATGTCCAATTTTGATTTACTCGATGCCGCTAAAAAACTAGCGATTAAAAATTTCAGAGGTGTCTTTATGAAAGATCAATTACCACATCAACCAAGCAACACTGAAACAGGAATCATTAATTTAGATAACAGCACCGGACCCGGAACTCACTGGGTTGCATACGCTATTGATCCACGTGGGATTGTCTATTTTGATTCATATGGGTTAGCTCCGCCAAGCGAGTTTATGCGTTATATAAAAACTTTTCCAATGAAGACTTGGTATTCTACGCTACCAACACAAACGATGATTGACCCACCAATATGCGGCAGTGAAGTATTAAATGTCCTTAACGCTATTTCTAACTCCTTGGGTAACCCAAGGGGAAAACCACCACATGTTGTCGTAAATGAATACACTAGTAATCGCTGGCGAAAATCGAAGATTTTTCAACGAAGTCGTCAACAAAGATTTTAGAGAGAGAAAAAGTTTTACAATAACATGATTGATATTTGGGGGAGATCTTTGAAACCCAAACCCGATGACACTGCAACCCTTGATTCTATCAAGGATATAAAAAAAATAATTGAAGATGAAATCGCTGAGACGTTGAACTTAGCAAGTGTTGACCCGAACGAAATAGTTGTATTTCAAGATCGTCAGGGTAAATTGAAAACCAGTGATGTGTCGTTGGATGATATTTTGGTTAAACAACGAAACGCAATCGAGGATACTATCGCGTTATTTTCCGATCAGGGTAAACTCAAACCGGGTGTACTTTTTTCGACGATTACAGATAAATTTAAAACTCTCAACGATGAGTTGAAAAATTCTCTGCTGGAACTAACAACACTTCAATATAGAATTGAGGATAACGGAAAACAGTTTTCAATTTTTCGTAGAAATATCGTGGATAAATTTCTTGGAACTACATTCGATAAACTCGATATAAAACTCCCTGATATCAAAAAATTCATCGATGAGACGAAAATCTTCATCGAAGCAATCAAAGGTGATGCAACGAGGATGATAACAATCATTGAAAAAACAAAAATCCCTCATGAGAAAACCAACAACGTAGTATACACGATCCAACACGGATCATTTGCGTGGACACCTACAAACAACAAATTAGATATCACTGCAACCGTTAAGGGTATTTATCGATTGACGCTAGTAACACCATGGACTCAATTTAATATTTCATCATCGAGTTCATCCGGGGTCAATAATACGATTTCAACGATCATCGACAAGGATACAACTGAAAAGTTCACTATAACATCTACTGATAAAAATTTGGTTAGGGTTTCAACAACGTGGTATGTGGAATTCGTAGCGGATTTAAGTTGAAAATTGCAAAGCAATTTCACTAACGGCTTCAATTGAAAGGAAAATCCTTCGGATTTCACAATTGAAAACGCTAGCGTTTTTAAAATAAAAATGATTTCATCATCGCAATATCGCTATAATCAGGTCAGAGAATTTCAAACTAGACTCAAAACTCTCGCTGAGGAGTATCAAATAAAAATAAAAAAATACCGACGAAGAATCACCGCAATTGATGTTACTATGTACTCGGTGTCAGGCGTTCTCGCTGGCGCCGGAATAATACTTGCATCGGTTACAATGATTGCCCCGGTCATAGTTCCAATTTGCATTTCTGCGGGGGCTACAATCGCGGGTATATTAACCTGGATAACAAAAAGGATATCATCATGCAGCCAGAGTAAACTGCAAGATTACTCGATTCAATTTCATATTGTATCAACCGCATACTCGCAATTATCCTCGATGATATCGTCGTCACTCGATAATACGATTATATCAGATAGTGAGTTCTCAGCGATGGCCAGTATTTATGATTCCGCGATATCGAAATTAGAGTGACAACATGAATATAATAACAATGACAACACCGATGGAATTGGAAAACACGAACCCGAAAACCAAAATGATCTCAATAACCTCAACGATATCAGATAGTGAGTTCTCAGTGATGGTCAGTATTCACGATTCCGCGATATCAAAATTAGAGCGACAACAACAGTATAGCAACGATGACAACACCGCAGGAATTACTTCAACAAATAGTGGAGAACACGAACCCAGTACAAACAAGCATGATATCAATAACATCAACGAATCCTGAATTCAGTGTGAACTTCCCTTCTCCGATTCCAGTGCATGAGATCGCGCTGGCAAAATTACGAGTATATCATAGCTGGCCTAACATTAGATCGGTAGCATTTGGTGGTCAACAACCGAATAATTCACTGGTATTTGCGAATAAGAATAAAGACGTCGGGACTCCAGACTGGAACGTTGTTTCGATACCAACCGGATCATACCAAATCGAACAAATCAATGCTGAATTGCAACGTAGAATAAAATCGATTACTGGAAAAGAATCGAAAATCGCTATAACAGTTCATGAGCCAACACTATCATCTGCCATTGAGATAAGCACAGAAGGATACGTCGTAGATATCTATCAGAGTTCTATAAGAACCGTACTAGGATGGCCTGAATTACCACCAAGGGGAAAAACCGTTGATTTACCAGAACCACAAAAAACCGATTATATCACAGACAGGATAAAACCCAATAATCCAATAAAGAGTGATGAAGATCACGAGTTTACTATAGATTTCTTTGGTTTCGAATACCGATCAACTGGAAACGAGAAGCCAGGAGATCGTTTAGAGGGATATCATTTTGTTAACGAACCTGAAATCGTTAAAAATTTCACAGCAATGAATAATGATTTATCGCTGTTGTTAATATCTCTTAAATCCGGCTCTCTCACAAGAGATGAATTTATCAACGTCGTAGAAATATGCAACAAAATTATCGACGATATGGACACATTTAATTGACAAATTATTCAGGATATATTAGATGACTATAATCCCCTATCGAGAACAAAATTTGCAACAGACTATAAAATTCTTGTTAAAGATATTCCAACATTCAAACTACCAGGGTATAACGTACCAGAACTAAAAAAACTTCTAAATGATGCCATCGATGTTGGTTTTAAAATAATTCATGATGCATGGAAAAAAACAGCATCACCGGAAATAAAAATCCTCAAACACAATAATAACCCAGATGGTGGCGGCAGACATATCGCTCCGTTCAACGTGAATATATCCTCAGTGATTGCGCTCAATTTAGTATGTGATGTTATCGAAGGAAGCTATCAAATTAATCTCGAACGATCAAATCAAGCTCAGCAAGGATATATTCTTTATTCGTTTGCACCAACAGCTCCTCCAGGATTTTTAATAATTGAGTCTCCGGTTAATCCAGTCTATATGCGATGCCATAATGATTCATTAACAAGAATTAATTTCAAACTCACAGATCAGTCCAATAATCTAATTGATCTACAAGAGGAGGTGTTAGCGATTAGTCTGTTTGTGAGATCCTAAGGACTGGATCAAATATTCGGTTGAACTCGTAAATGATTTTTGTTAACCCATAGCAGCAGAGGGGGTGAGTGACAACGACGTTGGCGTATATAAGGAAATCTTATTTTATCGAATAGACGCCATTTTTTTTACTATTTGGTAGAAGCCTCAGATTTCCGAATCGACCCTCGGAAAGTTGTGAGGTTCACCCCCTCTGCTGATTTATGGAATACAAAATACGACCCTAAAAGTATTATTTCGGTTGATATGATTGCGTGTTATCCAGGGAGTTTTCTTGGGTACGGAGAGTGCTCTGAGTAGGGCATAACCGATTAGCATTTTTCTACTGATTTCCGATTCCGGATTTTGGGCATGAAATTTTTCCGATTCCGGATACGATTCGATTAATCGGAAATGCTAAAACCGTATTTTTTTTCTAAAAAAATTTCATTTTCCTTTCCGGGTTTCTGGTATCTAGTTTTGCCGTGTCTAGCATGTAACTTAGTACTTTACCATATCCGGCTTCATTTCCGGTTTTCACCCGCTAGTTCAAATAGATTGTCTCACAGCGTGGTTGTGTTGAGCATATTGGACTTTTCTGACTTCTTATTTAACTTTATTAACGCACTATCGAATGACACGCAGTGTTAGACACGGTGCTATAGAAATTCAACTTTTTTTTTATTATCCGAATCGGTCGTTCCTGCCTTGTCCGACTCCGATTAATCGGAAGTTCATACATCCGGTGGAATCCGATTTCCGGATCAAAAGTCGGTTATGCCCTAGCTCTGAGTACTTCACAAGATTTGGACATCCCACACATGAGATGACCCGTGTTGCGATTAATGAACCACTGCCTAATTTTAATCTCACCGGATTCGCTTGTGTGGTATCATTTGAATTGGCTACAGGACTTCATCCGTGTTGTCATGTTTGGTTTGGTAGATACATCTCTGAAAAACACTGGATGCCAATAGTGCTGTTACGCTATATGATTGATTCTAAAATGCTGACATTGCTGATTGTCAGTGAAGCAATTATATCATATCGGAAACAAACTGAAGTCTGGTTACCACAAACCGATAGTTTAGTTAGTATAATCAGCGAAAACAAAAAGCAATTCCCCGATCTCGACGAAGAATATATCATGAAATGGTCAAAATAAATCTTTGAAGTTAGAAATAAACACGCAAAATATTTTGGTAGAATAATAATTGATAAATAAACACAAGGTTGAAAATACGACCACAAACGATATTCTTCGCGGTTGATTATAGATGATGCTGAATACAACTTTATAATCGCAGATGTATCGCTTTCTGATCCGATGGAACCAAATTGGGTACAATTGTTACTTGCACAGATGGAGAAAATCCTCAGTATACGTACTTAAGGTCGTCTATGCTGGCTTATGCTTCTATTAATTCACTTTCGATGATAAATAGTTTCCTGACACCGCAGTTAGATTAGCCACCGATTCATTTTATATAGACGTAAAATATAGCAAGTATTGAAAAATAATCAGATATCAGAACTATCTAATGCACCGTCATGTTCCGATCCAATATGTAGATATAAAACCAGTTACTTAAACGGTTGCGGTAGATCAGGGAAGACGAATCGTGCGATTGAATTTTTCGAGGAAAATCAAACATGATTGTGCTAACACCAACACACAGACATGCAAGAGAGATGAAACAGCGAGGAATTAATGCTTGCACTTATCATAGTTTCTTTCGATGGAAAGTTGACGAATGGACTCCTGATCGAATGGGTGAGAAATATATTCCTGAAATCATTATTTGGGATGAGATATGCACGGTGTCGTTAGATGTATTACAAAAATTTCTTGATTGGTTATTGCGAGCGAATACAAAAGGGATAATGTGTGGGATCATGGTCAACCACCACCATTTGTCGGTTTGTCTCCACATTGTTGGCTAAAGAATTTTGTAGACTATTACGAAGAAATTAGTACTGATCATAGAGCACTTGATAATGAATTAGGAGAGTTCAAGAAACTAATCAGATTACAACCGGATAGAATCCAATGTGAAATAGCACGTGAAATAATTTCGGAAACCACATTAAATGATTTCTGGGAAGCGTGGAGACCAAACGATTTGATAGTGGCAAGTTAAAGATAGTCAGAGACACACTTCATATGAAGTTATTTAACACGCATAAAGAAAAATTTGCAACACTTCCAGTGCCACTGTTTTATAGGCCTACGGATACACGAAGACAAAATATCGAAGTTGATATTCCTGGCTTGACAAGTCAAGAAAACAGATTCTCGTGTTAAATGATATTCTGTTAGTTGATATCAGTGTTGTCGAAGATGCATTGCGCGCTGATAAATCCCCATCGATATTAGGATACGCAGCGACGATACATTCTTCGCAGGGAATGACTATATCTGATACAATTGTTTGGATCATAGATAATCACATCGAGTGGTCGAATTTAGTTTGTCTTCCGGTGTCCAGAGTACGAAGAATAAATCAACTTCGAAGAGTTGTTTTAGACTATAATGACACTACAATAAGTGATATTGTCAGCGATGATATAATCAGAAAAAAACTCTCTGGTTATAAACAACAGGATAAAAAAATAGAAAATTTGATATTGATGCCGAGTTTATAATCACACTAAAACAACAACATAATAATCACTATGCGAGTTGCGATTGTATAATACGTTAATGTTGGTCGGATAAGGACCACTTCCAACTTACCGTAGACAGAAAAAATAGCAGTATTGGTCATACCAGAGATAATGTGATGCTGACTTGTCTTGAGTGCAACAGACGCAGAGATGCTAGATAAGACCACGCGGCGGTAATTGAGTATCCTCGAGTATTACTTGTAGTTGTTCACGAGTAGACCCACGCTGAGGAGCAGTTGAATCCAACCTATAGACTGGCGGTCTACCCGTAGATCTCGTTATACTAGATATTTTATGTACAGTAACACTCCAAATAGGATCAGTAGCTCTTTTTGTACCACCTTCGAGCTCTCCTGTTTCATATAAATACCTAACAGTGACATTACCGAGTATTGGTTGTTTTGAAAAATCATTTTGTGGTGTTACAGGTATATACTTTGTTTTTAATCGCATTGTTAGGTTTCATATTAATTGTTCGAGTAATCTCATTATTCAGCGCGGTAATTACGCCTGGTAATCTCTTGACCCATTCACGGGATCGTTTATCCTGAGTAAACTCATTCGCGTATTGATATCCAAAATAAACGCTCAGCAAGCGTGCGATTAAATCATTCAACAATTGCCTGATCGCGATGTAATACAGTATGTCCTCGTCTGATGGTGACATTATGATGCTTCATTGTTGATAACACTGCACCCTGAAATTCCTTGCCAGGATCAACTTGTAATAGATTTGGCCAATGCAGAGGACCTCGTTGATAAATCCTTTCAAACGCAGAAGCCACTTCAGTTGATGATTTTGTCTTTAGCGGTTCTGCTTGTTTGTATCGACACGCAACATCCACTACAATAAGCGCATACTTGTAAAAACCATCATGCAGCAGAAAAAATATATCAGCCTGATGAACCTCATTAGGGACGCTGACATCAAAATTCGAGTAGCTAATTTGTTTAGGCGGTGGTTGATAAATTTGCCATATCGCCTGTTTGGATAACCAATCCGCTGCAGTGGTATTTTTTCCCCTATGCGGCGCAAGCGAGTTTACTGATTGCTGCTTTACCCCTCCAGTATCCTCTTGGAGAATAATTAATAGATTCCATGATGGTATTAATTACCAGCACCCAACATCAATTTACTTTTCATCGCCGATTTTATCAACCATGAAGCCAAATTTTCTTTGAAGGATTTATCAGTGATTGAATTCAACGCATGAATCAATTGCGATATGTCTGTTTTGCAGATAGCAGCAGAGGGGGCGAATCCTACAACTTTTGCGACAAAATCGATTTAAACCGTCAAAACGGCAAATAGAGCCTTCATGCGAAATCTCATGTTTTAACCAAAAAAAAATAAAGTCTCCATTTGGCAAATAGAGCCTTATTGATTTCTTGCTCAAAACATGAATTTGCGCGGGTGATACTCTATTCGCGTTTTCGTTGCTTAACCATAAAACGTCGCAGCGATGTTGTCATCGCCCCCTCTGCTGCTATGGGTTAATAATTCTTTCACGATGAAAATCACTACGAATTCACAAACAGACTAATTTTTAGAACCTCACCTTGTAGATCAATTAGATTACTGGACTGGTCAGTGAGTTTGAAGTTGATTCTGGTTAATGAATTATTATGACATCGCATATAGACTGGATTAGTTGGATCCTCGATTATTAGAAATCCTGGAGGAGCTGTTGGTGCAAATGAATACAAAATATATCCCTGCTGAGCTTGATTTGATCGTTCGAGATTTATTTGATAGCTTCCCTCGATAACATCGCATACTAAATTTAATGCTATCACCGAGGATATATTAACATTTTGAGGAGCAATATGTCTGCCGCCATCATCTGGGTCATTATTATGTGTCAGGATAGTTCTTTGTAGTTTTGTTAATTTTTCCCACGCGTCATGGATTTTTTTGAAACCAATATCGATGGCATCATTGAGAGATTTTCGTAGTTCTGGTTCGTTATATCCTGGTAGATCGAATTTGGAAATATCTTCTCTGCGTATATTATACTTCGTTGCAAATTCTATTTTCGTACTAAGATTTTGTCAATTAATACCTCTTGAATGATTTTCACATTAAATGTATCCATGTCACTGAGGATTTTGTTACATGTTTCTACGACGTTGATAAATTCATCTCGGGTGAGAGAGCCGGATTTAAGGGATATTAACAACAACGAAATATCGTTATTGAACGCTGTGAAATTTTCAGTGATTTTATCCTGTCGAGTTATGTAGTATTTTTCCCCTCCTCCATCTATCTTTTCAATGAAAAAATTCAATTTGGTGTAATCGCTATAGCTTTTTACTGGATTATCAGATTTTATCCTGTCTGTGACATAATCAGATTTTTGTGGTTCTGGTAAATTAACGGTTTCTTCCCTGGGTGGTAATTCAGGCCATCCCAGTACGGTTCTAATAGAACTCTGATAAATATCTACGACGTAACCAGGCGAGTTTATTTCAATGGCAGATGATAGCGTCGGTTCATGAACCGTTATAGCTATTTTTGATTCTTTTCCAGTAATCGATTTTTATTCTACGTTGCAATTCAGTATTGATTTGTTCAATTTGGTATGATCCGGTTGGTATGGAAACAACGTTCCAGTCTAGGGTATCTTCGTCTTTATTCTTATACGAGAACACCAGTGAATTATTCGGTTGTTGACTACCAAATAATTTTGATCTGATATTAGGCCAATTGTGGTATACTCGTAATTTTGCTAACGCGATTTACTTCACGGGGACTGGGGTAGGGAAATTCACACTGAATTCTGGATTCGTTGAGGTTATTGAGATCATGCTTGTTTGTACTGGGTTTGTGTTCTCCACTATTTGTTGAAGTAATTCCATCGGTGTTGTCATCGTTATTATACTGTTGTTGTCGCTCTAATTTTGACACCGCGGAATCATAAATACTGACCATCGCTGAGAACTCACTATCTGATATAATTGTATCATCGAGCGATGACGATATCAACGAGGATAACTGCGAGTATGCGGTTGATACAACATGAAATTGAATTATGTAGTCTTGCAGTTTGCGTTGGCTGCATGATGATATTGTTTTTGTTATAATTGAAATTATTCCCGCGATTGTTGTTGCCGCAGAAATGCAAATTGGAACAGCTATCGGGGCCATCATTGTCGCTGAAGACAGTATAATTCCAGCTCCGGCTATTACACCACTCACAGCGTACACAGTAACATCAATTGCGGTGATTCTTCGTTGGTATTTTTTAATTTTTATTTGATACTCCTCAGTGAGGGTTTTGAGTCTATTTTGAAATTCTCTGACCTGATCATAGCGATATTGCGATGATGAAATCATTTTATTTTTAAATCAGTTTACGATTTCAATTGAAACCGTTATTTACTTAAATCAGCTACAAATTCCAAATACCACGTTGTTGAAACCCTAACCAAACTTTTATCAGTAGATGTTATCGTGAACTTTTCAGTTGTATCCTTGTCGATGATCGTTGAAATTGTATTGTTGACCCCAGATGAACTCGACGATGAAATATTAAATTGAGTCGTTGTCACTAGTGTTAATCGATAAATACCCTTGACGGTTGCAGTGATATCTAATTTGTTGTTTGTAGGTGTCCACGCAAATGATCCGTATTGGATCGTGTATACTACGTTGATGGTTTTCTCATGAGGAATTTTTGTTTTTTCAATGATTGTTATCATCCTCGAAAAATCATTTTTGATGGCTTCAATGAAGTTTTTCGTCTCATCGATGGATTTTTTGTTATCAGGGAGTTTTATTTCAATTTTATCCAATGGGGTTCCAATAAATTTATCCACGATGTTTCTACGAAAATTTGAAAACTGTTTTCCGTGTTCTTCAGTTTTAGATTGAAGTGTTGCTAGTTACAACACAGAATTTTTTAACTCATCGTTGAGAGTTTTTAATCTACTTGTAATCGTCGAAAAAAGTACACCCGGTTTGAGTTGACCCTGATCGGAAAATAACACAATAGTATCCTCGATTGCGTTTCGTTGTTTAACCAAAATATCATCCAACGACACATTACTAGTTTTCAATTTACCCTGAAGATCTTGAAATACAACTATTTCCCCGGGATCAACACTTGCTAGGTTCAACGTCTCAGCTATTTCATCTTCGATTATTTTTTTTATATCCTTGATAGAATCAAGGGTTGCAGTGCCATCGGGTTCGGGTTTCTTCAGCGCTGATAAAGATCTCCCCCAAATATCAATCATGTTATTTTATACATCTCTTTCTAAAAAGCGATTACTAGTGTATTCATTTACGACAACATGAGGTGGTTTTCCAGATGATGAAATAGCATCAAGGACATTTAATACTTCATTGCCGCATATAGGTGGATCATTCATTTGTTGTGTTGGTAGCGTAGAATACCAGTGAGGAGTTTTTAAGCGCCTTGATAAATCAAGGATATAACGCATGAATTCCTTCGGCGGTGATAATCCATATGAATCGAAATAAACAATCCCACGTGGATCAATCGCGTATGCAACCCAGTGAGTTCCAGACCCGGTGCTGTTATCGAAATTAATAATACCGGTTTCAACGCTGTTTGGTTGCGCCGGTAACTGATCTTTCATAAAAACACCTCTGAAGTTTTTAATCGCTAGTTTTTTAGTAGCATCGAGTAAATCAAAATTGGACATAGGAACCATCGGTTCCTCAATCGAAGATTTCTGAGTTTGTGAACCGGTCCTAGTCTTAGACCCTTTCCGCTGTACCATGAATACGGGGTTCCTGCTAGTCTTAGACCCTTTCCCTTTTTTATATCCCTGTCCAGTTGCTTTCTTTAGTGCCATTCCTGCTGCAGTACCAACGGCTCCTAATGCCGCCGCTTTAGCCACCGCTGGGGCAGCCGCTGAAATCAATGCTAGTATTGCAGCTAACAATGGAAATATACCACCTGATTTTATCATGTTGGCGACTGCACCCTTCGAAAATACAATTTGAACCCCTCGCTTATTCTTTAGTGCATCATTGAAATTTTTTATTTGACGATCCGTTAATGATATTTTATGTGTACCACTGGACATCTGTGCTGGTTTCAGCGTTATTGTGGTTCCACATTCTTGAGCTGATTTTGATTTTAATTTCTTGACTTGACCATCAGTCAGCTTGACACTAACAACACTATATGGCATTTTATTGTAAAACACATTTATGCTTTCAATTAATCTAATTGTGAAAATCGTTTACGATTTCAATCAAAGATTTTCCACTGGTGCATCAATAAGTCTCATTCGTCCGCCAACTCCTAACAACATCGATTTATCGCTGAGAATGACAGCAACCGCTCTATAATCAACACCACCAGGAGCTATACGAGCCTAAAATATATATCAACAACGGATTGCCTTGTTAAATCAAGATGTTCCAGCGAAAAGTAATAAATCGGATAGAGGCTTTTAAAATCAAGTTGCGATATTTGTAAACCAGTATCAACATTTTGATCACGACCCATATATGACAGCATTCTATGATACACACGTGCTATATGGTTAGTGTCGTAATCAAGCTGTATATCCTCAGATGGTTCTTGTTGTCCGTTTATTCTCAGTGAAACCTCCTTGACTCCTAATCGATCAAATATCATATGACTGTGTTCTTGGGAGCCTAATCGATTCCGATTCTGCAGCGCTATAAATATATGACGTGGAGCTGAAACGCCTTGTTTTGATGCCAGGTGCCATGTAAATGTATCAGCAACATTATCCTTTTTGGCATCAGTTGTTATTGTTAGCCAACTTATCAATAATTTGCCACCTGTGTCCATAAATGAAAGTATCCGCTCTTCCGTGGTAATTGATGGGGTCATTACTGGCATCCACAATACTATTTTACTCAAAACAACTTTACCATCAGCGGCACCAGTACGCCAAATTGCATCACTGTCATTGCCTTTTCGCACTAAAGCAATTGTGTGTTTGGCTCCATAGATGACTTTTCTGACATTTCTGCAGAATCCAAATATGTGATGGAGTGGAATCGCACATGAAAAATATCGTTGTGGTCCGTGCAATGCTCCTTTTCGTGCTGCAAATCCTAAATTGAAATTACCATTAACGCCTCCGAGAATATCAAACGCAGCTCCTGGTCTAGCTCGACGTTCTGGATTAGCTGCTTCTTGTTGATCGGCTTCTGCATTATCTCTTGCTGTGAACACTTTAATGTATTGAAGTTGGTCAGCGTTATCAGAGGTATCCTTTGCAAACATCATAGACGGACCAGCCGATCTTGTATAATCATCGGAGTATCTTGCTAACCCGATTATTGTTGTTGCAACATCAACTTCACGGTCTATTGATTCAATTTATTTTCCATCAATGAGATATCTTGCACTTTCAAATAACTCCATGATGCCATTATTAACAAAACCAACTCAGTCATTTGCGTTATCTGCATATGGGGTATCAGCTGCAACATTTGTTACGAGTTTTCCCTCGATTTCAATAAATGCTTCACATGGCAAAAAGTATTTACTGGTATCTTGAACTTGAAGTTCAATTCGCGATCTTAGGTTGGGTTGTATTGCATGATAGGAATAGTATTGATAATCGCGGACAGAATCATCTTTGCGCACTGGGGCATCTAAATCAAACGCCGGATCAGCTGTTTTTTTTAAACATTATTATTATTATTCACATTAGTGTTTTCAATTGTGAAACTCTCTGTAATCATCATCGTCGTTGAAAATTTTTCGAATTTCTTTTTGGTTTCAAACCACTTCTTGTTATTGCGTTCATGATAGTGCTATTTTGTACATCAAGTGATGGAGTCACCGGTGTAGCCACTAATGATGCTAATTTTTCTTCCACTGCGCTATTTATTGCTTTGCTGACACTTGCAGGCATCACTGTTGTAGATGGCAGTACAACTGGTTGCTTTTTTCGTCGTCGCACCAATGATGTTATTTTATCCTTTGCTGCAGAAAATGCCTTTCCGGCAAGATGCAATGGTATCACCGAAACCATCTCCGTAATATGCTCTATAAACAGGCAATCGTGAGTTTACCACATATGCTGGTTGGTTTGTCATGGTTGTAGTGTATGATCATCTTATTATAAAAACACTAGTGTTTTCAATTGCTAGCAATTTCAAATCCAAAGAATTTTCGACTTAGTCGCTGTAATAATCAGTATGATTTTCCGCTAACTCGTTAATGAAATCTCGATATGTTGCAATATCCATGATACCACCTTGAAATAACCGCCTGCAGATATCAGCTGCTTCATTAATTATTTCTGGAGAGTTATTTCCAGCTCGTTTTCCTCCGATGAGAACTTCTAATCGTGATATATCGCTGAGAATATTACCAGGACATGAAACGCTATCGTTTCCAACTAGACGATTTTCCCTTGAAATTCCACTCCCCAGAGTCTCTCTCTGGGAAAATTCCTTCTTATCGTATGGCTGTCTTATTTGGAGTTTAAATTTTCTCTTGAAGTCTCTGTATTCCTTCATCCTTCTATCTAAACTCCCAGTATTTATTTCATACAATATATCAGCCCATTCATTATGTAACATTCTATAATTCCTATAATTGTCCGTGAAAACCTTTTCTTGTGAATCATAGCTGTTAGCAGCAAATTCACCTAAATTGTCTATATCCTCGTTGAGAATTCGTTTTTAGCGCTCTCGGTAAATATAATTGATTTAGGTAGTCCACTAACTAGTTCTTCCTGAAATTCTTCAAATTTTCGTTCTGATATATCCTGAGGAAGTGTTTTTAATGATTTTTTTGTTTGTTTAGTTCTTTTTGCTATTTTTTCTAACACTGGGAGAAAAGTCTCTTCTTGTTTTTTCCTTGTTCAGAGATTGTTGACACTATCTGTTTCGTTGTTGTAGTTATTGGTTTAAACAACTCTTCAGATCCCGCAGCAAAGTCAGTCTGAAGACTCTGTCGTTCTTGCAGTTTATTCCTGACAGAGTGGCGAATTGGTATAAATCTCTTAATTGCATCTAGTCGCTCACGAGCCAATCTAGTTGTTAATGCTTCATTGACCATTATTTGAAGTTGCAAACAATTTTTCAATTTGAATTCCCGTAGCCTTTTTCGATTGATAATTGTTGCATTGATTTTATTTTTATAAACAGAAATTTTATTTTTTATTCACTGTGAAATATTTTTATAAACAGAAATTTTATTTTTTATTCACTGTTTTTGGTGCTTTTTCATTGATTTTCGACTGTTTTTGATGCATTTTTGCCTGTTTTTTCACTGATTTTGATGATTTTGATCAATTTCAATAGGGTCAAGTAGTCGATTTTGCATGGGATTTTCCATAGGGAAAAGCTGTTAGGATTCATTTTTGATGATTTTTGACCAAAAAATCGATAATTTCAGTCAATAAATGACAAAAAATGACAAAAACAACCAAAAATCACCAATAATTTCAGTCGGGTAAAGTAGTCGATTTTGCATGGGATTTTCCATAGGGAAAAGCTGTTAGGATTCATTTTGATAATTGTTGGATTGATTTTATTTTTTTTATTCACTATGAAATATTTTTTATAAACAGAAATTTTATTTTTTTATTCACTGTCAAATATTTTTTATAAACAGAAATTTTATTTTTTATTCACTGTTTTTGGTGGTTTTTCATTAATTTTTGGTGGTTTTTCATTGATTTTCATTGATTTTTTGACTGTTTTGGTGGTTTCAGTTGAAAATATCTTTGAGATTTTACGGTCAAGTAGTCGATTTTGCATGGGATTTTCCATAGGGAAAAGCTGTTAGGATTCATTTTTGATTATTTTTGACCAGTTTTCCTTGATTTTTGACCAATTTTCCTTGATTTTTTTCTGTTTTCATTGATTTTTGATAAAAAAAAAAACCGTAGGGTAAAGTAATCGATTCCCCATAGGATTTTCCAGAATCAAAATCATGACTGCTGCAACTAACAATAAAAAATATTTTTCTCATAGAATTTTATTGCTGTGAAATATTTTTAATGCATTTTCACTGATTTTTATCAATTTCAGATGAAAATCTAGAGATTTTACGGTCAAGTAGTCGATTTCGGTCAAAATCGTTCATTTTCTTGAATTAACGCCAGTAAATTTCTAATTTTAGAATTAACCTCCTTTTTCAATTCATATTCCCTACCCAATTCTTTTCGTATTCCTTCCACTATAGTATATAACGGGACAAACACACTTACTTCACTGGAAAATGCAAGAGAGTCCCGAATAGAATTCTGAATTTTTTTGATTAACGCATATTCTTTGGTAGCATATACTTGTTAGTGCTAACACCATATTCTATATCCTGAAAGTCAGACATAATTTGATCACAATTTAACCCATCTGAAAGTATAATATCCTAGCTTTTCAATTTTGCAATTTCAATTATAATGCTATTCATATTTTCAGAATTCATATATGATAATATATATTTCTAATTTTTTTTCTCCAAAATAAATGAGCCGTTAATATTTTCAAAATTCATTCTGTATATAAATATATTTTTCAAAAATAAATGCAGAATGAATTCTGTATATAAATATAAATATATTTTTCAGAATTCATTCTGTATAAAAATATAAATATATTTTTCAGAATTCATTCTGTATATAAATATAATATATTTTTCAAAAATAAATGCAGAATTCAGTCTGTATATAAATATAAATATATTTTTCAGAATTCATTCCGTATATAAATATAAATATATTTTTCAAAAATAAATGCAGAATTAATTCTGTATATAAATATAAATATATTTTTCAAAAATAAATGCAGAATTAATTCTGTATATAAATATAAATATATTTTTCAAAAATAAATATAAATGCAGAATTCATTCTGTATATAAATATAAATATAAATATATTTTTCAAAAATAAATGCAGAATTAATTCTGTATATAAATATATTTTTTAAAATAAATGCAGACAAAAATAAATAACAACCATGATGAGCGGTTTTCAGTCATTTGGCCCCCTTGATATCGGCCGCTGTGGTTCTTTTAATCTTCGATTTCGATTTGTATTTATTTATTTATATCCTTCAGTCCTTATGGTGATTTTTTGAACCTTTTTTTTGGCCGGTAATTCATTTTGAACACCATACGGGGCTACCCAAATGTGACGGAGAGCTAATTACATCCATGGTTGTTATTTATTTTAGGGCATCCGACCAATCAAAAGCAACCCATGAAATTAAATCCGGTTGCATGATTGAGAAAAGTCAACCACGCACACGTGTCAATGGCGTGGGTTATTTTTGATCGGTCGGATTTTTGATCGGTCGGATTGACTTTCGAAAGCCCCAGCTTTATACCTTTCACATAGTATATAAGGTGACCTAATACAGCAGCGTCAATCCACAGGTGTGTTATTTTTATTTCCTTCAATACTTGTCAATGGTGTTTCACAGTATTTAAATGAGACCGATTATTTGCATCAAACACTAAAAAAGAGAATACAATTGTTTGAAAACATTTTATATTTGATTTCTTTTTCTTACAAAACAGATAATTAATTATACCCGCTGAATCACAATTTAAGGGGAGATAACCCATAAACAAGTTGATATAATCTAAGGGAGATAACTCGTTTAGTTATGAAAGAGTTAGCTCCCTTGGTCATATTTACGGGTTATGAAAGAGTTATCTCCCTTCGTTATATTTAAGGGTTATGAAAGAGTTATCTTCCTTGGTGTTATTAGACATACGAAAATCGAATTTTTTCAATTTTTTTAGAAAAAGCCGAATTTTGTACTCGTTCTGCTACTCTTCGTATTGACGGCATACAAATATCAAAATAAATACTGGCTGGCTTCATTCATAGATTGGAATATTTTTTCTTCGTTAGTAACTGTATTTAATGATTTAATAGGCCTCGCTTTTTTCGAGTATTTTCCAGTGTTTCCTCGTTTTAAATTATCACTTTGTGAAATAGCCTGTAGATTTGATAAAGAATTATTCTGAGAATCGGAATCAATATGATCGATAACAAAATCATCCTTGATTATTCCATTAAACACCTCGAAGACGAATCTGTGACAGAGATAATGTTTCTTCCCAGCACTAAACCTCAAATACCCTCGATTAGTCACAAATCCAACTGGATTTTTTAGTCTGCGGTGTCTGATAATACCATCACAGGATGCTTCATAATTAACAAGCACAGGGTGAGGTCTGAATTCTTGGCTCATTTGTATAATAATACTTTTTTTCTAATTTATTATTTGCTTTAATTATAAGTCTTTGTATATAATCTTGAGGGGTCTTTATGATTTTGTCATCGGTAGGATCAATGACTGTATTTTTTTTTCGTTTGTCATAATAGCGTTTTAGTTCCCTGTATCGTTTGCCGCCACAACTGAGACATAATTGTGATTTTCCCCTTACCCCCACCCCACATCGGAGGCACGGAAGGGGGCCAAGGGAACCGTTGTGAACGCTCTGTAAATGATATCCACAGAATTTGCTTCTGCATGATTTGTTACACGGGGTTGTTGATCAAATCATAAGCCACTTGCAGTGATTCATTATACTATATTTTTCTATTTAAATACTTGTTTTAATTATATGACTGAGGAATTCGAGAGATTATCAGCAATTAAGCCCTACAAAAATATTAAATTCAATCTCGATAGAACCATCAAATATGTGCCAAAACGGGCAATAAATGATAACAGCTTGATAAAAAAAATTCGTGACTGTGTTGTTGAATTTAAGCGTGATGGAGCATCTCATAGCTGGTCAACATTTCGAATTGATGGTGTTGTAGATGCCACAGTTGAAGAGAAACTATTCGATGCTATTGCGCATTTGAGTAAAAACGACCCTGTGTCAGTGTGTATACTTCGCATCGTTGAAAATCAAACGGATAATTTTGATTAGTATGTAAGACCAAATGGTGAATTATACCGCACTGAAGCGTTTCACAACAAAATGAAAAAAAACAGCTAGTGGGTTTTTAACAATAGGGGAAGCCACCGATGAACAATTATTGACAAACTGTTTTACAATTCCATCGGTTGCAGCTCATTTTGCAAGAAAGAAAAACAGATGGAAACCAACACGAACTGAATTCTTGCCAGATATTGAGGCTAGTTGCCTCGAATTTAATCATGGCGGTTTATACAATAACAAATACGACCGTGAATGTATCATTTCAGTTGATATGGTTGCTTGTTATCCAGCGAGTTTTCTTGGTTATGGAGAGTGTACTAAGTATTTTAAACGATTTGGACACCCCACCCATGAAATGACTCGTGTTGCGATTAATGGACCACTGCCTGATTTTGATTTAACCGGTTTCGCTCGTGTAGTATCACTTGAATTCGCTGCAAGACTTCATCTCTCTTGTTATATTTGGATAGGTAGATATATGTCTGAAAAGAAGTGGCTGCCAATAGCGTTATTACGGTTCATGATTGATACAAAAATGTTAACTTCGTTGACAGTCAGTGAAGCAATTATATCATATCGGAAACTAACTAATGTCTGGTTGCCAGAACCAGAAAGTCTTGATAGTATAATTGACGAATCCAGAAAACATATTCAGGCAGATGAAAAATATATCATTGAATGGTCCCAACGGGTATTTAATCAATGAAACAGTGAAGCAAAAGATCTCGGTAGAAGAATAATTGGAAAATTCACTCAAGGTGGCAAATGTGACTATAAAAGATATTCTTCATGATTGATTATAGATAAAACCGAATATGACTTTGTAATTGCAGATGCAGTATCTAAAAAGATATATGTGGATCGTAAGGACGCTTTGTTGTCCAATGGAACAAAATTGGGTACAATTGTTACTTACAGCGACGGTTACAGTTCTCCGTATACACATTTGAGTTCGTCTATGCTGGGTTATGCTTGTATTAATTTATTTTCAATGATAAATAGATTTCCTGACACTGCAGTTAGAGTTGCAGTTGATTCATTTTATATTGACAAAAAGTACATCAACGAGGTGACTAAATTTACTAGCGGTAGCAACGAACACTGAGGTACATGGAGAATTAAAAAGGAAACACTGCGTGATTATTCTGAATCAGCAGATGTTGAGATTAAAAACAGTTACTTACAAGGAGATAATTTATCAGAACGGTCTAATGCACCACCGATATCAGATCCGATATGTAGATAAAAAATAATTTATTTAAACGGCTGTGGCGGGTCGGGAAAGACGACTCGGGCAATTGAATTATATCGAGGGAAAAATCCTACGGATTTCACAAATATGATTGTGCTGACACCAACACATAGATTAGCGCGAGAAATAAAACAACGAAACGTCGACGCTTGCATCTATCACAGCTTTTTTTGATACAAGGGTGATGAATGAACCCCTGAAAGAATGGGTGAGAAATTTATCCCTAGGATTATTATTTGGGATGAGATATGTACGGTTTCGGTAGATGTATTAAAAATGTTTCTTGATTGGTTACTGCGCGCGAATACGAAAGTAATAATGTGCGGCGATCATGGCCAACCACCACCATTTGTCGGTTTATTCCCGCATGATTGGTTGAAAAGGTTTGTTGACTATTATGAAGAAATTGATACTAGTTATAGAGCACTTGATGAACAATTGCGTGAGGTCAAGAAATTAATTAGATTACAACCGGATAGAATCCAATGTGAAATAATCAGAGAAATAATTCCTGAAACTCCCATGGAGGAATTTAGGGAAGCATGGAGACCAAATAATTTTGTAGTGGCAAGTAGAAAGATAGTCAGAGACACACTTCAGAGAAAGTTGTTTGAATTACACAAGGAAAAATTTCCAACGCGCCCAGTGCCGCTGTGTTATAGACCCTGTGATACACGAAAACAAAATATCGAAGTTGATATTCCAGGACAAAGTGAAAAGCAAATTCTCGTATTAAATGATATTGTGCTGGTTGATATCAATGTTGTCGAAGACGCATTGCGTGCTGATAAATCGCCATGTACACTGGGTTATGTAACAACAATACATTCCTCACAGGGATTAACCATCGCGGATACAATTGTTTGGATAGTCGATAATCGCATTGAGTGGTCAAATTTAGTCTATCTTGCAGTGTCTAGAGTACGGCGAATAAATCAACTTCGAAGAATTGTTTTCGATGATAATGACACAACAATGGATGATATTGATGTTAAAATTATTGATAAAAATCTCTCCGGTTACAAACAACAAGACAAAAAAAAAAAAAACAACGAGAATTTGACATTGGTGCTGAATTAATAATCACTTTGAATAAACAACAGAATAATCACTGCGCAAGTTGCAATTGTATAATGCGTTGGCAGTATTCGGATAAAGAACCTCGCCAATTTACCGTAGACAGAAAAAATAACAATCTCGGTCATGTCAGAAACAATGTGATGTTGACTTGTCCTGAGTGCAATAGACGCAACGGCGCTAGTTAAGACCATGCGGTGGCAATTGAGTATCTTCAGGAATCACTTGTAATTGTTCGCGTGTAAAACCCAGCTGAGGGGCAGTTGAATCCAATTTATAGATTGGAGGTCTACCAGTTGATCGTGTTATAGTAGATATTTTATGCGTAGTGACACTCCAAATAGGATCAGTAGCCCTTTCTGTGCCACCTTCAAGCTCTCCTGGTTCATATAAATATCTCACGGTGACATTGCCAAGAATTGGCTGAGAAACGCTATCCCGCTGTGGTTGTGGTATATACTTTTTTTTATTGCGTTGTTAGGTTTCATATTGATTGCTCTGGTAATCTCGTTATTTAGCGCTGCAACTACCCCTGGTAACCTTTTGACCCATTCACGGGATCTTTTTTCTTGGATGAATTCTTTTGCGTACTGATATCCAAATAACCGCTCAACAAGAGTCCGATTAAATCGTTCAACAATTGCCTGATCGCGATGTAGTGCAGTATGTCCACGTCGTATTATGACATTGTGATGTTTCATTGTAGATAACACTGCACCCTGAAATTCCTTGCCAGGATCAACTTGTAATAGATTTGGCCAATGCAGAGGACCCTTTCGATAAATCTTTTCAAATGCAGAAGGAACTTCAGGTGGTGATTTTGTTTTTAGCGGTTCTTCTTGTTTGTATCTACTCGCAACATCAACTACAGTTAACGCATATGTGTAACCACCATCATGTGGTAAAAACAATAAATCAGCTTGATGAACTTCATTGGGTCCGGTTACATCAAAATGCGAGATATTGATTTGTTTAGGACGTGGTAGATAAAATAGCCTGTTTGGATAACCAATTAGCCGCAGTGGCCTGTTTCACTGTTGTGGCGTTGGCGAGTTTATTGGTTGCAGCGTTACCCCTCCAGTATCCTTTTGGAGAATAATAAATAGATTCCATGTTGTTATTAATTACCGGCACCTAACATCAATTTGCCTTTCATAGCTGATTTTACCAACCACGAAGCCAATTTTTCTTTGAAAGATTTATCAGGAATAGCATTTAATGCATGAATTAATTTCACATCTGCGAGATGCCTGTGTTGCAAATTGCTGCTTTTATATGCAACATCATGAGCATGACACGCCTTATCAATAGCATTTATCGGATACTCGCCGGGTCGGGGCTGATTTTGATCATCAAGTCTGATATCTAATCGTGTTCCGGGACCACAGTAGCTATATCCTGGAAGGTGCCTTTCTCCTTGGTACTTTGCCCATGGGGTTCCAGGGAGTTTTGCAAATTTGGCTGCGATATCACCTCCTCGTTGTTTTTAAAATCATTTCCGGATTTCATAGAAACAAATCTAAACTTTTTTATACCACATGTTGCACATCTACCAGTAAGTGCTGATCTGTTATTTTTAGTTGTAATCGTCGTCACATCATTTGTTCCAGTACGCGTTTTACACTTCACACAATATAGATCCATAATTTATGTATAGAGATATGAATATAATTGATTTTTCAGCGACTAAAACAAAAGAACCAGTTAAGCATCATGCAGCGCTACCAAACTCTATCCGCGCAATTATAATTGGACCATCTGGATCCGGCAAGACTGAATTGTTGCTCAATTTAATAATGAGATGGATGAAGTGGGATCAGTTGTATTTAGTTGCTCCTAGTGTAGATGATCAGCGATGCTACGAAGTGCTAAAAGATTTTAATGAAAACGCTTCAGAGATTGAGATTCAATATTATTGAATTTATAACCGATATTGACGAGGCACCATCAGTAGAAGACCTCGATGGAAGTATCAACAATTTAGTTGTATACGATGATGTTATGATAGATAAACAAAAAAACCCAGCTAGAATATTTTCCCGAGGCAGGCATAAAAGCACTGATGTGATATATGTCACTCAACGCTACACTCAAATACCAAAAGTGATTAGAGATAACTGTAATATTCTTGCTGTATTCAACGGCGTTGATACACATACGCTACGAAATATTTGGCAGACATGGTGCTCTGATATGGACTTCAATCAATTTCGAAATTTCTTTAGTCATGCTCAGTCGACTCCACACGGATTTATAACAATAAATTTACATGACCCTCGAACACGATATCGTATCGGACTTGATCAAATATTCGGTTGAAATCGTAGTGATTTTCATCGTAAAAGAATTATTAACCCATAGCAGCAAAGGGGGCGATGACAACATCGCTGCGACGTTTTATGGTTAAGCAACGAAAACGCGAAGAGTATCACCCGCGCAAATTCATGTTTTGAGCAAGAAATCAATAAGGCTCTATTTGCCAAATGGAGACTTTATATTTTTTTGGTTAAAACATGAGATTTCGCAGGAAGGCTCTATTTGCCGTTTTGACGGTTTCAATCGATTTTGTCGCAAAAATTGTAGGATTCGCCCCCTCTGCTGCTCAGATTGCTACTTTTATAAGCAACATCATGAGCATGACAATCCTAATCAATAGCGTTTTTTGGGTTTTCACCGGGTTGGGGATGGTTTTGATCATCGAGTCTGATATCGAGTCTAGTCCCGGGTCTACAATAACTATACCCTGGAAGATGTTTTTCTCCTGGATATTTTGCCCATGGTGTTCCTGGGAGTTTTACTAACTTGGCTGCAATATCACCTCCTCGCTCTTTAAAATCATCTGCAGATTTCATAGAAACAAATCTAATTTTTTTGTACCACATTGTACACACTTACCAGCAAATGCTGATCTGTTATTTTTAGTTGTAATCGTCGTCAAGTCGTTTGTGCCAATACGCTTCATACATTTCACACAATATAGATCCATAATTTATTTATAATAACATATATGTAATTGATTTTTCGGCGACAAAAACACGAGAACCAGTTAAGCATCATGCAGCGCTACCAAATTCTATTCGCATGATTATAACCGGACCATCTGGAAGTGGCAAGACACAACTGCTACTTAATTTGATAATGAGATGGATGAAATGGGATAAACTATATTTGATTGCTCCTAGTGTAGACGATCAGTAATGTTACGAGGTGTTGAAGGATTTTAACAAGAAAGCAAAATCGGAAATCGATGAGGACATTATTGAGTTCATAACCGATATCGAGGAAGCACCGATCATTGATGATATTGATGGAAGTACTAACAATTTAGTCGTATATGATGATGTCATGTTAGACAATAAAGAGAATCCTGCTAGTATATATTCCAGAGGTAGGCATAAAAATACTGATGTGATATATGTCACTCAATGATACACTCAAATACCAAAAGTGATCAGAGAAAACTGCAATATGCTTGCTGTATTCAACGGAGTTGACACACATACGCTACGAAATATTTGGCAAACTTGGTGCGGCGGTGATACGGATTATAATCTCTCTAGAAATTCCTTTAGTCACGCTCAGTCAATTCCACATGGATTTGTAACGATAAATGTGCATGATTCTAGATCAAGATATCGTGTCGGACTTGATCAAATATTCGGTTGAAATCGTAAAATGATTTTTAACCCGATAGCAGCAGAGGGGGTGCGACAACGACTTTGCGTCCCCAAAGAAAACTTTTTTTTTACGATTTTGGAGAAAGCCTTGGTTTGCCAAATGGACGCTTTTTACGATTTGGAGGAAGCCTTGGTTTGCCAAATGGACGCTTCTAAAAAGTTGTCGGATTTGCCCCTTCTGCTGCTCTAACCAAATCTTTGTAGCGCTCTACTTTTATTGCTAAAACCATCTTTCATGTTTAAATCATAAGTGTATATTATATTGATTTAATCATGAGAAGAAAAATAACTATAAAAATAATCAACTTATCAATATGCAAAGGTGATTTAAATAAATACAAAAGGCATTGAACTACACTTTGTAATGGACACACTAGCGAATAGGAGGAGTTCATTTACTCGGTCAATACAGAGCTGTCCGTAGTAACTCTAAACTCCGTTCAAAGGACAACTATGTGTAATTGAATGTGATATAAACAAAACAGATGTGCAGAATGTACCGTCTATGGCTAAGCATGTGTTGCAATTTAACCCATCCCAATGTTGATAAATACCTTAATTTAGTTAGCTCTGAGAATAGTGGTTTCGTCACTAAGTAAAGGATAGGTTTGCTTGCGACGGCTCTCAAGATAACCAAGGGTATTGATATGTACTGTCAGGTGAGCAGCTGGCTATAATGAAGTTGACTATACCGTATTGGTAGGCCAGTGATGCTTGTCGCAGTTTAGAAATCACCGCTATAAAGAGATATTCGCTTGTAAAGAACAGAATAAGCTAACAATAAAAGTCAAGTTACAAAGACCTGTTTCAACTGTCGGGGTTATCTTTAAAATTGGGCATCAACATGACCATAGTAATGCGTTTTGAAAACTTAGTAACCCTTATCAGTATTGTTTTTTCACAAAGTGTTTTAGTCATAGAAATAAACAGGGTTAACGATTTTGTTCTGTGTAATGCGACGGGTTGGAATAACGCCGGTATGCCTGATACATTTAAACAACGCGTGTTTTTTTCGCCTTAATTTATTACAGACTTATTTTCTGGAATCAATCCATAATAAGAATGAAATCGACTAACATTTATCAAACTTGTCCAAGCCTCACAATGAAATACGTCTGAGGACAATTCAGTAATGCTAAAACGAACTAAGCCTGGGGACAATTCAGTGATGCACATGTGTAATAAGTTTGAGAACAATTCAGTAATACATCCATCAAATAAGTCTGAGGACGATTCAGTGATGGGTACATGAAATAAGACTGAGGACATCTCAGTGATGCGTACATGAAATAATACTGAGGACAAATCAGTGATGCGTACATGAAATAAGACTGAGGACAATTCAGTGATGCGTACATGAAATAAGAATGAGGATAATTCAGTGATGCGTATATAATATAAGACGGAGGACTATTCAGTGATGCGTACATGACATACGACTGAGGATCATTCATTGATGCGTGCATGAAATAAGTCTGAAGACCATTCAGTGATGCATACATGAAAAAAAAAAGCCTGGGGACATTTTAGCGATGCACGAGTGTAAAGTCTGATGACAATTCAGTGATGAGTACATGAAATAAGTCTGAGGACAATTCAGTGTTGCGTACATGACATACGACTGAGGATCATTCATTGATGCGTGCATGAAATAAGTCTGAAGACCATTCAGTGATGCGTACATGAAATAAGCCTGGGGACATTTTAGTAATGCACGAGTATAAAGTCTGAGGACAATTCAGTGATGCGTACATGAAATACGACTGAGGACAATTCCGTGATGCGTATATAATATAAGACGGAGGACAATTTAGTGATGCGTACATGACATACGACTGAGGATCATTCATTGATGCGTGCATGAAATAAGTCTGAAGACCATTCAGTGATGCATACATGAAATAGGCCTGGGGACATTTTAGCGATGCACGAGTGCAAAGTCTGATGACAATTCAGTGATGCGTACATGAAATAAGACTGAGGACTATTCAGTGATGCGTACACGAAATAAGACCGAGGACCATTCAGTGATGCGTACATGAAGTATGAGTAAATTTCAGTGATGCGTACTTGAAATAAGTCTGAGGACAATTCAGTGATGCGTACATGAAATAAGACTGAGGTCATTTCAATTAGGCGTACATGAAATAAGTCCGAGCATAATTTAGTGATACCTACTTGAAAAGAGCCTGGGGACAATTTAGTGATGCACAAGTGTAAAGTCTGAGGACAATTCAGTGATGCGTACATGAAATACGACTGAGGACCATTCAGTGATGCTTACATCAAGTAAGACTGAGGACAATTCAGTGATGCGAACATGAAATAGGTCTGAGGACAATTCAGTGATGCGTACATGAAATAAGCTCAGGACAATTCATTGATGGGTACATGAAATAAGCTCAGGACAATTCAGTGATGCGTACATGCAATAAGCCTGGGGACAATTTAGTGATGCACAAGTTTAAAGTCTGAGAACATTTCAGTGTTGCACACGTGTACTCAGTTTGAGGACAATTTAGTGATGCATATATGAAATACGTTAGAGGACAATTCAGGGATAGACACATGTATTTCGTTTGAGGACAGGTCATTATTACACCCATTAAAACGTCTAATGATTATTCAATGATGCCCACGTTAATTAAGTCTGATGACAATTCAAAGATGCACACTTGAAGTAAGTTTGGGGACAATTCAGTAATGCACACGTGAAATAATCCTGAGGGCAACACAGTGATACACTCGTGTTTGATAACTAGTATTCAAACAATAATGACAAAGTGCTTAGGTGCAAAATAGTCGATCGGCATCCTCATATTTATTGCACTTTTGTGAGTTTTAACTCGTACAAAATATACTATATATAGCATTACAATCAAATTTAAATTTGAAAACAAGATTAAAATGTAATTCCAGTTTTTGCATATTTAGTCATCAACGTGGGAAGTAATTCTCGAGTATGTCTTGAAAACAAAGCGTGATTCCAGGAATAAAATGCTCGTACGTTATTTTTAGAATTTGTGAAGAATAAATTAACTGAACTTATAAAAAGAGAGCAAAATACGATATTAAGGAATTAACACGTGTATTCTGTATGATTTGTTTTGTATTTGGTTGTCACTCTCATTGCAATACTGATTAAACGTGAGACATCACACAGGGTGCATACGACAAACAGATCTACTACGGTGACACTATTTCTGTGAGGAGCAATAACTATTCTCTAGTGGACTACGGTGATTTTGTGATAAAAAATTTCCATTGAGAAGTAAACACATATTACTATATTTAACCATTTGGATACTCCTTATCAAGCTTTTATGCGCTTCACATCATTTTACATAGAGAGAAAACTACTTGACAGATCACTCCGTTCGTAGTATGGAATATGTGGAAATTCATATTGGATTTATTTCTTAGTCAAAAGTTTCGGTGTGAGAGATAGAAATGCAAGTTCAATTTCGAACGTTAACACCAATTTTGGTGTTTCACATGTTTTTGTTGACGGCCATGTGTTCTAAAGAGGGTGGCACTCAGAATGGTATGCTCTCTCTCTCTCTCTCTCTCTCTCTCTCTCTCTCTCTCTCTCTCTCTCTCTCTCTCTCTCTCTCTCTCTCTCTCTCTCTCTCTCTCTCTCTCTCTCTCTCTCTGGGCCCCGAGTAATCTAAAGCTATCTGCGTTACGGATCACTGCCGTCTCACCTCTTGTCTGCGTGGGTTCGAGTCTCGGATTCGGCCAATGTGGGTATGTGAGAAAGCTTCCCAGTAGCTTCTCGTGGGTCGGTGTTTTTTTTTTTTTTTCGTGGGTTTTCCCGGGTTCTTCCTCCATTATTAATACTGGCCGCCATACATAGCATATCATGTGCTGAAAAATGGCGTTAAACCCTACAATAGCAATAGAGCAAGAGCTGACGTTCTTGACTAAATGCATATCTTATCTTTGTAATATATATTTAGAATGCCGAGTAATTATTGTTGTTATTATTATTATTAATTTTTTTATTAATTTATTATTATTATTATTATTATTATTATTATTATTATTATTATTATTGATGTACCTGCATATTACTTTTTTCTCGGTGACAGAATCATAATTGAACAGAGTATATCTGCAGTTACTTTGCTTAAATACACATATATATATATATATATATATATATATATATATATATATATATATATATATATATATATTATGTATGTATATGTGTGTGTGTGCGTGTGATTTAGACTTTGAACCTAGTTTTATCAATTCCCACCAGTCTTATCACTAACCTTTTAATGCTGAGCGCCTAGCAAGGCAACTGTAAGTACCTTTTCTTTTTATAAGTCTTTATTATGAATGGGCCTGGGTTTAAACCCACGAACTCCCGCATCAGAGTCGAAAGCTCTGACTACTATACCACGAGAGCAGTTAAAAAAAAGAATTTGCATTTACCAGAATTACAACAGCCAACGGAGACTGTTTGGGGGAAACGTTTGGTGTCTAGACGTTTGTTGTGCATTAACCTACCTACCTATCGACCACTTGTTTGCTCTTTTAATTAGATTTGCCAATGTCCATAACGGACATGTTTGTCTTATTATTGTAAATTATTCTGAAAAGGTTTATCATCTAATGCAATTGAGACGTACCTTAACCCAGCTGCTTTTATGGAGATAAAATATACAACATAATCAACAGGTGCACACTCACCTGTCAGTGTTCGTCATCTCCACAGAGCAGAGATGAAATGTAAGACAAAGTGAGAATCCACTGAAATGAATACAAATCTGAACGGACAAATACTTATAAACATGACTGATAAATGATAGATAAGAAACATTACAGCAGTTGATAGAAAATAAAACAAAGATTTTTAAAAAAACACAAAATCTTATTTAGAAAATACAGTTTCTTTCTTTAATTACCTTTATCTGAGAACAATCTCTGCATATGTTTCTTAGGAAGAAACAATAGAAGCATCTGAATATAAATTTCGTCAGTTATGAGTACATACATATGTAAAATTATCACTATAGGACCATACGTTATTATCACCATAGATCCATACATTATTATCACTATAGACCCATACATTATTACCACTATAGAATCATTCGATACTATCACTATAGGCCCATACGTTACTACCACTATAGACCCATACGTTACTATCACTATAGACCCATACGTTACTATCACTATAGGCCCATACGTTACTATCACTATAGACCCATACGTTACTATCATTATAGGCCCATAAGTTACTATCATTATAGGCCCATACGATACTATCACTATAGACCCATACATTACTATCACTATAGGCCCATACGTTACTATCATTATAGGCCCATAAGTTACTATCATTATAGGCCCATAAGTTACTATCATTATAGGCCCATACGTTACTATCATTATAGGCCCATACGTTACTATCATTATACGTTACTATCACTATAGGCCCATACGTTACTATCACTATAGGCCCATACGTTACTATCACTATAGGCCCATACGTTACTATCACTATAGACCCATACATTATTATCACTATAGGCCCATACGTTACTATCATTATAGGCCCATACTTTACTATCACTATAGGCCCATACGTTACTATCACTATAGGCCCATACGTTACTATCACTATAGGCCCATACGTTACTATCACTATAGGCCCATATGTTACTATCACTATAGGCCAATACGTTATTATCACTATAGGCTCATACATTACTATCCAATTTCGTTGTTGACCATAAAGAAGTCCAACAATAGTCTCCCATGTCACAAATCTGTCACGAAGCTAGACGTTAGGTTTAAGACATTTAATTGGTCTAACTTTCTCAGTTTTCTGGAATTTAGGATATATAAGAGTTCAAACTTAAATACTAGTAGTCAAATATGGACCAGATAAAATCATTGGACTGACCATGATCTATAGAGGAAAGAGAATCTGTGTAGATATTAAATGTGAGCAAGAAAACAAGCAAAATTGTTTTATACATGATGAAATAATCGGGCTAACTATATAATCCTGCTACCACCAAAAAATATCCTTGCTTGCATTAGTAAATTACGCATCATATGGAAGATAGGGTTTTTTGTGGCCAAAATGGGCTTTGAAATAGGTTGTATGTGGAAATTTTGCTGCAAATATGCAATTATGCATTCGATTTTTTTCTTTTCTCTAATAGCCTTTGGCGTTACATTGGGAGATGGTGATTTTATTGATGAAAATAATCGGTTTGAGAGTTGAGGAGGGTGGGGTGCGTAAAAATGAATCTTGTGCCCGGGTTCCAAACACTCTAGCTACGCCTCTGAAATTATCTTATCGACTTAAGCAAGAGAGACATAACTAAGGGATACAATTGATTCCGATACTCCTGGCGACAAAAAGGTTACATTACTTTATTTCAGAAATCTGTGTGTACGCCAGTGTCCATCTCTATAACATCACGTACGTTATCATGGAGAAACATACAGCAAGATCGGTTGATGCTGAACAAACATGTGTTGAATTTGGAATGCAGATGGCAACAGTTGGGAGTGATGTCATCCCAAAAGTTGAAGCAGTTATTCGACAAAATGGGCTGAACACGACATTCCGTTCCTGGATCAGATATAGCAAAGGTTTAAATACATACATTCTTTAGTTTAGTATTTTCATACCTCGTTGATTTATGCAACCGTTTGCTGTCTACCTAACATTACATCCTAATATTACAAGCGAATAGCAAAGATTAATCATCTGATATCATCATTTTCACAGAGTGTTAAAGAAATAATATGCAGGCCTCGCAATTACCTATTTTTTAATTTCACCAACTGAATAATACTGTTTTTAGCTTCTTGGATTATTAGAGAAACAGATAAACACTTTGCAATTCATTAGATGAGATAGAAAGGCTACTCTGAAATTCATTGAATGGGATCAGTACCAAACACTTTGCTATTCTTTCGAATGGAAAATAATAAACACTGTGCAATTCATTAGCTGGAACAGAAAAAAAACGCACTCTGAAATTCATTGAATGGGACAAATACCAAACACAATGCAGTTCTTTTGATGGGAAAATGTTAAACACTTTGCAATTTATTTGGATGGGACAGATTCCAAATACTTTGCAATCCAGTCAATATGAACCATACCAAACACTTGTAATTGATTGGATAGGAAATATACTAGCTTTCATGGTAGTTATTTCACATTGTCGAGGTTTAAGACATAGTTTGAAAAGTCCAGGGAGGAATCTTGAGTTTATTTAAAAATCAATTCTACACTTTCCTCTACTTTTCCATTTATGTTACATTCATAATTTACAATCTTTAATAATCACAATCTAATTCGTACAATTGTACCAAATTCTTAAATATCAGTTTTACTTTTTCAAAACCAGTAAATTGCGCGTTTATGGTCACATTTTAAAATATAAGTTTTGTTACAAGTCTTCTTATATCAATAAGTGACAGAAAAGAGCCAAAAGCAACAAGCTTTGTATAATTCAACAAATAATACAAAGTGAAAATTAAAAACAAGAATTTACGATATTGCGATTTTAATTCCAGAAATATTCCTTGAATTGCTGAAACAAGTCCTAATAATTTAATGTTGTCGCAGAATTGAAACCAAGTGGGTTTTGGATTAAACCTAATTAGTAAAGAAAAAAATGTATGAGGTAAAAGTACAATGATTCTCACACACACTCAATATACAATTGATCCAATCGTTCTATACTAGCATTCACACATTGAAAATAAACCAATAATATATCTCTCTGATATACAGTTTCAAGAAACCTCAGTTTTAAATAATAGTACACACTAAGATATTCATATAATTTCACGTATAGACTAGGCTTGGGATTTAAACAATCTCAAGTTTTCAAATATGTTTAAAATGTACTGCACTGTCAGTAAGATTTACAAATCTCCTGGAATTCAACTAAGATTTTAAAAAATCTCATTTAGATACAACAATACCAATTGAAACAAGAATTTGAATAAACATATGCTTCTTGACCCTTGTACTGTCGCACGATTCATACACCGGTTAACCTCACAGTTTCACCACGTCCCTCGGGTTGGCTCACTCTCTTGAATCGGCCGCTCGCACCTTTCATGGATACACTACATGTACCGTCAGTCATACGTATACACGTACAGACAGCATACAGCAAACTTGTATTAGCTACGTCTACAGTCGTGGCTCCACCACATGTACAGACATACGTACATATATATATAGACATCTAGATATTTCTATTCGTTAGCTAAACTCATCAGTCTCATTACACCCGTTTGACTAGTTAGACTGTTAGCCTCGTTAGCCTCGTTAGCTACAATAAAACCAAACTGGTAATAATAATTAGTTCTGGAAAATACTAATACATTGAACTCTTAAAAACAACTTGAAATTCACAGTTCACAACGTTTCGAATATGCATTGTAATAAATTAATCGTTACACAATATGACAATACAAACTCAATAAACTTCGCATATAAAAAAAAAATATAAATTTAACACTCACCCCTATGGCTTATAGAAATATCACGTGCACTGTCCTCGACAGATCCAACGTGACCAGTGTCGGTTATGCCTTAATCTTGCTTAAATTCATTGGACAGTGAGTATTATTCAGGGTAAAATACTGGTGCATATTGTGATTATAATGTCCGTACCCGCAAGTAGTTTACGGCGAGAGATATGTTGATTCCGTCGCCTGTCTGGAAAAACACCTGTTCACCCCAGACAGCACTGCACGCATGCACAACACAAAAAGTCAAATATTTCTCAGGCATAACAAAACTTTTTTTTTAATTCTGTGACATATGTTCTGACTAAACTTTAGTAAAAATCCAAATTAGGTCCAATGCTAAAGGAGTTGATGTGTCTGTGATCACCTGTATATTGCTGATGTGACAACAGTCTTTTGTTGAAAAATAGTACTATAGTTTCAGGTTTAAATTCCCTTCAAATCCCAGTGAATGTATCTGTACAATAATATTTTTAAGAGCACTCTATTTCCAGAGTAAATTCACTTCGAAGACGTAAATTCTTAAGCACGAATAAATAATCCTTCCAGTAATAAGATCATATTATACTCTGACCTCTGGTCACCATTATCATTTTCTTAAAAGAACACATTAATGCTAAAGGTGTTGATGTGCCTGTGATGACCTGTACATTGATGATGTGCCAACAGTGTACTGTTGAAACACAGTAATATAAAATTTCAGGTTTGAATTTATTTTAAATACCCAGTTAATGTCCAAAACGTCTAGACACAGACCCCCCAAAAAAACAAATTTATTTTTTTTAGTAATGATCCTAATATTAAACGAATAAACACAGAGACAAGTTTAGCTATGTGTTTGTGTTTAGAGAATAAATACAAAATCAACAATTCTGGTCAAATATAAAAAAAACACTTAATTTTGGATAAGAGTAATTCCTTTCATGGGATAATTCTGATATTCGTGTTAAATGACGGATGCGTAATGTTAACCTGAAGGTTACAATTCTGAAATGGATGCGTGTCCCATTCATTCCGAAACGACATTAACTATAACAGAAAAATCGAACTAGCCACAAATTCTTTTCATCGTCTCATCTACGTTATTTAACTTTACAAGCAGAAAAGAGGGCGGACAGACCGAAAATATTTCAAGAAAACCGAAACTATTTCAAGCAAACCGAAACCAATTCAGGCAGACAAAAAAAGAAATGGTTTCGGTTTGTCACGCTACAGACCCGACACCGATGGTATTACGGAGACGAATTGAAAATCCTTGAAATTGCTAACATTAAGATTTCACAAACAGACTAATTTGTAAAACCTCACCTCGTAATTTATTTGACTGCTCAGTGAGTTTAAAATTAAATCTCGTTAACGAATCATTATGACATCGCATATGGACTGGATTAGTTGGGTCCTCAATTATTAGAAACCCTGGAGGAGCTGTTGGTGCAAATGAATATAAAATATATCCATGTTGAGCTTGATTTGATCTTTCGAGATTTATTTGATATCTTCCTTCGATATAACATCACATACTAAATTCAATGCAATCACCGAGGATATATTGACGTTTTGAGGAGCGATATGCCGCCTGTATCCGTCTGGGTCATTATTATGCTTGAGGATGGTTGCCTGTGGTTGTGTTATTTTTTTCATGCGGCGAGTATTTGTGGAAAGTACTCATCGAGGAGATCATTGGTTGATTTTTTAATTGGTCTACATTATACACAGGAAACTTAAATGCTGGAATATCTTCTACACGTATATTATATGTTTTTGCAAATTCTATTCTTGATTTAGGATTTGTATCATTTAAGACTGTTTCAATAATCCATAAATTAAATACTTCCATATCAGGGATAATTCGATTACATATTTCTATGTATTTGATGATTTCATCTCGGGGGGATTCTTTGAAAAGTTTTTCTGATAGAATATGTCTATATTTTTCAAATTAATTTTTTATTTTTATAAAGTGTTCAGTAAATTCTACTTGGAATTACTTGACACCATCCACCACCTGGTTCAATCCACCCACGAAATAATCCCAGAGCTCGAAAAATTCCATCGTACGATATTATTAAAACATGATATGATTCCTTATTTGAAGTATAATCAGAATTTTTTCGGTTCAGGTGGTAAATTAACGGTTCTTGTCGAGGTGGGTTTTCATGCCATCCTAACATGGTTCTTATAGAACTCTGATAGATATCTACGTCATATCCGGGTGAGTTTATCTCAATCGCAGATGATAGTTTTGGTTCATGAACTGTTATAGCGATTTTCGATTCTTTTCCAGTAATGGATTTTATTCTGCGTTGTAATTCGTTATTGATCTGTTCGATTTTGTAGGACCCAGATGGTATCGAAACAACATTCCAGTCTGGAGTACCATCGGGTTTATTCTTACTCGCAAACACCAGGGCATTATTCGGTTGCTGACCACCGAAAGGTGCTGATCTAATATTTGGCCAACTATGGTATACTCGTAATTTTGCTAGTGCTATCTCTTTCACCGAAATCGCCGTAGGGAAATTCACACTGAATTCAGGATTGGTTGAGGTTATTGAGATCATGCTGGTTTTCACCGGTGTGGTATTTTCTGCTATTCGTTGACGTAGTTCTTGCGATGTCGCCATTGTTATTATATTCGTGTTGTTTTTCTAATTTTGACATCGCGGAATCATAAACACGTACCATCGCTGAAAACTCACGATCGGATATTAATGTGTCATCTGCTGCTTTTGATATTATAAAAAGCGTTAATCCTAGTTACAACTTGGGGTTTGCAACACGCATATCAGTGTTGCAAGGACAGCGTAGACAATGTTCATGCGCGCTTCCACTACCTCATATTTTCGGATTTTGCAGAAATGTTAGAAAAGTTATCTATGGAGCGAAGCAAACAGTAGCACTCGTGCGAAAGGGTAGTGATAATGATGCAATCTGGCGTGGTGCTGGTGTTGCTGATGGTAAAGTCATTATATCAAAAGTATCATTGTGGATGCCAGTAATGACTCCATCAATCACCATAGAGCAAACATTACTATCATTTATGAGTACAGGCGGCAAATTATTGCTAAGTTGGCTAACAGTGACCACATATACCATGGATTCTAATATTGATGGTGCACTTACATGGCACCTGGCATCAAAACAAGGTGTTTCAGCTCTGCGTCATATATTTATTGCGTTACAGGATAAGACGCGATTGGGTTCACAAACACGCAGCCATATAATATTTGATCAATGAAGTGTAATGAAGTTTCGTTGAAGATAAACGGTCAACAAGAACCATCCGATGATATACAACATTATTACGGAACCAACCAAATAGCACGCGTATATCATCGTTTGTTGTCATTTATGGGACGCGATAATAATGTGGATACTGGTCTGTAAATATCACAATTTGATTTTAGAAAACGATATCCCATCTATTACTTCTCACTGGAACATCTTGACATAACAAGACAATCCGTAGTTGACATACACTTCAGAGCTCGTGTAACTCGTTTGACTAATGCAGCAGGTGCTATCACTATCCCGGAATACAGAGTAGTTGCTGTAATTCTCAGAGACAAATCAATGCTATTCGAAGGTGTTGGTGGACGAATGAAAGTAGTTGATGCACCAGTGGAAAATATGTAATATTTTCAAAAATATGTAATATTTTCAAAAATATGTAATATTTTCAAAAACGTAATGTAGCAATTAGATCAATCTGTTATTAATATAATGTCATATAGTCATGTTAGTGTTACGTTAACTCCTGGGCAAACTGCAATCGGAATCAGCTAAAAATGTGGAACCACAATATCGCTGAAGAACAATCAGATGTCTGGCGGTCAGAATAAACTGTCATTGACAGCTTGTCAGATGAAACACTTCAATGATGCCATCAAAGATAAAAGGTGTTCAGTTCGCTCTCTCTTCGCTCAGGTGGTGTATTCCCACTTCTCGCTGCGATTCCAGCATTAAATGCAGCTGGTAAAGCGGCCGCGATAGGAGCTGCTGGAGCTCTTGGTGCAAAAGCAGTACATAGTATTGCTCAATCATATGAACCAAAGAGGGGCAGGGATACAAAAAAAGGGAAATGGTCTAAGATTACCAGGAATTCCGTATTCATGGTACAGCGGAAACGGCCTAAGACTAGGAACAGTTTATTAACAACAATAGTTCCCATGTCAAATTTTGATTTACTCGATGCTGCTAAAAACTAGCAATAAAAAACTTTAGAGGTGTCTTTATGAAAGATCAATTACCACAACAACCAAACAGCGTTGAAACCGGTATCATTAATCTCGATAACTGCACCGGACCTGGAACTCACTGGGTTGCATACGCGATTGACCCGCGTGCAATTGTTTATTTCGATTCATATGTGTTAGCGCCGCCTAAAGAATTTACGCGTTACATAAACAACTTAAAAACTCTCATCTGGTATTCTACGTTACCAACACAGAAAATGAATGACCCACCAATATGCGGCATAGAAGTACTGAATGTCCTCAAAGCTATTTCATCATCGGGAAAAACCACCACATAAAACCGTACACGAATATACGAGTAATCGCTTTTTATGGAGATCTTAGAGTATAATGATTGACATTTGGGGGATATCATTATCAAGCCTGAAAAAACCCAACGATGAAATATCTGCAACCGGTGATGTAAAAAAAATAATCGAAGATGAAATAGCTGAGATGTCAAATATCGCAAGTGTTGATCCCAATAATAGTTGTATTTCAAGATCGTCAGGGTAAATTGAAAACTAGTAATGTTTCTCTTGATGATATTTTAATTAAACGACGCGACGCAGCAGAAGATACTATCGCGTTGTTTTACGATCAGGGTAAACTCAAACCAGGTGTACTTGTTTTGACGCTCACAGATAAATTTGCAGCTCTGGGTGATAATTATTCATTAACGATAGAATTATTAAGAAAACCACGTGATCAATACAACATTCACGTAAATGCGTTACAAAAAGATATTAACACTTTTCAGGTCCCCTTAAACGATTTCTTTGGAGATCCACCGGTTACCACACCACAACTCATGGAGATAAAAGCAGCCATTGATAATTTGATAACATTGCGATCCGAGTATGGCATTCATATCAAACAATTTACACTCATTAACCCATATGAATCGAAATAAACAATTGCACGCGGGTCAATCGCGTATGCAACAAAACACTCATTACGTAGAAATTTAAAAAAAAAACGATGATGCCGTCGATATATGTTTTGGTAAAAATGCCAAACCCGAAGAAATCAAAACAGATCTCGCTGATATTATCACGAAACTCGATGAAATAACCGCGATTAATCGGCGAATAGAAGCTGTTCGCGAAGATATTAAAAGGACCAACGATGTCATCAAGGATGATCTACCGAGGATGATAGGAAAACTTGAAAAAATAAAAATCACTCACGTACAAAAAGATATAAATAACGTGTACGCAATTCAATACGGGTCATTTACGTGGACACCACAAAATAACATATTAAATATAACCGCGACCATCAAAGGTATTTATCGAATAACACTATTGACACCGACTCAGTTTAATATTTCATCAACGAGTTAATCTGGGGTCAACAATATGATATCAACGTTTATTGACAAGGGAACAATTGAACAATTCACAATAATATCCACTGATAATAATTTGGCTAGGGTTTCAGTAACATGGTATGCGGAATTCGTTGCGGATTTAAGTAAACTACTAAATTGAATTCACTAGCGAATTTAACGCCAGCAATTTGAAATCTATTACAATAAATAAAATGTCATCATTGGCAAAGTCACAACATTATCGCCTTGATCAGGTCAGAGAGTTTCAAACTAAACTCAAAACACTCACTGAGGAGTATCAAGTAAAAATAAAAAAATATCGACAAAGAATCACCGCAGTTGATGTTACTGTGTACTCGGTATCAGGTGTAATCACCGGAGCTGGTATTATACACTCCTCGGTGACAACGGTTGCCCTGATAGCTGTTCCAATTTGTATATCAGCGGCGACAACAATCGCGGAAATTATTTCGATTATAACAACAACAAAAATATCATCGTGTAGCCAGCGCAAACTACAAGACTACGTAGTTAAATTCCATGTTGTGTCAACAGCGTACTCTCAATTATCATCGATGATATCGTCGTCACTCGATGACACATTAATATCCGATCGTGAGTTTTCAGCGATGGTACGTGTTTATGATTCCGCGATGTCAAAATTAGAAAAAACAACACGAATATAATAACAATGGCGACATCGCAAGAACTACTTCAACGAATAGCAGAAAATACCACACCGGTGAAAACCAGCATGATCTCAATAGCCTCAACCAATCCTGAATTCAGTGTGAATTTCCCTACTGCGATTTCGGTGAAAGAGATAGCACTAGCAAAATTACGAGTATACCATAGTTGGCCAAATATTAGATCAGCACCTTTCGGTGGTCAGCAACCGAATAATGCCCTGGTGTTTGCGAGTTAGAATAAACCCGATGGTACTCCAGACTGAAATGTGGTTTCGCTACCATCTGGGTCCTACAAGATCGAACAGATCAATAACGCTATAACAGTTCATGAACCAACACTATCATCTGCGATTGAGATAAACTCACCCGGATGTGTCGTAGATATCTATCAGAGTTCTATAAGAACCATGTTAGGATGGCCTGAAAACTCACCTCGACAAGAACCGTTAATTTACCACCTGAACCTAAAATATCTGATTATACTTCAAATAAGGAATCATATCATGATGTAATAATATCGTACGATGGAAATTTTCGAGTTCTTGGATTGTTTCGTGTGTGGATTGAACCAGGTGGTGGATGGTATCTAGTAATTCCAAGTAGAATTTACTGAACACTTTATAAAAATAAAAAAAAATGAATTTGAAAAATATAGACATATTCTATCAGAAAAACTTTCCAAAAAATCCCTCCGAGATGAAATCATCAAAAAAATACAAAGAAATATGTAATCAAATTATCGCTGATATGGAAGTATTTAATTTATGGATTATTCAAACGGTCTTAAATGATACAAATCCTAAATCAAGAATAGAATTTGCAAAAACATATAATATACGTGTAGAAGATATTCCAGCATTTAAGTTTCCTGAGTATAATGTAGACCAATTAAAAAATCAACCAATGATCTCCTCGATGAGTACTTTCCACAAATACTCGCCGCATGAAAAAAATAACACAACCACAGGCAACCATCCTCAAGCATAATAATGACCCAGACGGATACGGGCGGCATATCGCTCCTCAAAACGTCAATATATCCTCGGTGATTGCATTGAATTTAGTATGGGATGTTATATCGAAGGAAGATATCAAATAAATCTCGAAAGATCAAATCAAGCTCAACATGGATATATTTTATATTCATTTGCACCAACAGCTCCCTAAAGGTTTCTAATCATTGAGGATCCAACTAATCCAGTCTATATGCAATGTCATAATGATTCGCTAACGAGAATTAATTTTAAACTCACTGACCAGTCAAATAATCTAATTGATTTACGAGGTGAGGTTTTACAAATTAGTGTGTTTGTGAAATCTTAAATTGTTAGCAATTTCAAGGATTTTCAATTCGTCTTCGCAGCACCATCGGTGCCGGGTCTGTAGAATGACTAACCGAAACCATTTCTCTATTTCTTTTGTCTGCCTGAATTGGTTTCGGTTTGCTTGAAAAAATTTCAGTTTGCTTGAAATAGTTTCGGTCTGTCCACCCTCTTTGCTGCTTTACAAATTGAACTCTGTTGGGTCTTATTATTCAAAGATGTTTGAATTGTTCTCTCATTCCTAGCATTTGATATAGCGAGATAAATTAATAGAACGATGCGGACATTTTACAATTTGTATATTATTAGCAGACTAGTTCTAGAAGTTCGGTTTGAATCTTCGCTTTAACAATAATAATATTAAAGTAACCTACCCATCTCTTTGCTTCTTTTCATAGATTCATCCCAGAATATCACATACGGTGTACTGATATGCGAGAAACAACTAATTTGTTACACTTCTACCGACATGTCCGCTAATGAAAATGACGGCAATTCTAGCACCAACGACGATCACAATAAATTACAGGAGACTGAACCACATGCCATTATTTGTGAAATTAATTCCAACAAAATAAAGGATGTAAAGAAGTACATAAATCTCTCGATGAGTTGCCTGGATCCAGAAAGCCAGTGCATTAATACAAATTCTCTGCGTTTTCTGTTCAAAGAAATTAATAATCCTATTACTGAATCGAGTTCTGACTCCTATACACCATCAATCAGTGTTCAGTCAACAGCCCAATATTCAGAAATATGTACATATACGGGGACCTCCGTTCATGAAGGTAAATAGTTTAGTTGTATTTCATAATTTGCCTATATTTGTCGTTGAGCTTTAATAAAATTACTGAAATTAAGAAATGTTCTAAAATAACAGATAATTCATATCTCACTTCTGTGAATACACTTGCAACTCACATGTTAGGAATACGATTTTCGGCGATGTTAATGAATATGTCAGACAAGGATTCACATAATTAAAACTAAATGAGCAAGGTTAACAGGTACATAAATATGATTCACATTAAATATCTCTTATAGAAGCCATACCAGCTTTATGTATTATGTTATAAGCTTCTTGTCAAATGGAAATAATTAAATTTGCCAAAATGTAAATAGTTTAGAGTATGCAGTGTTCCACCTTTTTATGTGACATATCTGCATTAGGTTGTTGAGGTTGTTCTTATTAATATTAACACAGCCTAATCAATATATATTTTGTCTAGATTATTTATTGGTTATTTTATTATAAATTGGTTGGGCTTTTTGTAACTGATATATATATATATATATATATATATATATATATATATATATATATATATATATATATATATATATATATATATATATATATATATATATATATATATATATATATATATATATATATATATATATATATATATATATCCAGGTGGCCATGATAGCGTAACCGATGTGCAGTGGGTGCAGTGGGCGTGTGTTGGTCTAGCTTCAGCTGTTGTACTTGCTCTTGTTTTAATCATCATAATAGTTTATAGGAAACGTAAGTACGTATCCACAGTGTCTTTATTTATGACAAAACCCACTTTTGATACAGGTGGTGTTTTTATTCAAGGTTTTATAATTTTCTAATATTTATTCCCAAGGAAAAAGGAAAGGAAGATTTATTTTGAATCTGCAAGTCTAATATGTTCTAAAGTGTTCTGATGAAAAATGGTAGAAGTTGGTAGTTCAATTTATCAATCGTCGTGGAGGCCTGTACTACTATAATTATCACATTTATAATAGTTGATCTGTGATCATTTTGTGGGCTTTTGCAATATTGCCAGTCTTAGCAGAATTGTGTTTGTTTTCTTACGCTCTAATCTAGATATTAGGAGAACATATCTCCAAAAATTCTTTCTTACTGAGGCAACAATGAGACCCAAGTGTTACGACTGGCTGGTCTAGAAAAGAAGCAAATTCAACATGTTTAGTAAGGCCAACACAATAATTTACAAAGTGAAACGTTAAAATGAACATAACATATTGTGAATTAAATCTCAGACACTTCTAAATCTTCTGACACTGGTTCAAGATTATAGAATATTCCGAATGAAGCTCAATAATATTGACGGTCATGATGTATCACAATCATCTATCTAGAATGTCTTTAAGTGAGACCTCAATAACTCCAAACTATTGTTTTATTTTTAAACAAACTTAATCAAAACCTTGTAATTCCAATTAAAATTTTAAATAAATAATTCCTCTGAACACAAAAATAAACTGATAATAGATTCCCAAATACTATTATTAAAATAGGAATGAAATGTTTTTTTTTACAAAAACCTCTAAATACATCTCCATTTTACCTTTGTCGCAATAGCATTTTCGAAAAACTAATAGAAACTCCAAAATAGTGTGAACAAGTTCGCCTCTTAGGACATACCAGACTTGTAAACAAGGTTAAACTTTGAACTAAGGAATTTAGTAAATATCTTTAAAAAAAAAAACATGACATAAGTTAGATAAAAACCCTATCCTCAGACACGAAAAGATTTCACGCACAACAAATAAATTAAATATGCTTTATACCACAAGAAAAAAAGCAACAGCATCATATTGACCCATCTTTTATTTATTAACGTCAAAGATCAACCCTTGACATTAGGCTTTAAATGCAAGGCTAAATGAGAAAATAACAAGTCACAGAAGATCTCCTTGACGACAGCCTTTTTTCAAAATCCAAAATAAAGATTATATATGTGCATTAGTTTTACAAACAAAGGTGCTATAGCTATTTAAAAACTGACTACAAAATGCAAATCTATCGAAATAATAATCACTATCTATTTTTGGCCCCTAGTCGATGCTTGATGTACATACTTTATCTCTCCAAAAATCATTTTTAGTACGGCCAATTACTGATGGAAGAACGTTATTATCTGCTATTGAAGTAATCTTATAGTTTCACATTTAAAATATATGTAGATGAACACTATTTACTGTATCTTCCATCTCTACTTCTTAAACACACCATGTCACTGTCAGCTGAGAATCTTAAAGCTTTCTTACAATATTTCAAAAGTTTATTGATCTGCCTGGAACCCTCCAGGGTCTTCCCAAACACAAACAGAAAACGCCAGTTAATCCACCAGAGCCTGTATTGTTTCCATTCAATACCCATATAAAAGACTTTTCACATTAACGACTTGTAAATGGACATTGACAGTTTCTTTAAACGGAACTTACAATTGTGATTAAACATTATATTTTGAGCTTCTGGGTACCATTAACATAAAATTAGAAAATAATGCATTATAAATTCAGTATAAAACTTATAAGACTATTTTTGAGCTTCTAAAAAAGCTAGTCTCGAATTTTAACATGACACTCATGTATATATTTACAGTGGTCTAATTGTTTTTTTCTTTAACACAAATGTTTTGAAACAAGTACCTTCACGATAAATGAATGATTTGAAAAACAAGTGAACTAGGAAGAAGAGCACAAACTAATATCGACAAATGGAAGGGACCAACGTCGCAAACTGACAAACTTGAACATTACAGTTACGTTCTGTATCATCAAATGTTTAAGCCAATATTTCGTGCAATCGGTCAAATATTTAATATATCCTGCATTCCTTGAAAATTCACAAATCACCCAAATAACATTCAGTGAAAATATTCCACTAGCAACCGCACAGAAACACATTATCAACAGATTAGATAATGCAGCAAGTTGCCGTTCCATCACCTAAAATATCGAGTCATAACTTTGTTTTTAAATGTCAAAGAGCCGTCGTGAATTTATAAATGTTTACCAGCATAAGTGGAAGACATGAGACATAAAAGAGAGATGTTAGAGACGTGTATGATTATAAAAACTGTGCGCCTTATTGAGGCGTTGCATTTTTGTTTTAACGTATATACCATTAACCAATAAATCATTGAAGCTATACGACACCATCTGGTTAGAGATTTTGTGAGCATTTCAAGTTATCCGAGTGGTTTAAGTTATCTAAATGGTACCAGAATATTATGAAAGTCGTAATTTGTTCGCAATAATTTATTTTGAGCTTGATTATAAAGGTTCATCCAATCAATACAAACATAGGATTAATTCTCCATAAAACTGTGCCTGACGCATCATTAGTTTGCCAAACATGAAACTTGTTTATACACCATACAATGATGTTATTTCGCATATTACCCAGACAGACAAATATGATTCATCGGCAAATTTGACATTTACTTTAGGATTAGACGAATTGACCACGGATTACAGCTGTGTGGACAGTCTAACAATCTCGACACGGTCCAGAAAGAACAGTCTTCTCAGGTAAGCGGAACACAAGATGGAGGAGAGGGAAATTCAAGTATGTATGTGGAAGCATACAAAAGAGCTTATGACACGTTGAGACCAAACGACGATTTCATACACATTTATCAAAAGCTGGAACTTGGCGTGGAATCAGAAGATGCGAGTGAAGTGACGAATTTTAGTACAATGGTTGATCTTGACATTGCAAATGATGTGACTGAGTCATCAAAACGAAACTCTCTGAAAGTTGAAGACCAGAATGAAATACTCAGCCGAAGACAGGATCATGTATATGCCAACGTAGTAAAACAAAATTATAGTTAGTTGAAATACAATTACAAGTAATTACTATTTAGGAGTGATATCGGTAGCAAACGTTTTTAGGACTGAACAATCATCTTCGGCGAAAATAAATAAAAGGCAAAGGAAACATTTCACGTCTAGCGCTTCAAAATATAGACTACTCTTAAAGCACACAGCTTTCTATGCACATAAACAGACTTATCGTACTCATTGTATTAGTAACACTACCCCCTGAAATATTAAAATGTATTATTGAGAGAAAATTAATATCGCCACAGTGTCCATTCCACTTTTATTAATTGTATAACTGTTTTCTTCTTCTATCCTTATGTATGTTATTCACTCCTGTATTTCCATATTTATGTCTATTCAATTGAATCGTCTTCTTTTCGTCTTGTTTTGCTTCATATTCTGTCTCCCCCGCACTTTCTCACACCCATCAGGATGAAAAGATTTTACAATTGTTACGTCCTTAGGCTCAAATAAACAGTAACATAGAAAGAGTGAAAATAACAAGCTTGTAAAAACTTAATAAACAATTTATTGAGCACAAATATTTTCCAGAAAAGAAAAATAAACTTACGGTTTTAAGAATCAATTCCAAAATTAATCCAAAAATAATTCAAAATATAATCCACTAGGGAAATCGCAAATGTCCTGGTAATAAAATGTCCAAATAAATCCAAGTTCGAATGTTAGTGAAGCATCCAAGATGGAAGACGATATTGTCACGTGATGAAGTTAGTTCTTGGTAATGAAATTCAATGAGCACAATTATTTTCCAGATAAATAACAAAATAAATCCTCTTGATCCAAACGAATTGAAATAATTTCCAATACAAGTTAATTTAAAATAGCTCAAAACGACACAACTTAATATTCTAACAGCCCAAGTTCTATTAAATAGTTTGCTCCAAAACATAATTTATATACATGTTTTTACGTAAACAAGAAATGGGTCACATGATCTTCTAGAATCTTTTAGAACAAATTTACGTTCAAAAAATCTCATACCCACCGAAAGACCCAACTAAAAATAGAAAGATGTTTATAACAAAGCTCCAATATGTCCTTGGAATCAACCAATCATTTTAAAAGCTTGTTTACAACTCTGAAACTAGGTCAGAAATGAAGTCAACATCTGGTGTTTATTTGTAAAGTACAAGTCATCCCACATTTTTAATAAAAAATATCTCCCAATGAATGAATCTTAAACTTAAAATGTCAACTTTTAATCTGACAAACAAACAATTAAAATACATATAAATGACGTAAATCAAATATACGTTACACAACGTTCGAAGATTGTTGTCTGTCTAGCATGCATTTAATCAATTAGCGCGAAGACGCCATCAAAAATATCTAAAATGTAGACGTATATTTTTATAATTAGATTTTGGCACGAAACATATAAATTGTCATCAGCAATATATTCAGAAGACAGAGGTTATGAAAGAACTTTGAGTTGATTAAGTTATGTCTTTTATTGTCTGTTTTACGGTAAATGAAGAGTTTATACGGAGTTACGGTACATAAAAAGCTTATAGGGCATTACGGTACGTAAGGAGTTTATATTGTATTACGGTAGATAGAGCTTATGTGTCATCACAGTAAAAAACAGTTTAACAGACCTGTATGGAATTACAGTACATAAAGAGTTTATATGCTATTAAATTACTGTACATAAGGAATTTATATGCTATTAAAGTAAATAAAGAGTTTAACAGTTCTATATGGAATTACGGAACATAAAGAATTTATATGTTACTACATTTAATACAGAGTTTAACAGACCTATATGGAATTACGGTACATTAAAGAGTTTAAAAGACCTATATCTAATTATATTCCACCCCTTGCAAAGTCATGCAAAAATCATATTAAACAGACTGAAGCCGCAGGCAGAGGAAATCATAGCTAAAGAACAGGCAGGTTTCAGACCAGGGCGAAGTACAACTGAACAGATTTTCAACCTGAGAATACTATGTGTGAAATATCTCCAGCACCAACAAGACCTTTATCATGTCTTGATAGATTTTAAGAAGGCGTTTGACAGGGTATGGCAGGCAGCCCTTTGGTCCACCATGAAGCTGTACAACATCAATGCCAACCTGATCAAGTCATAGAAAGCCTTTATAGCAAGGCCACCAGCGCAGTCTGCTTGAACGGTCCAATAGGAGATTGGTTTAGATCAACTGTGGGAGTCAGACAGGGCTGCATGCTTTCAACTACTCTCTTCAACATCTTTCTTGAAAGAATCATGACAGACGCACTGGAAGACCATGAAGGAATTGTCAGTATTGGAGGCAGAATAATAACGAATCTGCGCTTTGCTGATGACATCGATGGCCTTGCAGGAAATGAGGAGGAGCTAGCTCAGTTGGTGGAAAAACTGGACAGGACAGCTACTGCTTTTGGTATGAAAATCAGTGCATAGAAGACCAAATTGATCACCAACAACACCAGTGGCATCAGACTGACATCATGGTAAGTGGCCAAAAACTGGAAACAGTTAATAAATTCAAAGTACTTAGGAGCCATCGTGGCAGACGAGGGATCAAAACCAGAAATATTGTCCAGGATTGCGCTGACAATAACAGCAATGGCAAGGCTGAAGACAGTTTGGAAAGACAGAAACACCTCAGTCAGCTCAAAAATCAGACTGATGAGCTCCTTGGTTGCATCTGTGTTCCTATATGCCTGTGAGTCATGGACCCTCACAGCGGATCTCGAAAGGAGGATACAAGCTGTTGAAATGAGATGTTTTCGAAGGTTGCTTGGCATTTCATATAGAGATCATGTCACGAATGAGAAAGTGGGAAACAGAATTAGGTATGCCATTGGGCCCTATGCAAAGCAATTGACCATTGTGAATAAGCGCAAAATGAAGTGGTATAGACATGTCACACGTTCAACAGGGTTTGCTAAGACAATCATGCAAGGTACTGTGCAGGGAGTGCGAAGGAGAGGAAGACAGAGGAAAAGATGAGAGGATAACATTTCATAGTGGACAGGACTGAAGCTGAGTGACACAGTGAGATTATCAGAGAACAGACTGGAATGGAGGAAGCTAGTTGTCAGGTCATCGTGGTGTCCCAACGGTCGGCAAGACTAAGGATAGATAGATAGATAGATAGATAGATAGATAGATAGATAGATAGATAGATAGATAGATAGATAGATAGATAGATAGATAGATAGATACATACATACATACATAGATAGATACATATATAGATATGGAATTACGGTACATAAAGAGTTCAATGTTATTAACGTAAATAAAGAGTTTAATAGACCTATATAGAATTACGGTACATCAAGAGTTTAACAGACCTATATAGAATTACAGTGGATAAAGGGTTTAACAGACCTATATAGAATTACAGTGGATAAAGGGTTTAACAGACCTATATAGAATTACAGTACATACAAATTTAAAGGGCGTTATGGTCCACAAAGAGTTGAACAGATCTAAATAGTATTATAGCTCCAAAAGAATGATTATAAACCCAGGCATCTCCTAGTTTCTGTTTCAATTTGTTTTCTTTCATAAAAGTAAAAAGTGTCGTTCTGTCCGGGCCTCCTTGCGGGTCAGGGCCCTGGGTATATATCCTAGGTTGCCCACTCCTATTGTCGGCCCTGATTATATTACTACTTTTAATCTTGAATACTTCTGAAAAACGCTTACTTATCAGCTTATGCTGTTGTAACGCATATTTTTCAATAGATTTATTTCAACTTATTGTTAATATTAACACAACCTTCGATAATAATAAATTTTTCATGAAAAGAGTTTGACCGAACTTGAGAAAAACAATTTGGCACAAAAGCTTTACAGTCATTTTCAAACATTGCTGATTTGCCATCTAAAAATGCTTTCATTAAACTTTTCTGGAGTAGGAATTTAGGAGTCCAGGACTCTTAGCTCCCAGAACGTGAAAGTTCTCTGCCATTTTCTTAGAATCACAACTCTAACCTAGCAGTTCCCGAGCTTTAAAAATGTCACTAATTTACTAATAATAATTGTGTTTTGCTTAGAATACAAAGTGAACATTTAAACGTATAGTATTGTAAATTAAATCTTATACGTTCAAATTATAGAATGTTAGATAGTATTGAATGTCTTTATCAATCACAATGATACAATCTAGAATGTCTTTGAATCAGTTCTCAATAATTTCAAAATAGCGAATAGTTCAAAGATTAACGAGTTCTTTCTGCTTCTAATGAATGATTTTAAAAAAAATAATTCCTCGCAAAGTATATCTGAACCCAGAGATAAGTGACTCAAACAACTTGTCATAAAACATGAAAAAGTACTTAGTGTACAAGACCTATATTTATCTACAAACTGTCACCTGATCTAAGACGTAACGGTAACGTTCAATCATTCGTAAGAGAGGTCATTCTTTCAAACTTTAAGTTTAGCAAAGTTTAGCAGTTATAATCATTAGAAAACAAGGTAGACAAACTCTCTCTCTCTCTCTCTCTCTCTCTCTCTCTCTCTCTCTCTCTCTCTCTCTCTCTCTCTCGTCAGTTTGACTTAACTTTTATCATCATTGTAGTCCAGACTTATCGTGGAATGACACAAACGCACAAAAACGACAATCTTCTATGCTCGTCATTTCATAGATTTTAGCCCGTATCCTACTACGATGGTCGATCGAGAGAGAGAGAGAGAGAGAGAGAGAGAGAGAGAGAGAGAGAGAGAGAGAGAGAGATTGATTGATTGATTGATTGATATTTAACGGCGCACCAGCACTTTTAGGCTATTTAGCGCCATACAACAGGTTGTATTTAAACATGGTTAAAAATACTAAGGTTTAATATCGACCAGCGATATAAAAACCAAATAGTTCAATATAAAATTGTAAGTTGTTGGTAACAGTAAAATATGAAGCTTCCCAATCAACGGGAGATGTAAATGGTGTATGTTGATGAAAAGATGTTGCAAAATAATGGGAGGTATTTGCATTAAATAAAAATGCACTAGGTGATGACATACATGTTAAAGTTTAAGATAAAGATTTACTTCCTTCAGGAAATCTAAAATACAAGTGATAGATACAGTATCAAAAAGTTCCTTCATGTCATGTACATTATAGTACTTAGCACGTGTAGGTTGCAGGTCGGAACACTCGGTCATGAAGTGTTTAACAGTGAATGGTTCATTGCAAGAGACGCACTCTGGTGGATCTTCACCTTTTAGTATGTGGGAGTGGGTTATGTATGAATGACCGATTCTGAGTCTTGCAATGACAGTCTCCTCCCTACGGATAGTTCTGTAGGAAGGAGTCCATTCCCCCAGGGTTGGTTTGATGGCATGAAGTTTGTTGTTGACTGTATGATCCCATGACGTCTGCCACTTCTGACGCAGGTACCTTTTGATACAAGGTTTAAAATCAGTAAACTGTAATTTAAAATCTGATGGTTCTTGGGATAGAGCCATCTTGGCAGCACGGTCTGCTTCTTCATTACCTCTAATACCAATATGGCTAGGTAACCAACAGTATACTATATTGCTGGAGGTACTAAGCTCTGTATTTTTGACGAGGAGATGAACTAATAATGGATTATCCAGTTTTCTATTGTGTAGCGACTGAAGCACTGATAATGAGTCACAGAAGATAATGCTATTTAAGACGCGTTTCTGTTCGATAAATTTGAGAGCAAGGTCTATTGCTCTGATTTCCGCTGAAAATATGGACGCATCGTTTGGCAAACGCACTTTGGTTATGTGCTTGCCACTAACGAAGGCTGCAGCAGCCTTTTCATCAACCTTTGATCCATCAGTATAAAATTTAGTGTAATTTGTAAAATCGTTGAGAAGTTCATGATAAGAGTTCAGGAATATGACAGGGTTGGTCTCAGATTTATTCCCATCGTGTAACGTAAAAATCACTTTGGGTTGCTTAAGGAACCAAGGTGGTGTTTTCGAGACAAACGTTTTCTGAACTGTGGAGAGATTACTTTTGATATTGTCAAGGTTGGATGATATTCTAATGCCGAATGAAGGTATGGCATTTGGTTTATTACCATATAAAGTTTTGTATTTTGGTTGAAAAACAGCCGAAAAAGCAGGGTTCCGAGGGTTTGATCTTAACTTAAGAGCGTATTGTGCAGAAAGCATTTCTCTGCAATGCGATAAAGGTGGTTCATTCGCTTCCGCGAGAAGGCTTTCACATGGAGATGTCTTAAATGCTCCTAGAGCGAGTCTTATTCCCTGGTGATGAATTGGGTCAAGCATTTTCAAATAGGACTTCCTAGCTGAACCATAAACAATGCATCCATAGTCTAGTATGGAGCGGATAAATGTTCTATACAAATTAAGGAGGACTTTTTTATCAGCACCCCAGTCAGTGTGCGCAATTACTTTAAGTAGATTTAAAGCTTTTAAGCATTTAGCTTTTAAATTCTTTATGTGTGGTATAAAAGTCAGCTTTCTGTCGAAGATAATACCCAAAACTTTTGTTTCCTCAACGACTGGAATAAGTGTTCCATCCAGCGTGAGTTTAGGGTCATCATGATGTCTTCGCAATTGACAGAAATGCATGCATACTGTTTTTGATTTAGAAAATTTGAAACCGTTATTACTGGGCCAACTTTGGATCTTACTGATATTTTGCTGGAGTTGTCTTTCAATTGTATGCATGTGCTTTGATCGATAACAAATTAAAAAATCGTCTACATATAAAGAGCAATCCACACCGGGAGCTAAGCACTTGGTGATGCTATTGATTTTGATATTAAATAGCGTCACAGATAGAATACTGCCCTGGGGCACACCCATCTCTTGCTGGTGCATATCGGAGAGGGTAGAGCCCACTCGTACTTTGAATTCTCTGTCGGAGAGAAAACTGGAAATGAAAGAAGACAGTCGGTCTTTTAGGCCTAGATCGTGCAGGTCATTTAGTATCCCGTACTTCCATGTTGTGTCATAGGCCTTTTCTAAATCAAAGAAGACTGCTACTAAATGTTCTTTCTTGATAAATGCATCGCGAATAAATGTTTCCAGTCTAACCAGATGATCGTTTGTACTACGACTAGAACGGAAGCCACTTTGGAAAGGAGATATTAAATTGTTACTTTCCAAGTACCATATAAGCCGAGAATTAATCATTCGTTCCATTGTTTTGCACACGCAGCTTGTCAGTGCAATGGGCCAATAGTTGTTAGGATCTTCGATGTCTTTGCCTGGTTTGGGAATCGGTATTACTATTGCTTCTCTCCAGCTCTTAGGTACATTACCAGCAATCCATAAATCATTGAAGATTTTCAGAAGTAATGTCAGAGAAGATTCTGGGAGGTGTTTCAAAAACTGGTAATGTACTTCGTCAGGCCCAGCTGATGTATCATGGGCCTTGTCTAAAGCCTCCCTAAGTTCCAATAAAGAAAACAGCTGGTTATAGCTTTCAGAGTTGTTAGATGTGAACTTTAAACGTGAGAGAGAGAGAGAGAGAGAGTTATGGTCGGTGGTACTGTTACTTAAGCAGAATAATGACTTAGATTAACTGTAAATATATATAGTTCAATTATCTCTAGTTTTTGCATCATTTATTTTTGTTTCCATTCCACATTACTTTGCATGAGCCGGTAGGTGAATGGCTTATAGTTCATGTGAATGGCATAATTAACAAAGTCTTTGTAGAGTTCTACTTTTATTGCTAAAAACATCTTTTATGTTTAAATCATAAGTGTGTATCATATTGATTTGATCAATGTGGAGAAAAATGAAAACTATAAAAATAAATAATCAACTTATTAATAATAATAATGAGGACCTTGTATAGCGCCTAATCTTTAAAAGCTCTAAGCGCTTTACACCATCAATAATGATATGACTACACTACAGAACAACAAATGACAAAAACAATGAAATTGGAAAACATAAAAACATGCTGAAAATATATAAGATACAAAACATGATTAGGTCGCTAAGTTTGACCCTGAAGTCGAAAACTTATCAATATGCAAAGGTGATTTAGAATAGCACAATGGGCATAGAATTACACTTTGTAGTGGACACATGAGTTCATTCACTCGGTCAATACAGAGCTGCCCGTAGTAACTCTGAACTCCGTTCAAAGGACAACAGTAGTTATAGGGGGCACTCTAGCGTCAAGGGAAAATCCACTCAAAAACAGTTTGGGCACATCTAGCGTCAAGGGGAATTTAACATGGTGGGCCTATCTAACGTCAAGGGGAATTTAACATGGAAACTATTTGGGCCTATCTAGCGTCAAGGGAAATTGAACATGGTGGGCCTATCTAGCGTCAAGGGGAATTGAACATGGGAACTATTTGGGCCTATCTAGCGTCAAGGGATTATTGAACATGGGAAATATGATTTGTATTTGTATAGGGGTTTGTCTAGTGACAAGGGAAAAATGGAGGCAAAGAAAGCTAATATCTTTTCGAGACCTATGAGTGGCCTTGAAAAGGGCCGTTATGCGTAATGTTAACAGTATCTTGTTAACACAGAGGACATCTCACAGATCTTCTTCTCTTCCTTAAACTTCTCCTCACTGTTGGGCCATAGAGGAGAACTCTCTTTAAACAACCTTGTCTTTCCACATATATCCTTCTCTTCCAAACGGCTGTATCCGTCATATGAATGACAGTCCACGATGATCTGACATACATGGGTAGATCAGTCCGAAACAGCATGGTAGAAACAAGGGTAGAAGATTCTACGTTAGTCCACATCTTGTGATGAGAAACAGGTGAAGCGAACGCCGTGTACTGCGGTTATTTATAGGGGAAGAGCGGATCGAAAAGGATTGAGTGTATCCACCAATCCAAACGTGCGTTACAAAAGGCAGTCACAGTCATCCAATCGGAAGAGAGCAGTCTGTGACGTCACCTTTTCTATATAGAGGTACTATCGTCTGTACGCAGTCAATCGATGCGACAGAGTTGTCAATGATGTCGGACACTAGGAAGACGATGAATTGGGGTGAGCCAGGGGTAGAGACAGCAAGTAATGGGACAGCAGTGACTACTAAAGTCATGACAAATCTACATCCAGAAGAAGTTGATTTTAACTGGGATATTGTGGATTTTTTAACATCACAAGAATTTATTCCGGAACCTTCGTTGCCTTCTGCATCATCTTATGTACACGTCAATGATTTTAAGCAGAGACAAAAAGAAGAATTGGAGCGATTTTTACAACAACAGAAGGTAGAAGAACAAGCTTTTCTTATTCAACAAAAGGAAGAAGAAGCAAGAAGGAAACACCAGGAAGAAACAGTAGCAGCAACAGAGAAGAAAGAAGACCAAGGAAAGAAAGAAAATAGTGAAAATCAAATGGTCACGACGGTACTTTTAGATATTTTAGCAGAGTTAAGGAGTCTGAAACAAATGTATCAGACTTCTTTATCACGACCGAAGAGAAAAAGACCTTCTCGAGCTAAACAGCCCAATCTCACTGTGACTACGTCTGTCATACCACCGTTAGTGATTTCTACTAAATCATTGACAGGAACCTCCAGTCCCGAAGTAGGCCTTGGCCGTGGCAAAGGCTTAAGACAGCTCAAGATGATTTCGTCCCGTTTCTGAGGTTTTTTTTTGTTTTGAAACAAACAAAACACCAACGGTCCTTTTCAGGGCCACTCAAATTATTTCGAAAAGAAATACTATTTCAATTGCCTAATTCAATGAAAACTCAAAAGTCCTTTATTTTTTTTATAACCCATGATGTACGTATGAGTGAATGAATGAATGAATGTGTGAGTGTAGGTTCTTATTCTATAAAATCAAAAGCAAGAGACACTTACGTTTTTTTCTCTCTGGTGTATTCTAGTACAAACGTTACAATTCAATATCACAACACAACATAACACAATACCACTTTAAAAAAGTTCATAGGTTTCTTCTGTTTCACTCTTTCTAACAGGTATCTTGACTTTTGTCTCTATTGGTACCTTTTTTGTTTTTGTCACGATCTAGACATTCTGTAGCCCAATCTCCTTTCTCCCTTACAGATATAGCAAGTATCTTGACTTTTATCTCGAAAGGAGGGGGAGTAGTCCGTCGGCTTGTCTGAAGAAAACTTTCGTATGACCCCACGTAAAGCTCTGATGAGAAGTTCAACTTGTGTAGGTTCTTCCATCGTTCTGGTCAATGTGAGAACAAAATGAATACTGACAGGTTAGACACTGACCCTTTATATATTCACGGATCGGACATGAATATATAGGGGTTATGGTCTTTAAAAGGTAGTCATTTGACATTTTGCAAGCAAGATGAAAAGACCGCATCATGTTGTTGAGAAAGAAGACAGTAAGTGACAGAAACGTAATGTATCGCCTAGCACAATAGCTGAAGTCTTGGCTCAGATTCATGCCAGTGATTTTGAAGATGACATGAGTGAGCCCGAATCCACACCCAGGCAATCGACGTCCAAGCAAAGTGTACCACCCTTAGTAAACCCTGAAAATTACTATCACATTCCAGAGACGGAAAAGCATTCCTCTCGAAAATTTAGAACAACGGCTTACACGTATGCCGTAAAGTTTAAAGATTTTAAGTCCAATGTACCTTTGGAGAATACAGAAGGGTTCATTACCGAGGTGTGGGATTCTGTGTTAACTGCACTGAAACAGCAATTTCAAGCCAAAGAAGACGATCACTTGAGACTTTCTTTTCATCACGATAATTTGAAGTCTCCCGTTTGGATCGAGTTTACTAGCCCTTCCAAAGTCATCCACAAAATTCAACATGTGCAACAATCCAACGACAAGTTTCACATCACCGATGGAAAAGCCACACTGTTCATGACTCACGTGTGTCTTCCCCAGGGGACAGGACGCAAAAAAGTATTATTGGTCGACAACCTTCGCAACACCAAACTAAGCCTCGTCCGAATTAACAATCCACAAGACCAGATGTGTTTAGCCCGTGCTGACGTCGTGGGACGAACGTATGCCAACAAGAACGACACGGCAGAATAGAAAAGTGCCTGGAAAACTATTCAACAATCGGACAGAGCCAAACAACGAAGCGAAGCAGAACTCCTGTTACAGCAAGCGGGGATATCCAAAGACACCCCTTGCGGTATTCCAGAAATGCAAAAATTGCAAGGTGCCTTGGCTCCACATTACACCTTGAAAGTACACCCTCAAGAAGTGCGTGGTCCTCTTTTGTTTCGAGGCCACGATTTCAAAGACGGAAAATACATTTACGTCTATCATCACGATGGTCACTTTGATACCATTACCAGTATCACTGGATTCCTGGGATACAATTACTACTGTGAAAAATGTGATTATGGTTATAACAATCGAGAACAACACAAGCATTGTGGATCGAAATGTGAGGGATGTTTGGCCTCTCAACCTTGTCTGGACAAAGCACAAGAAAGAGTGCATTGCCCTGTTTGTCAGCGCACTTTTGTCAGTCCTACCTGTTACAAACAACATTTGAAGATGCAAGGTTCACAGCAGAAAAATGCTTGTCAGCTTCTGAGATTGTGCCCTACTTGTGGACAAGGCATACGTACCAATAGTGTTAAGTTACACGTTTGTCGAGGGAAGAAACGATGTCACATTTGTCACCAAATCGTGGACTTGGAGCACGAATGCTTCATACAAAAATATCAACCCCAACCAGAAGATACCCAGAAGAAAGGAAATTTTATCTTTTTTGATTTCGAATGCATGCAAGAAACTGGTATTAACATTCCTAATTTCTGCGTGGCTCACCGTGCGTGCAAGAAGTGTATACAAGAACCTATCTTTAGTCATTGCCCTCACTGCAGCAAGATTCCTGGAGGACGTGAAAAAATCTTTCGAGGGTCAAACACGCTAGCTGATTTTGCCCAATGGATCCTAAACCCCATTGACGAAACGTGGAGTCCAGAAACATCGAACGTTACGGCGATTGTCATCGCCATGCCACGGTCATGGCTCACAATTTCTCGGGATACGATGGGCAATTTCTGCTCAGATACTATGCGGAGCAAAGTACCGAACGTCCTCAAGTCACTTTGAACGGAGCCAAAATCATTTCTATGCAAGTAGGGCAAGTACAATTTAAAGATTCGATGTGTTACTTGGCCATGCCTTTGAGTCGCATGCCTAAAACGTTTGGAATGACAGAAATGGCCAAAGGTTATTTTCCACACTTTTTCAATACCGAAGCCAATCAACATGCCGTTCTACCCTATTTGCCTGAGGCTGACGACTACGACCCCGATAATATGCGCACCGAACAACGAGAAGCTTTCCATGTTTGGTACCAGACTCACGCCTCGGACCCCTTTGACTTTCAAGAAGAAATGTTAAAGTACTGTCGATCAGACGTGGACATTTTACGACGTTGCTGTGGAAAATTTCAAGAATTGTTCATGGAGTACGGAGGGATCGATCCTTTGAAAGAAGCTTGTACCATTGCCAAAGCATGTTCGTTAGTGTACCGAAAACGCTTTATGCCTGAAAATACTTTACCTGTCATCAGTCCTCAAACGACAAATTTTGTCAAACGTCAATATTCGGTCAAATCCCTACGCTGGCTCCATTACTTGTGCGACAAGGAAGACAAATGGATTCAACACGCTCGCAACGGACGAGGCAGGCGAAAAGACCATCGGAACGTATTCGGTAGATGGCTGGGACTTAGAAAACCCTCAGATCGTGTACGAGTTTAACGGATGCTTATTTCACGGATGTCCCATGTGCTACCCTCAACGTGACACCAAAAATCAGTTTTTACAACGGACTATGGAAGACTTGTACCAGACCACGTGTCAGCGATGTTTGCAGTTAGAACAGCAAGGATACCAGGTAGTGGAAATGTGGGAACACGAGTACGATCACCGTTTGAAAAGCGATCCCGAGTTCAAACGCATCGTAGAAAGTTACAAGTTGGTGGACCCCCTGAACCCACGGGATAGTTTGTACGGAGGACTGATGAATGCCACTTGTTTGCTGTACCAAGTGGACGAAGAGAAAGGTGAAGAAATCAAATACTTGGACTATGTTCGCTGTATCCTTACGCTTGCAAATATTGCCACTTTCCCGTAGGGCACCCAGAATTAATGACAGAACACATTGACTTGGACAACATACATCAGTACGAAGGATTGATCAAGTGCAAAGTCTTGCCTCCCACAGACTTGTACCATCCCGTTTTACCTTACCATTGCCAAGGAAAACTGATGTTTCCTTTGTGTGGCACATGTGCACAATTGTGCAACCAAGATCAACCTTGTCAGCACAGCCAGGAAGAACGCGCCTTGACAGGAACGTGGGTGAGCGTGGAATTGTTTAAAGCTTTGGACTTGGGATACCAACTGTTAGAAGTGTACGAAATTTACCACTTTCCCAAGACACAACAATACCGCAAGGGCAACGAGACACAGAAAGGTATTTTTGCAGACTACGTGGATGCCTTTTTAAAACTAAAACAAGAAGCTAGTGGCTATCCTTCCTGGTGTCACACTCCCGAAGACCAAAAGATATTCAAAGAAAAATATCGGGAGCAGGAAGGCATCACTTTAAACCACATCAAGAAAAACGAAGGAAGGCGGTAGTTTGCCAAGTGATGCTCAATTGCTTGTGGGGTAAAATGGTACAACGACCGTCTTTACCCAAGACAGAGTATTTGTCCGAATCGTCTCGCTACTTCTAGATGATTCACGACCAAACCAAAGTCATGAAATACGTGGACGTCATTCGTGAGGACTTGATCTTAGTCAATTAAGAAGAAGAAGAACTAGACTTTGTAGAAGCCGACAAATTTGGAAATGTCATCATTGCGGCTTACGTGACAGCCCACGCTCGCTTAAAATTGTACAAGTGTTAGAACTGTTAGGAGATCGTATGTTGTATTTTGACACGGACAGTTGCATCTACATTCACCGTCCGAACCAGTGTAACCCTGTCATCGAAGGAGACGGTTTAGGAGCCTGGACCGATGAACATCCCGACGACAAGATTCTATGTTTTGCAAGTGGCGGTCCTAAAAATTACGGCTACGAATACCGAGACCCCCAAGGAGAAATGCATACCGAATGTAAAGTGAAAGGATTGACTCTCAATTATCGCACCAGTCGAGTGGTGAACTTTGACGTGCTACAAGAAGCCTTACAGTCGGGACAGGATGAAACGTTTAAAGTGACTACCCACGAACCGCACAAGATTGTCCGTTTACCCACACACCAAAATCGTTAGCCGACCTTTGGAAACAGTCTATCAAATCGTGTACCAAAAAAAAAAGAGTACGACTTCCCAATCACTTCACTCTACCGTACGGTCACGTCGAAATTGGGCAGCATAAAAAAAGGGACATTGTCCAAGGCCAATAGTTCATTTGTCACTACAACAACCAAGCGAAAAGAAGATGAATCCATTTAAACAGACATCATTCAAGTTTGGGGATTGTAAAACAATTGTACCTTCCCCGAGTGTGAAAAGTACTGGATGGATAAGACCCATGCAATGCAACGGAAGTTGTCCGGAAGGAAACTGTGTGTCCTTGCGGTTACCATTGTAATTGCGTTACAGAGTGCGATGCTATACCTTACGATTGTAGTGATGCCAGACGCTGTGACCTCAGCGATTCAGCAGGATATCGTGGGAACTTTGATATGACTACTACCCCTATATCTACCCTGGAAAGTGATGCTGTGCGTGTCAAACCTGAGGGATGCGAAAGCGGTGCCACACGTTATCGTGGGCTCCTAGGAATTTCACCGTACCTGCATCGAACTGAAGTGAGAAGAGTCGAATATTTGTTCCCGACGAGTTTGCCTGAATACTGTCACTTTAAAAGTTGATTCCAAACCTTCAAAGATAAATGGCCAAAATATTTGCCTGGACCAACTCCTGAAGAATTAGCCAGAGCCGGAATTTTCTACTTGGGCGAAGGGGATAAAGTCAAGTGCTTCAGTTGTGGTGTATCCATTTACGAGTGGGAACAGAAAGATTCCGCTTACCTGGAACATGCTCGATGGTGTCCGAATTGTCAATACCTACCTTTAGTGGGACCTAGTGATTGGAAGTGACACTACTGCTCCATGTCGTTTAACAAAGCTAGACCAGTATATAAGCCCTCTCTAAAACATAATATTCAAGGATTACCACACGAATTGCAAGAGAAGATCTACAAGGATGTTTGGCAGGGTCTTGCTAAGGAAAAATCTCAATGGGTGCCTGTTGAACTTTTGTGTCGTGAAATTCACAAGAGGAAAGTGACAAAAATTAACCAACGTGTCAGATTTCTCTGGATCAAGGGTATTTTTTTGCTCTGTTTCCAATTTAGTACGTTTACATCTTAAGATTTTTTGATCCTTCTTGGCCTTTACCCTGAATGGCAGTGGGACGAAATTACACGTTATATTAATCACTTTCGCTTTTGGAGCAGATTTGATTCTGTGTAGAATATACACTGATGGTTTTCGACAAAAAAAGAAGTATAAAAGAGAACGACCATGCCACAACCTTTATCACTTGTGATCAAACAGATTCCGTGGAAGGATATCAATGAGAAGATTCACACGGTGAAGGATTACGAACACTTATTGCAATAACTGTGCCCTATGAATTAGGTCGACGTGTCGTGTGTGTTTTAGTGACTTGCTTTCTGGGATTTCTTTTACCTGTCGATTCTTTGTGGACACTTTACGAACACTACCTACAAAAAAGACAGTATGGTGGTTCCTTTAAATGTCCACGAGAGACTCATTCTGTTCAAAGCCTTACGCTTTCATCTGGATACGTCTCGACCTCTACAGAATAAAAAGATTCGTCAACCTTTACGTACGGAAGCGGTGTACGAAGATGTGTGTGTAGCTTGTGACTTACACCCTCATTGGACAGATGTACGTGACTGGAAAAGTTGGAATTTTGAGGCTTGGACAAACGAAGCATCCCATTATGCCCAAGCGTTGTGTTCCTAAAATCCATCGTCGAGTGAAAAAAGTCACTTTTAAACCTGTGTTAGTGACAGTGCCAGAAGAAGAAGAAAAAAAATCTGTCACCGAGGACAATCCCTCTGTTCAAGACAGAACTGTCATGGACATTCCCCCAAAAAGACCCTTCCGAGAAGACACCTATGTGACTGTACCCCATGTAGAGACTATAAGAACATTAAACACTACCTTTAGGACACCTTCGTTACCAAAACAATGTTGTACAGAGACTTGTTTATATGCCACTTTGATCGTTTCCCTATGTATTTTATTCCTGTATTTATCCTTTCGGCTTTTACGTATTTTTGTCTTTCGTGTTGTTCGAATTTAAACATGCCTTGAAATAAAAGTGTCTTGAAAAAAGTATAAAAACCTCTTGTCTTGTCTGTTTTTGTGTCAATGGTGTCATACCCTACACGACTATGGCTAACTCTGTTATTTCTACTACTCCTTCCTCCTCGACATTCAAAGTCATTGACGAACACTTAGATCATGCTAGTTGGGAATCCTTGTATCTTCGTCATCCTTTTAACATGTTAATTGCTGGACCGAGCGGTTCAGGCAAAACCGAATTTGTCAAACGTTTGATCGAACATAAACACCATTTGATCGATCGTCCACCTCAACGCATCGTGTGGTGTTACAAAGAGTGGCAATCGGCATACAGCCTTTTACAGGAAAGTCAAGGTGATTCCATTGTGTTTGTAGAAGATATTCCTAGAGAAGACGAGGGGATCGTGTCTGACCCTAGTCAAACTCATTGGGTTATTTTTGACGACATGTTAGGAGAAAACGAAGAAGAAATTAAACTTTGGTTTACGCGTAAAGGGCATCATCGTAATGCCAGTGTCATTTACATTACACAAAATTTATTTCAACAAAGTAAAGCCCATCGTACCATTAGTCTCAATGCTCATTACGTGGTCTTGTTTAAAAGTCCTCGAGATAAATCACAAGTGCAAGTCTTAGCCAAACAGTTAGGAGCACCTTGGCTGACTCATGCGTACGATGATGCCACTCAAACGCCACACGCCTATTTACTCGTGGATTTAAAACCCACCCACCCCCCGATTATTTGCGATTTCGTACCGATTTGATCCACGACTGGTGTCAAGACGGAGGACCTGTCGTGTACACGTCCTCGTCGTCGACATAACCATATGAACTACTAAAAAATCTATAAAAACCTTGGTCACTTTGACCTTGTCTCATACATTGTCAACATGACGTCCCTTCAGTCTCATCTTCCCATCAAATTGATTCGTGTCTTGTACGGTATCAGTCGCAAAAAAATCCACAAATACGTGCTCACGTCTTAGAAGTCAGTCTCAAAGAAGTCTTACGATGGTTTACGGTGACAGCACGTCAAATACTGCAAGGCATCATTCACATTCCACATCAAACCAAACGCTTTTTTGACAGAAACAAAGTAGCCTTGACGCAACTGGCCGATCCTCGCATCGACACTCAAATCATAAAGCAAATCATATTGAAACCTGGCGGTAGTGGTTCTCTAGGAGGTGTCATCATTCGTTCCCTTTTAAAATGGGATCCAAATACTCCCAAAGTTCACCCCAAGAAAAAAAAGCCAAACGAACCCCTAAGAAAAAGAACAATGGTGCCAAGACCAAAACAGAAAAAGAAAAGTCCACAGAAAAAAGCGGTCACCCGCAAAAAGGCACTTCGGCCAGGACGCAACCTTATCTTCGTCAACCACAACCTGCAAGAGAAGATCTACAAGGACGTTTGTCAGGGACAGCGTTGCCAGTAGCCTCAGGTGCTTCCACTTCTCCGTTGTGGGTGATGCCAGCCAAATCCAATTTGACACGTTTTTCCTAATTTGATGAAATATTGGAAATCTGCGTCTCCCAAAATGTCTCCTTCACCGGTGACACCCTCGTCCACATTAGCAGCAGTAGCAGCTGCTCACAAAGTACCAGCCCCCAAAGTCAAAGTCCAAGAAAGATCTGGCATGTTAAAGAGTTTACTGGATTTGTCCAAACAAGAACTGTCCCGATAGAGTCCGTTACGAACCCCTTCACGACGTGTGTTACCTGTCATGAAGTTGATACGACGCAAAGATAATCAGTGGTGTCGCATTCCAGTATAAAAATATGACTTGAGGACAACAGCGGGAATTAGTATTTTCTGTACCACTGCTGAACACTCAAGGATGCCTCCTCAAAAACGTACACACCACATCCCTCGTCGTTCTACTGTCCAAAAAGGTATAGGAAAAAGACAATCTCGTTATCCTACAAAAGGCTTAAAAACCAAACATCGACGTCATCCCCTCCAAAGACGTATTCTTTTAAAGAAAAAGAAGAGTCACCAAAAAGGAGGCAATTTTGGGAAACACATTGTTATCTTTTTGACGAAGCGGTAGTTCCCAAAAAAGTAGATAAAATAGAGTGTGTATCAAGTCATTGACACCAGTGGTATTGTGAAACGAACAAGCAAAGATGTCACCTCGCAATAAACATTCTTATTCACTCCACAAGGGAAAGAAAAGGAAAGGACCACCTCCTCGTTTAGTCAAACACGGAGACGTGTTGTCTGTCCTATCCAAAGCCTCTCCACTCATGCGAAAACAAATCATTAAAACGGCCTCCAAAGATGTCATCGATACCGTGTGCGAATGTTGTTTGAATGTCTTGAAAGGCACGATACCTTTGTCTCCACACCAGAAAAAATTCTTAGCCAAACATCGTCACGTTCTTCGTCAAATGGTTCAAAAGAAAATATCCATTCGTCAAAAGAAAAAGATGTTGTTGCAACGCGGAGGATTTTTTCCCTTTCTTTTTCCTATCTTAGGAGGATTAGCGAAAGCCGGCATGGGTTTATTGCCAGGTTTGGTACAAGCACTGGCACGAGGGATATCCCAAAGTTGATCCTTCCAGAAGATAAAAGGGACTCATGGAACACCACGATCTCAGACGTAACCTTTGGAAGCAAATGGAAGGACGAAAACTGACTTTAGTTCCTTACAAACGATGGATGGAATACCATCGTTGGCAAGAACAACGTACCTCCCATTTACCACCCAATCCTGATTTGAATGAGATGTCCCAATTACAACACGAATTGCAATCCTTGATGCATCGCCACGATTTGTCCGAAACCGAAAAATCGCAAAAGTACGGTAAACGTTTGCAACGACTACAACTCTTTCATCGAAAAGCTGTGGAACAACAGCTCTACCTACTCTGTCCGATTTGAAGGCTCTAATGAATAATCCGTCGCCCTTACCATCTACAGCGGCCAAAACAGACGTCACCCTACCATTACCCAAGGAAGAAGAACCTCATGATCTCTTTCAAACACTCACTGCCACTCCCATTCCAATTAAGATTGCCGCTTCCTTATTGACCCCTTCCCCCACTCCCCAACGAGAAGAACTCAAAACTTGGGTTAAAAAGATGATGACCACTCCTTCTTCAACAGAAGTGAAAAAGAAAGAAAGGAAACCAGAAGTGAAAAAAGAAAAGAAGACCAAAGAAGCTATCTCATTACCTTCGCCACCACCACCACCACCACCACCAGTACCCTCGACGTCAACTCCTGTGGCACATCGGACACGTAAAACCCATTTCGTCCCACCCAAAGCAATATCATCGAAGAGTGGGTCACTTATTAACAAAACCATGGAGAAAGTATTAGCCAGCATTTACTACCATCCAGCTCACCCTGCAGGTTACGGAGGTATTCAGAAATTGTATCGTGCTGCAAAAACTCGCCTGAAAAAGCTCCGTTTACCTGCAGTACAACGATGGTTACAAGAACAAGCGACGTACACTTTACACAAACCCATTCGACGAAAATTTCACAGACGTCGCACTCAATTGGAAGGCATCGATCATCAATGACAAGCCGATTTAGCCGATGTCTCTCATTTAGTCACCTACAATCGCGGCTACAAATATTTGTTTTGTGTCATCGACGTCTTTTCTAAATTTGCCTGGGTCGTACCATTGACATCCAAATCGAGCGGAGAGTTAGTACGAGCTTTGCAACTGGTGTTGAAACAAAGTGGTCGTCACCCTCTTCGATGGCAAACCGACAAAGGCACCGAATTTCTGAACCAAGCTTTCCAACGAGAATTAAAGAAACGTGACATTCATTTTTTCACCACCGAAAATCCTGAAACCAAAGCCAGTATCGTGGAACGTTTTCAACGTACCTTGAAAGAACGCATGTGGAAATAGTTTACGCATCAACACACTCTCAAATACATCGACGTCTTACCGCACTTAGTCCAAGCCTACAACCAATCTTACCATAGAAGTATTGAACGTGCCCCACAAGATGTGACACCTGACAACGAAGTGACTGTTTTTGAGCGTCTGTTTGGTACGTCCCGGACGATGGCTGTCCCCAAGAAAGGTGGAGAAGTGTTAACCCCGGGAGATTGGGTACGCATTGGTAAAACCAAACCCACTTTCGACAAAGGCTACTTACCCAACTGGACCACCGAATTGTTTCGTGTTACTGGACGAGTGCGTGATCGTCATCCTGTCGTCCATAAATTGGAAGACATGAACGGAGATGTATTAAAAGGAACGTTTTACTTGCCTGAGTTACAACGTGTCACCAAAAAGGAAGACGACGTGTACGACATTGAAAGCATTCTCGAACGAAGAACCCGTAAAGCAGGAAAACGTCGTGTCAAAGAAGTCAAAGTACGATGGAAAGGATATCCTCCTAGTTTTGATTCTTGGATTGACGCTTCGCAAGTCATCGACTATAAAAAGAAGTGACCATCATGCCCTTCAATACAGCTTCAGCGACCACAGTGACTACTCCTTCACCCAGTTCTTCTCTGCAAGATTTACAAAAGCAACCCTTGTGGGTGTGGTGTAGAGAACGTGTCCCTAAAACGCAAATCGTCTTTTTCTGTCAAATCTTTGTGGTGTATTGTGTCATCGGTGCAGCCATTGCTAATTTGAGTTTGCAACAAGGAGACAAACAATTGTGGACTATTTTACTCAGCAGTTGCATCGGTTATCTTCTTCCCAATCCTTCCCTGAAATACTCTTACAACGGGAACAACAGTAACAATATTGGGAGCCTTGCGTCCAACGTTAGTCATTGTCCTAACAGTCACCCTTCCAATCACAATCCTCTTTTAGACACTTCTTTAACCTCGAGTGACTCCTCGGACAGAAGAACATTGAAATTATGAACAACACTATTAACCAATTTTACTTAACGTTACCCTGTGACAGTTCCATGGAGGTGTTTCCTAAGAACACGTTGTGCTGTTACACGGCTAAATTACCTCAAGCCATGCATTTGGATGAAGATGCTCATTGGGAAGTGGCTTTAGTGGAAATGATACACCCGACAAAAATCAAAAACATCGTCGAAAATCAAAACACTTTTACAGTAGAAGTGTTTGACGAGCAATTGCAAGATGCCTTAGACGCACGAGCCATCACTGGCATTGACACAAAGAAATCAGATGGACCCAAAACTAAAACCCTGTCCACTCATGTGATCAGCATTCCTCCAGGCTATTATTTTAGTGGTCAACATTTAGTGACTACACTTGCTACCAGGTTCAATGCTGTGTTTGGTAAAGCCATGGACAAACTACCCTCCAAAAAAAGTGTTACCTTTGAGTACTATCAAGTGGCTCGTCGTCTCATGATCAAATTTTCAGAGGATAAAATGATAGGCATTACCTTTTGTCCTGAATTGTATGCTACTTTAGGTGGAGACACCGAGTTGTTCAAGAAGAGAAATGAAAAAACACAACTCAAAGACAGTAACTCGGATGTTGCGAAATATTTTAAATTCCCTCTAGAAATGAACCAAGGACTCAACTTGATGTTTGTGTACTCCGATGTGGTGGAGTACAACGTGGTAGGACACACCTTTGTCCCGTTACTGCGTGTGGATTCTACCGTTTCCGCTGACGAGGAAGGTGGAAATACCTATCACGTTCACCGTAAATTTGTACATCCTCATTATTATCCTGTCAGTACGTCGTATTTCAACAGTGTCAACATTACTATAAAAGGAGAACTAGGACAAAATATTCCATTTACCAAAGGGAAAGTCACAGTGAAACTCCATTTTCAAAAACGATTCTCAAACAACTGAAAAAGTGATGTATCCTGTGTACCAAGGAGTCACTCGACAACGAGGACATGGTTTAGGAGATATGTTTAAATCAGCCTTTCGTTCTGTGGTCCCTGTTTTGAAACCGATGGTGACACGAGGATTTCACGCCTTAAAAGATGCCGCATTGACTCACGGCAAAGATTTTCTTCAAAATGTTCTCATTGACAAACAAAACCCTAAAGAAGTTTTTTTGAGAGCAGGCAAACATGTCTTGCTTCAAACGGGTAAAGAGATTTTGGGTCGACGAGAAAGTCCTATAAATGCCCTGAACGGTACCGAGTCTGGCATTCCTGCTTCTCTGACGACACAGCAAGGACAAGGTAGAAAGCGATGACGAAGGCACCCTTTCAAAAGTCTCCGTACCTCTAAGGTTAGAAAGACGAAGCAAAAAAGAACCGTTCGAGACTTAGACATTTTTGATTATTAAAATTAAAACACATAGAGGCTGAGAGAAAAAAATGATGCACCAAGAATCTTGTGCCTGTTCCAAGTCGGAACTAGATCTCTTTGCCATGCCACCCACGATGATGACCATGCAAGAAGCCCAATGGGTTGAATTTCATCCCGTCTCCTCTTTGTCGGATTCAGCTCCCATCGAGTTTGAAATCAAAGGACAACCCAAAGATTACATCGATCTCAACAACAGTTACTTGTATTTGAAAGTGAAAGTGACCAAAACGGACGGCGCCCAGCTGCAAGCCGATACCCTAGTAGCTCCCGTCAACAATTTCATGCATTCCTTGTTCAGCGATGTGGATTTGTACATGAATAACAAACTGGTCAGCAGTAGCATGGATACTTACCCTAACCGAGCGTACCTCGAAAATCTCTTGACGTACTGAAAAGAAGCCAAACATACTCATTTAGATGCTTGCGTGGTATGGAAACCTGACACAGCAAATAAGTTTGACGACACAGCCTTGTCCGTAGCAGCTGACAATGATAATCCTGGCGATCCTCACAATGTGGGTTTTAACGAGCGTCGAAAGAAAATTCACCTAGGACGTAGTTTAGAACTGTTCGATCGTTTGCATTTGGACATGTGGTTTCAAGAGAAGTATTTGCTGAACTGGGTGGATATTCGCTTGAGACTAAATCGTAGCAGTGCTGCTCTCCATTTGATGGCTACTGAACCTCATGGTAATCCTGCTCTCCACCACTGTAAAACCATTATCCAAGAAGCCAGGTTATACGTGCGTCGTGTGGAAGTGTTACCTAAAGTGGGAAATGATATCAGTCACACTTTAAGCAGAACGACAGCCAAGTATCCGATACGACGCGTGGAAGTAAAATCTTTCACCATTGCCACTGGACTCCGATCTAAGATCGAAGATCATCTGTTCCAAGGACAGTTACCCAAACGTTTATTCATCAGTATCGTCAGCAATGCAGCCTTCAACGGTACCTACAAATACAATCCTTTCCAGTTTAAGCACTGCAATGTATCCAAAATCGAAGTCAGTCGCGATGGCAAAACTTTGTGTACCAGACCTTTCGAACCCGACTTTGCCCAGAAGAATTACTTGAGGTCGTACTTGTCACTGTACGAAGCCACAGGACAGTTAGGAACCAACACCAGCCACGGTATTTCCTACGACGATTATACAGGAGGTTACACTTTGTGGGCTTTTGATTTCACTCCAGACCAAGGCAGCAACGAGGGACATTTCCACCCTATAAAATCTGGGCAACTGCGTGTGGAACTTCAGTTTGCAGGACCTCTTACCGAAACGGTGAATGTCATTCTGTATGCTGAATTTGATAATACCATAGAAATCAACAGTTTAAGAGAAGTCATTCTAGACTATTAGACACTATGGAAAACTCTTGTCCCTCTTTGAATAGTGGAGAATCCATGGAAATGGAATGGGAGGTTACAGAGAAAGCAGACAGCCAAGACCAAAAAGAAGTAGTAGTGATCATGCAGTTCAGATGGCCAGAACAGGAACAACAGTTAGTCACCTTTTTTGCCAAACACTTGGAAGATAAAATGAGGGACATGATTAAAAAAGATTGTTATGGATGTCAAATCGATCATCCCAGTCAAATTCAACACGATAAATGTATGATGATGAGTCAAGATGATCGCATCGAAGCTCTCTTGGCACAGAGTAAGGAGACGAAGCAAACCAACAGTTACTTGACAGACCTTTTCAAGGAAAATGTCTGGATCGAATTGATGACTTATCATCATCTGTGAAGAAAGGAAAAAAAAACAAGACTACACAACAAAAAATGGATACCTGGGAACTTTATTATCTTTTGAACCGTAGTTCGTACACTGCTTCTTGGAATCCTGTCGTGTGTGCTAAAGATGAACTACCTCATCGCAAACCTCAAGAGAATTAAGCTTATGTCATCAACACATATGACAGTCATCTTCCAGGAACTCACTGGGTAGCTGTCTACTTTCCTCAAGAGGGTTGTGTGGAGTATTTTGATTCGTATGGATTACCCCCTGTCGAAGATGATATCATTGACTTTATAAGAAGAAATGCCCAGACGACACGATTCAATAATGTGAAATTGCAAGGCACAGATTCTATGGTGTGTGGACAATATTGTGTCTATTATCTTCATCATCGCAGTCTTGGATATTCTTTAGAACATTTAGTGACTTATTTTGATCGTCATTCGTCTCGAAACGATGACAAAGTAGATCGATGGTTTTGTGACCATTATGGTCAACCATCTGTTGTCTTTAGCTAGGAAACGTAGTGTACATCAATGGCCCAAGGACTTCCAACAGTGGAAATCTCAATTTAATTCGCAACGTTGTCAACCATGTCAAAGATAATGTATTAGTGTTATGGAAGAAAAAAATGTTTGTTAATTGAAAAAGTTGTTTGTTATTTGATAAAAATTGTGTTTTGTGAGTTGTTTTATTATTTGAATAAAAATGTTGTGTTTTGAAACCAATGCGTCTGTCGTTTGTTTTACATTTTTATTCATATGGATGCTCTCTGACTTTTCTTTCTATCCCTCACATCAAACTATCCCAACGTTTCCAAACCCTAAACCGTAGAGGGGTGTTTTCCATCACGTCCGCGCTTGAACCATATAAAGCAGGGGTAGTCTCCAGTTGATATTAAGTTCATAATGAACTTTCCGCGCCTTGCGATTTTACACTCACTCATAGTCGCGGTTCTAGCAGGGAATACCGTTTTATCTGATCTGAATCGTAATTATCTATCTTAATTTAATGTGCGCAGTTATTAATAATATTAATTTTCTCATAAACACAATGTGGCACCGGCCAGGAGCGCAGGTGGGAAAGGAGTGAGGATGGGTGTCAATATAGGGTCAAAAGAACTCTACGCACTTTGCGAGTTTATACCTATCCATGCTCTCGACTCAACTGCGCATCCCGCCAAGAGGGGGCTGCATTTTTTCTATCAACAAAGGGATTATTTACTTATAAAAGCAGGTTTAATAGATTAAATAGGATAAACTATTAATAACAACAGTTACATCTTTCTATCAATAAAGGGATTACTTATTCATAAAAGCAGGATAATAGATAAAATATAATTACAACAATAATCTAATATAAATTTACATTATGTGACATCGGCTAGGGGCGCATGTGGGAAAAGAGTGAGGGTGGGTGTCAATATAGGGTCAAAGAACTCTACGCACTTTGCGAGTTTATACCAACTCACACTCTGGACTTAAATGCGCATCCCGCCAAAAGGGAGTTACATTGCTACAATTGAGTGTCATACGTCAAACAGGCACATCAAGTGCAACAAATAAATGTAGTCTGGGGAAGAAAAAAAAAACCCTCCTATTAACATCACCCTCTTTTCCAAGCTCTTCCCTGTCAATAACACTACTATCTTACCTCCTATATGCAGCCTAATGGACAACACAACACATAATATTAAAAACCCTTACAAATTATATATCTATCCCTTATATGACCCTAAATAGAATTATAAGGTAGTCTTAACCCAGGACTATCAGGCCCAGCGACACAATGTTGCAACAATAAGTTTACTTTACACTTAAACAATAATTTTACTTTACAATCATACTTATATGACCCCAAATAGAAACATAAGGTAGTCTTAATCCAGGACTATCAGGCCCAGCGACACAAGGTCGCAACAATAAAGTTGCATCACCATCACTTCATCATATGTCCTATGGGGTTGCATATATAGAATTAAGAAAGCTAATGGCACTTTATATTCAAAATTATCCAGTTAATTTCTAACGACCTTGAACTGGACTTCACAGGAAAAGAGGATTGGAAGAAATGCATAGACAATATTCAAAGGATAATAAATGGAACTATTACTGCTATCACTGACATTGAGGGAAACGTGGAAGACCAGATTACATAACAGCCCTTCTTAGGGCTACTTAATGTTCATTGTTGTAATTGTACTGTACCTATCCCCAACCATTTGTCTCTTCTCGGGAATAGGGGAAAGTGAATGCAGTTGCGAGGAAACAGGTCCTTTCCTATACTAGGAATCGCCTGGATTGGGGCTCGCATATGTGTACAGCCTGGTACATCTCTGTGCTTAACCCAATCATTCCCGCACAAAAGCTTACTGACCCCTCCCACCTCCCTTTCTAAATCTGTCTGTCTGTCTGTATTGTCCTGTCGGTTTTCACTGTTACATGTGAATAGACATTGAATTCTCGCAATATTGATTGGTATGAGAATTCCATTTGGCTAACCAAACTTCAAATCTCAATATGACCATTTCGGATCACACCCAACCAAATTCATAACTTAAAACAACCTAACCTGAACAAAACAAATAGTCACTCCGACACCCTAGTATAGGTTTTTTGTTTTTTCTAGGGTGAATTTATCTCTTAAGAAGTATAGGTTTTTTGTTTTTTCTAGGGTGAATTTCCCTCTTAAGAAGGGTTTTTTGCCGGTAGGATGGTGGAGAACTGTACAGTACACTCTGTACTTAATTAGGGGCATAGTGATAAGTGTTAGGAAATTCTGTAACTTATAAACTTCGATATAATTGCACAGGTGGCTAACACATCATTGGTGTATAGGGCATCCACTAGCACAACTGGAATGAATTTGATACAGAATCAAGGGAGCTTTCGGCAGGGTGTGGCGTCTGTGGCTGTTGCTGTCTTTGTCCTTGCGTGTTCGGTGTGTGTTGCTGCTTCGCGGGTTGTGTTCTCCGGGAGTGCCATGGGGGCGTCTCGTGTTTCTTCGTGGGTGGGTCTGGGTGTGCGGTTGGCCTCTGCGTGTGGGACGACGAAGAGTTTGACTGGGACCTTTTCCGTCTTTTCCGCTTCCTCTTCTTGCACATGTTACATTCTGGCTGACTGGTTGGTGAGGGGAGGTGTGTGTGGGCACTTACCTACCTGCCCCAAGGCTTACATTTATACTGTTAGTTACTTTTTAGTAATACGGTATAACGCCAAATTAATAAGTATACGCCACACATATGAAAGCACTGTTCATGATGTGTGTTACAAAGTGGAATGAGGAGTACGCCTTTTCGGAGATCCTATGGGTATCACAAAAGGGCTCCAGATCGGAGTTGAGGGACGCTGACCTGGAGCACTTATAAATTCCTCTAATTTCCTTTTATTTTTCCCTCAATAATAGGGTTCTCAGTTGGTAAAGAGAAACCCTCTTCGAATAACCATATTGGCCCTAAAAACGTACATTTGGCTTTATTGGTGCCTCCGCCAACAAACTTATGACCAAACATACCTACCAATGACAACACTATTATATGTCGCTCAGACATCCTTAATTCACTAAATTTGATAGGCTTATACATATGTACGCTAATGTACTAGTATCTTTCGGATGATAGGACAATAAATAACAATTCTACGACTCATATATTTGACATAATTGCACAGGTGGCTAACACAACATTGGGTGTTAGATTGTCCATTATACAACTGGACTGAATTTGAAATAAGTGCGGCTTTTTTCGTTTCAGGTGTGAGCGGCGTGCGTGTCTTTGCTGTCTTTCTCTTTGCGTGGTTGCGTGTGTGTTGCCTGGCCTGCCGGTCCCTTTCAGCCTTTTCCTCCTCCCGACACATAATCTGCAATCCGATTGGTCGAAGGGGTGGGTGTGTGATGGTCCTATTCCTACCCACCCTTAAGGGCTTACATTTATTCCGATAGTTACTTTTTAGTAATTCGGAATAACGCCCAATTCAATAAGTGCACATATGTGCACATAAACGTCCTGGGGGGGGGGGAGTAGCGACCCCTCTCCCGGGGGAAAATAAATGTCTGGCGATATGCCAGATCTAAAAGTAGCCCATATGACCCTTGTGGTCGGCGGCTACTATAAAACACCACAGTGTCTGTCTGTCAGTCTGGCTACCACACATCCATTCATCATCATTCGATTCGATTCGATTCAGACGTTCAGACGTATAGTGTTGAGCGAGCGAGCGATAATACATGTCTGTGAATACTACTCACTGTAACATGTCAAGAGTTACAAGATCGCAGGTAAAATGACCACAAATCGCCATGCGATTAGAAAAGCCAACAAAATTATCTCAATGGCCAAAGGAGTTAGTCCCTTACAACCACAGAGCTTGACTCCAACTGATGCGAAGGATCCTAGTAACAAAATTACAACGCCATTCGTCAAGGTCATGGGATTTCTTACATCAAGTCCCACATCAAAGCTCATTATTGAGCGCAAGCTGGATGTAATATTTCTCAATCCGGATGTAATATCTCTCAACCCGGATGAAATATCTCTCATGCCGGGAATAACATCCAATAGCAGTAACAACGAGATACTCCAAGCAGGAACATACTAACACCGGCAACAACTAGTACAACAAAGACAACTACAACAACAACAACAACGTCTCTTAACAATGCCAAAAGCGTATTGGAGATTCTTAACGAATCACCAAACCAAAAGAGACCACTTCAACTCACTCTCAAGCAGGAGATAGAGGATTTGGAGAAATTTACGGGATCAAGCAACGAACATCTAGAAAGAATGGACCTTCTAGATTACATTAACAATGCATCCAATGCCAATGATAGAAACAACATCAAGAAAGAAAGCGACAATGATGTGACAGAGATCAAAACTTCTAACGGATCAACAACAACCACAACAACAATAGGCATATAAGTGATAACAGATGAAGATAACAAATCTAACTTTACCAAACTACTTAAGTGCCCATCACCACTACCAACATCATCTTCAACAACGGCATCATCACAGGCCAAAACTACAACACACAAAGAAAATTACAAACTATCAACTTATACCTTGAACCAAAAAAAAGCAACGACATACCTCTCAAGTCAGATAACCGGCCCCGCGAAGAGTCCTACCATGAAAGACCTTACCTACAACAAACCGAAGAAAAGCGGGACAGAGAGTGACAATGACAAATCAACTAATAACACAAATCAAATAAAAGCACCCCAACTCACACTCAATCAGGAGATAGAGGACCTAATGGACTTAATGGGATAAAATTATGCCATTAACGAACATCTGAAGGAACGGACCTACTAGATATCATTAACAATGCATCTAATACCAACGATTGCGACGATTGCGACAGCATCAAGAAAAACAGCGACAATGAGAAAACAGATGAGGATAACAACTCCTCCATTACCACACCACCTAAGTGCATATCTCCATTGTCGCTATCATCTCCAACAACGACACTCCCACAGGAAAATACCTCTCCATTCATAGAAAATTACAAACATTCAACTAATAAATCGAATCCAATAAAAACAACAAAAGCAACAACATATCACTTAAGTCAGTTACCCGGCCACTCGAAGAACCTCACCATGGAAGACCTTATCTACGACTCACCGAAGAAAAGCGGGACAGAGAGCGACAGTGACACAAGTACCCCAATCTTAGAACAAACCAGAAGGAAGAAACAAACAAAAAACAAAAAGACATCAAACCCCTTCATAGCAACCAACAAGGGAAAGACTCCACTAAATGGAACCTCGAAGTCAAAGAAAAACAAACAAATGAGAGTGGAAGCACCAAAAACAACGGAGAATCTACATAATATACAGGAAAAACCTAACCTGAATGACGAAACCCCGACACTACTATTACAACAACAACAACAACAACATCAAGTAAGAAAAACCCCACAGGAAAAAACAGAAGAAAAAGTGAATACCAGACCAAGAGATCATCCAAACAATAATAACGAAAATAAACCAGTTAACACGCCTAGGACAAATAAATACCACAGCAAAGACCACACAATATTTATCACCAGTGGCAACTCAAAACTATTTAATATCAGCAGTAGAAGCATAGCAAACACACTTTCCAAAGCCCACAATGGGAAATATCAAATTATAAGACCAAAGACAAACTACATTATAGTCAAATGTAGCACTTTGGCACAAGTAGCCAAATTTATGGAACTGGAAAAGATTGGTGAAGTCAACATCCAAATGACTAGACACCAATCGTTAGGGAAAAAAATCAATAAAGTTAGCACAGCAACAGCAAGCATCCCAAAAAGGACTGAACCTGAATACAAGCCAGAAGCCATAAGATATACACAAAATAAAAAGGGAGAGGAAGGGTTCAGTGACAATCAAGAACAGAAACCACCAAATAACAGTACTGGGATAAGGAAAACCATTCAATTACACCCCAAGTATAACTCACTCACCAACAAGGAAATAACAGAAGTACTAAAAAACCAAGGGGCAATGATTTCAAAGGCATACAGAATGAAATCTAGCAATGAACACACCTCAAATAAAATCCTACTGGAATTCAAAACTAAAGCACCTCTACTTGTCCAATTTGATGGCTAGATCCAAATTCTTATGGATTACACAAATTCAGATTCTGCAGCAAATGTAAAGCATGGGGACATTACACAAGGAGCTGCAAAAACAGAATAAGATGTGAAAAATGCGGTGGCAGCCACACTAATGATTGCACATTTATTGGACTCAAATGTGCTAACTGTAGAGGACCCCACAGTCCAAAAGACTTAGAATGTAGCTACTACATCAAAGAGAAGGAAACAATAAAACTAATGGATGAGAAACACCTAAGTTACCATGAGGCAAAACAGCAAATATCAACTAATAGATCAAAAAATAGCAAACAACAGCATTTGAGTAAAAATGAAACAACTCAACAATCAACTCAGCACAACCAAGAAGAAAGTAGGCAGACACCAGGAAGGAAATCAAATCCTAATCACCAGACCAAGAACAAAGCCGACATATACAGAATGATAACAGAGACTAGAGAAGAAGCTAAAATACAAGCATCAGGAAATCCAAACCATTCCAAGGAAAATCAAAGAAAACCCAATAGCAGGATAATAAACACAAGCATTGCAAGCAACAAGGGCAACAATCTAAACAATGCGAGTATCACGGGAATCCACACAAACAATACAAACAATACAGATGATAGATATAATCCAATGAAAGTAACGGACTCAGTAACTTTCCGAAACATGAAATAGAAAATTTTCCTAGCATAACCATTCTCAAGTATATAAGGGACCTTATTGGGATACTAATAATCTCACATGATAATGTAATCCCCAGTATACCTTACTTCCAACTGCTAACTGAAGTACTAGAAAAACACCTTGAAAAAACAAATAGTTAACCTAATTTAATATATATACATATATATATTATAAATAAGGACAACTATTGCAATAGGTAGATCAACCAGATCAAAACTAGTAATTTGGCAATGGAATAGTAGAGGCTTTTTTTCCAACAAATCCGAATTACAAATTAAAATTACAAAATTCCAAAATTAAACCAGACATCATTTGTATCCAAGAAACCTTCCTAAAAACAGATTCCCAATACATCCCAAAATTCCCAGGATACTCAATTCGTGAATTCATAAACAGAGAAAATGGGCAAAAAGGAGGGGGACTAGCAATCTTCGTTAACGACCTGTTACCAACACAACATTCGAAGAAAACTCACACAATCTAAAAGACCCAAAAGTCCCATCAAGCCAAAATCCAGTTGAACACCAATCAGTCATCATTACAACAGGATCATTATCTTTCACAATATTTAATATCTACGACCCAGGAAAATACCATCCAGCAGCAGCAACAAACTACCACAATTTAGGGTGTAATGGTGACTTCATCATCTGTGGAGATTTTAATGCCCACAATCAGATGTGGGGAGGAAACCATCGGGACAAAAGAGGAGCACTGATTGAAAAATGGATGCGGAAAAAGAACCTGGTACTGATCAACGACGGCTCCAAAACCAGGATCTCCCCTGAAGATGGTGCCTTATCAGCGCTGGACTTGACAATATGTACCCCTAAACTAGCAACTAGGACAACCTGGGAAGTGGATACTGATTCTACTCTAGGGAGTGACCACTTCCCTATACAAATTACGATCAACTTAACATCACCTCTTGACACGAATGGCAAACTCCCCAAATGGATCCTAAATAAAGCAGACTGGAGTAAATTCAGTAATCTACTCAAAGACGTAACTATGGCCAACACACATGACGACGACATCAACATCTTCAACGAAAACATCATGAACAATATTAAAAAGGCTGCAAATCTAAGCATACCAACCACTGGAAAGGAAAAGAAAGATCAAACTAAACAACACGTCCCGTGGTGGAATAATAACTGCAAGGAAGCATTAAAAGAGAAAAAGAAATAAATTTAGACGCAGTGGACAATCCACTGACTATTTGGAATACAAATCCAAGGAAAAAGTAACAAAAAAAATTATAAAAGAAGCCAAACTAACATCGTGGAGAAACTACTGCTACACTCTTGAAATTAAAAATTGCAATGCCAAACAAATATGGAATAAAATTAAATCCATAAAAGGAACCGGAAATAACAGTGCACCCAACATCAAAGGCATAAAATCAAATATAGATAAAGCCAACGCTATAGCAAAACACTTTGCCGGCATGAGTGGAAACAATAACCACACCAAAAAATTCCAACAACACAGAGCAGAAGTAGAAGATAAACTTAAACACCTTTTTATAGACCAAGATAACAACATCTCACATCTAAATGAAAACTTTACCCTGAAAGAATGGAGAACAGCAATCCAAAACAAAAAATCAACATCACCAGGAGAGGACAATATAGGTTATGAGATATACAAAAACGTTCCATATAACGTCGAAACCATAATACTTAATTTGATCAATCAATCATGGCAAACAGGAACCATACCAAACAAATGGAAACAAGCCATAGTCGTCCCAATTCCAAAAACAGGGAAAGACCCGACCGAAATTACATCATATCGGCCAATCTCACTGACAGATACAATTTGTAAATTAATGGAAACCATGATTAATAATAGGCTGAAACATCACCTTGAGAGTAACAATCTCATCTCAAGTAATCAAAGTGGGTTCCGGAATAAAAGGTCTACTCTTGACCAATTAGTCCAATTGGAGTCAAATATCAAACTTGCCTTCAATGCTAAGAGGAAATGCGATAGGCATCTCATAGCAATCTTCCTCGATCTAGAAAAAGCGTTTGACCTGGTCTGGACAAACGGACTAATTGCCAAGCTAAATCATTATGGAATAAATGGCAACATGCATGCCTGGATAAAAAACTTTCTAACCAACAGGCGCATCAGAGTAAGAGTAGAAGACCAATATTCCGACGAACTCACTTTAGATAATGGCACACCACAAGGGAGTGTCCTCAGCCCGACACTGTTTAACATCATGGTAAACGACATAGAAACATCAATCAATCTCAGTAAAGTGGACCTATCACAATTCGCAGATGATAGTGGTATATGGAAAGCTGGAAATACTCATAGCAATATAATAATCTCTGAACTGCAAACTAACCTTAACAACATTGGGAAGTGGGCAGACAAATGGGGATTTAAGCTCTCCAAAGGAAAAACTACAGACGTAATCTTCTCTCCAAGACACAGATACAATATTAGTACACCTACTCTCTTTATACAAGGAGACCCAATAAAATTTGAAAAAACAGTAAAATTCCTGGGAATGCTCTATGATAAGAACCTCAACTGTAAACAACATATTAACGAACTAATTATTAGATGCAACAGGGACATAACCCTACTCAAAAACATTAAGTGACTAAAATGGGGAGCAGACGAGGACACTCTACTAATCATATATAGAGCCCTAATTAGATCCAAACTTGATTACGGGTGCCAATTGTATGCCACTGCAAACATCACACTTCTAAAGAAACTTGACAAAATACAAACACAAGCCCTTAAAATATGTACAAACAGCAGGAAACATACATCACTAGAAGAAATGCAAATACTTACAGGAGAATCACCACTATCGCTTAGGAGAGAAGAACTAACCCTACGATACGCAGCACGATTATCTATTCACCAAGCAAATCATCCAACTAGAATAACAATCAACAAATGTAACATCCCATTCAGCAGAAAACTAGTCCCCCGCCCTCCATCTGGAAAAATCATACACATATTATGTAAAGAAATGGAAATTGATAAGCTCCAAGCGGAAATTATCACATTTCCAGACAAAACTCCATGGAACAACAAAAAAGCAAAGATCAACACTACAGCCCTAAACTTCGGGTCCAAAGAAATAAACCCTCTTGAAATAAGATCCAAAATCCTACAGAATCTGGAGGAAAATTACAAGGATTACACCAAGATTTATACGGACGGATCAAAAGCCACCAGTCCATACAAAACATCAGCAGCAGTAGTAATACCAGACCTACAAATTAAAACTGGTAGTAGGCTCCCAGACCTCTGTTCCGTATATACTACTGAATTCTGGGCTATTCTAGAAGCGCTTAAAATAATAGCTGACAATAAGATACAAAAAGCAATAATAATTAGTAACTCACTAAGCGTATTAAAATCCTTAGAAACAGGGCAATCAAAGGGGAGGGAAAATTTCCTGAAAAAAGCCAAACTAGAAATTAACAATCTCATTTCACAAAACTGCAACATCGAGTTCATGTGGGTCCCATCCCACATAGGATTACTCGGAAACGAACTAGCAGACATAACAGCAAAAGAAAACCTGCAAGAAGACTACATCACCAATATAGAGTATGGGATAACATAACTCTACAGTATTATCAACAGAAAAATCTTAGCCAAATGGCAAAAAGAATGGGATAACTGTACAAAAGGACGTATCCTATACAGTATACAACCAATAGTCTCACGAAACAACAAAGCACCTCCCATTGACAACAAGCACAACCAGGGAATAGTCAACAGATTAAAAACAGGAAAAACCCTCCTAACTGGAAGTATGGGACAGTACTCTAAGAAAAACACAAGGAAAACAACATGCCCATACTGCCCGGAGAAGGAATATCTCAGCCATGTCTTCAACACATGCCCCAAATACAAAGGACAAAGAAAAAAACTTATACAAGAGCTAAAGCAAATCAAATCCCCAGCAACCTACCCAGAATTCCTTCAACAAAATTACCCAAATCCTAAACACAGTCTAGAAATTATCCTCAATTATCTTAGGGAAATTGACAAGACTGCTGACATCTAACACTGTATCCTACTCTGAATCTTACACACACAAAAGGAACAAAAAGACTAATTACGATTAGCTCAATCCTCCCACATGAACCAAACCCCCTCTCCGCGTCCGGATTCCGGACCAAATGATTGCGCAAATAGTTTCCCAATCATTAGCTGATAATTAAGCATCACGAAACCGTGTATAAATGCGTGGGGGATGTGGCTCCATTTCGTTCCCCCGAAAAAAATAAGTAGCACCAAACGGTGCACTAAACAGTCGTGCATGCCCGAACGGGCGAAAACGACTTTAATTCAACTAAGAAGGAGGAGACATTAGAACCATTCCACGGAATAACCATAGAAGATGGCGAAAGCATCAAGTTTATTCAACAATTTAAGACACAGCTATTTCTGGATATTAGACGGGGAATATGAAGTGGAAAAACTACATCATAAATGGAAGTTTACGAACAGTCTGGACTTTGTAAAAAGACTGAAAATAGCCAGGGAGCTCTTAGATGGAATGCTAGAAGAAGAAGCCAAAATGTTACGAGGCTGCATTAACCCACCCTATGTTAGAGTGGGGACATTAAAGCAAGTGATAGATATTGTCGAAAACGTCAAGTGCTATTTGGATAATATCTTGACAGAGTACCCCCATGTCCAAAATGGTTTGGACCCGCTCAAGAAAGCTGAAGAACTGATGAGAAAGGAGCTATTAGAAGACGTGAAGAAGATAAAAGATAACTGGAGTAAGGAGAGAAAGGAGAGAAAGGACAATAAAAACCAAAAAAAGAAAGAGGACTTTGAAGATTAAATAATATTTGAATAAAGGTACAAGAGAAGTTTAGAGCTATGGGACATCCTGACTGGATTCCCGAGGACGAAAAGAAGAAGAAAAAGGGAATCATTGGTAAAATCAAAAGGTGGTGGAACAACGGCAGAAAATAAAAGAAGAAGAAGTATCCAAAGACCCTTTTCAGGGCCACTCATAGGTCTTGAAAAGATATTAGCTTTCTTTGCCTCCATTTTTCTCTTGTCTCTAGACAGTCCCCTATACAAATACAAATCATATTTCCCATGTTCAATAATCCCTTGACGCTAGATAGGCCAAAATAGTTCCCATGTTCAATTCCCCTTGACGCTAGATAGACCCACCATGTTCAGTTTCCCTTGACGCTAGATAGGCCCAAATAGTTCCCATGTTCAATTCCCCTTGACGCTAGATAGGCCCACCCTGTTCAATTTCCCTTGACGCTAGATAGGAGCAAATAGTTCCCATGTTAAATTCCCCTTGACGCTAGATGTGCCCAAGCTGTTTTTGACTGGATTTTCCCATGACGCTAGAGTGCCCCCTATAACTACTGACAACTATATGTATTTGTATGTGATATAAACAAAACAGATGTGCAGAATGTACCGTGTATGGCTAAGCATGTGTTAAGACTCAAATGAAGCTCTTTTCCTGTTGCACATTTGCAATTTAACCCAACCCATCGTTGATAAATACCTTAATTTAGTTAATTCTGAGAATAGTGGTTTCATCAGTAAGTAAAGGATAGGTTTGCTTGCGACCGCTATCAAGATAACCAAGGATATTGATATGTACCGTCAGGTGAGCAGCTGGCTATAATGAAGTTGACTATACCGTATTGGTAGGCTAGTGATGTTTGTCGCAGTTTAGAAGTCACCGCTATAAAGAGATACTGGTTTGTAAAGAACAGAATAAGAATAAGCTAACAATAAAGGTCAAGTTACAAATACTTGTTTCAACTGTATGGGCTCTCTGTAAAATTGGGCGTCAACATGACCATAGTAATGCGTTTTGAAAAGTTCGTAACCCCTATCAGTATTGTTTTTTCACAAATTTTTAGTCATAGAAATAAACAGGGTTAACTATTTTGTTCTGTATAATGGGACGGTTTGGAATAACGCCGCAATGCTTGATATAGTTAAACAACACGTGTTTTTTTGCCTTAATTCATTACAGACTTATTTTCTGAAATCAATCCATACTGAAAATGAAATCGCCTAACATTTATCAAACTTGTCCAAGCATCACCATGTAATACGTCTGACTACAATTGAGTGATGCTAACACGAACTAAGCCTGAGGACAATTCAGTGATGCACATGTGTTATAGTCTGAGAACAATTCAGTAATACATCCATCAAATAAGTCTGAGGACGATTCAGTGATGCATACATGAAATAAGACTAAGAACAATTCAGTGATGCACAAGTGTAAAGTCTGAGGATAATTCAGTGATGCATACATGAAATAAGTCTGAGGACAATTCAGTGATTCATACTTGAAATTAGACTGATTATAATTCAGTGATGCATACATGAAATATGTATAGCATTACAATCAGATTAAAAATGTAATTCCAGTTTTTGCATATTTAGTCATTAATGTGGTAATTCTTGATTATGTCTTGAAAACAAGTGTGATTCCAGATATAAAATGCTGGTATATTATTTTTAGAATTTGTGAAGAATAAATTAACTGAACTTATACATAGTGAGGAAAATACGATATTAAGGAATTAACACGTGTATTCTCAGCGATGATTTGTTTTGTATTTGGTTGTTACTCTCATTGCAATACTGATTAAACGTGAGACATCACACAGGGTTCATACGACAAGCAGATCTACTACGGTGAAACTATTTCTATGAGGAGCAATAACTATTCTCTAGTGGACTACGATGATTTTGTGATAAAACATTTCCATTAAGAAGCAAACAAATATTACTATAGTTAACCATTTGGATACTCCTTATCAAGCTATTATGCGCTTCACATCATTTTACATAGAGAGAAAACTACTAGACAGATCACTCCGTTCGTAGTATGGAATATGCGGAAATTCATATTAGATTTATTTCTTAGTTAAAAGTTTTGGTGTCAGAGATAGAAATGCATGTTCAATTTCGAACGTTAACACTAATTTTGGTGATTCACATATTGTTGTTGACGGCCATGAGTTCTAAAGAGGGTGGCACTCAGAATGGTATGCTCTCTCTCTCTCTCTCTCTCTCTCTCTCTCTCTCTCTCTCTTAATCTAAAACTATCTGCGTTACGGATCACTGCCGTCTCACCTCTGTCTGCGTGGGTTCGAGTCTCGGATTCGGCCAATGTGGGTATGTGAGAAAGCTTCCCAGTAGCTTCTCGTGAGTCGGTGGGGTTTTTTTTCGTGGGGTTTCCCGGGTTCTTCCTCCATTATTAATACTGACCGCCATACATAGCATATCATGTGCTGAAAAATGGCGTTAAACCCTACAATAGCAATAGAGCAAGAGCTGACGTTCTTGACTAAATGCATATCTTATCTTTGTAATATATATTTAGAATGCCGAGTAATTATTGTTGTTATTATTATTATTATTAATTTTTTTTATTAATTTATTATTATTATTATTATTATTATTATTATTATTATTATTATTATATAAGTAAAAACTAGTTAATTGATGTACCTGCATATTACTTTTTTCTCGGTGACAGAATCAGAATTTAATAGTGTATATCTGCAGTTACTTTGCTTTTATATATATGCGTGTGTGTATATGTATGTATGTATGTATGTATGTATGTATGTATGTATGTATGTATGTATGTATGTATGTATGTATGTATGTATTTATATAACGTAGTTTTATCAATTTTACAATCACATTACTAAGATGTCTGCAGTGTGGCATTTTATAGTGATGTATAGTACTGGCGCATCATTCCACAGGCATGTAGTATGAAGTCCCACCCAGTCACATTATTCTTACACCTAGCCCACCAGTCTTATCACTAACCTTTTAATGCTGAGCGCCTAGCAAGGTAACTGTAAGTACCTTTTCTTTTTATAAGTCTTTATTATGACTGAGCCGGGATTTAAACCAACGGCCTCCCGCATCAGAGTCGAAAGTTCTGACTACTATACCACCAGAGCAGTTAAGAAAAGAATTTGCATTTACCAGACTTAAAACAGCCAACGGAGACAATTTGGGGGAAACGTTTGGTGTCTAGACGTTTGTTGAGCATTAACCTACCGACCTACAGACCACTTGTCTGCTCTTTTAATTAGATTTGCCAATGTCCATAACGTACTTGTTTGTCTTATTATTGTAAATTATTCTGAAAAGGTTTATCGTCTAATACAATTGAGACGTACCTTAACTCAGCTGCTTTTATGGAGATAAAATATACAACATAATCAACAGGTGTACACTAATCTATCAGTGTTTGTCATCTCCACAGAGCAGAGATGAAATGTAAGACAAAGTGAGAATCCACTGAAAGAAATACAAATCTGAACGGACAAATACTCGTAGACATGACTGATAAACATGAAATGATAGTTAAGAAAAATTACAGCAGTTGATAGAAAATAAAACAAATATTTTTAAAAACACAAAATCTTGTTTAGAAAATAGTTTTTTCTTTAATTATCTTTATCTCAGAACAATCTCTGCATATGTTTCTTAGGAAGAAACGATACAAGCATCTGAACATAAATTCCGTCAGTTATGAGTATATACACATGTAAAATTATCACTATAGGACCATACGTTATTATCACTATAGATCCATACCTTATTATCACTCTAGGCCCATACATTATTACCACTATAGACCCATACATTATTACCACTATAGGCCCATACGTTACTATCACTATAGGCCCATATGATACTATCACAATAGGTCCATACATTATTATCACTATAGACCCATACGTTACTATCACTATAGGTCCATACGATACTATCACAATAGGCCCATACGATACTATCACAATAGGTCCATACATTATTACCACTATAGGCCCATACGTTACTATCACTATAGGCCCATACGTTACTATCACTATAGACCCATACGTTACTATCACTATAGGCCCATACGTTACTATCACTATAGGCCCATACGTTACTATCACTATAGGCCCATACGTTACTATCACTATAGGCCCATACGTTACTATCACTATAGGCCCATACGTTACTATCACTATAGGCCCATATGTTACTATCACTATAGGCCCATACATTACTATCCAATTTCGTTGTTGACCATAAAGAAGTCCAACAATAGTCTCCCATGTCACAAATCTGTCACGAAGCTAGACGTTAGGTTTAAGACATTTAATTGGTCTAACTTTCTCAGTTTTCTGGAATTTTGGATATAGAAGAGTTCAAACTTAAATTCTAGTACTCAATTATGGATCAGATAAAATCATTGGACTGACCATGATCTATATAGGAAAGAGAATCTGTGTAGATATTTAATATAAGCAAGACAACAAGCAAAATTGTTTTATACATGATGAAATAATCGGGCTAACTATATAATCCTGCTACCACCAAAACAAATCCTTGCTTGCATTAGTAAATTACGCATCACATGGAAGATAGGGTTTTTTTGTGGCCAAAATGTACTTTGAAATAGATTGTATGTGGAACTTTTGCTGCAATTATGCAGTTATGCATTCGTTTTTTCTTTTCTCTAATAGCCTTTGGCTTTACATTGGGTGATGGTGATTTTATTGATGAAAATAATCGGTTTGAGAGTTGAGGAGGGTGGGGTGCGTAAAAATGAATCTTGTGCCCGGGCTCCAAACACTCTAGCTACGCCTCTGCAATTATCTTATCGACTTAAGCAAGAGAGACATAACTAAGGGATACAATTGATTCTGACACTCCCGGCGACAAAATGGTTACTTTACTTTATTTCAGAAATCTGTGTGTACGCCAATGTCCATCTCTTCAACATCACGTACGTTATCATCGAGAAACATACAGCAAGATGCGACGATGCTGAACAAACATGTGTTAAATATGGCATGCAGATGGCAACAGTTGGGAGTGATGTCATCCCGAAAGTTGAAGCAGTTATTCGACAAAATGGGCTGAACACGACATTCCGTTCCTGGATCAGATATAGCAAAGGTTTAAATATATACATTCTTTAGTTTAGTCTTTTCATACCTCGTTGATTTATGCAACCGTTTGCTGTCTACCTAACATTACATCCTAATATTGCAAGTGAATAGCAAAGATTAATCAACTGATATCATCATTTTCACAGAGTTTTAAAGAAATAATATGCAGGCCTCGCAATTAGCTATTGTTTTAATTTCACCAACTGAATAATACTGTTTTCAGCTTCTTGGATTATTAGAGAAACAGATAAACACTTTGCAATTCATTAGATGAGATAGAAAGGCTACTCTGAAATTTATTGAATGGGATAAATACCAAACACTTTGCAATTCTTTCTAATGGAAAATAATAAACACTTTGTAATTCATTAGCTGGGACAGAAATAAACGCACTCTGAAATTCATTGAATGGGACAAATACCAAACACATTGCAATTCTTTTGATGGGAAAATGTTAAACACTTTGCAATTTATTGGATGGGACAGATTCCAAATACTTTGCAATCCAGTCAATATGAACCATACCAAACACTTGTAATTGATTGGATAGGAAAGATACTAGCTTTCATGGTAGTTATTTCACATTGTCGAGGTTTAAAACATAGTTTGAAAAGTCCAGGGAGGAATCTTGAGTTTATTTAAAAATCAATTCTACACTTTCCTCTACTTTTCCATTTATGTTACATTCATAATTTATAATCTTTTATCACAATCTAATTCGTACTATGGTAACAAATTCTTAAATATCAGTTTTACTTTTTCAAAACCAGTAAATTGTGCGATTATGGTCACATCATTAGGTATAAGTTTTGTTACAAGTCTTCTTATATCAATAAGTGACAGAAAAGAGCCAAAAGCAACAAGCTTTGTATAATTCAACAAATAATACAAAGTGAAAATTAAAAACAAGAATTTACGATATTGCGATTTTAATTCCAAAAATATTCCTTGAATTGCAGAAACAAGTCATAATAATTTAATGTTGTCGCAGAATAGAAACCAAAAGGGTTTTGGATTAAACTTAATTAGTAAAAAAAATGTATGAGGTAAAAATACAATGAATCTCACACGCTCTCAGCATACAATAGATCCAAACACTCTATACTAACATTCACACATTGAAAATAAACCAATAATATTATATCTATCTGATGTATAGCTTTAAGAAATCTCACCACGTCCCTCGGGTTGGCTCACTCTCTTCTATCGGCCGCTCGCACCCTTCATGGATACACTACATGTACCGTCAGTCATACGTATACACGTACAGACAGCATACAGCACACTTGTATTAGCTACGTCTACAGTCGTGGCTCCACCACATGTACATACATACGTACATACATATAGACATCTAGATAGCTCTATTCATTAGCTAAACTCATCAGTCTCGTTACACCAGTTAGACTAGTTACACTGATAGCCGTGCTAGCCTAGTTAGCTACAATAAAACCAAACTGGTAATAAAAATGAGTTCTGGAAAATACTAATACATCAAACTCTTAAAAACAACAATTCACAGTTCACAACATTTCAAATATGCATAATAAATGAATCGTTACACAATATGACAATACAAACTCAATAAACTTCGCATATCAAATAAAATATAAATTTAACACTCACCCCTATGGCTTATAGAAATATCACGTGTACTGTCCTCGACAGATCGAACGTGACCAGTGTCGGTTATACCTTAATCTTGCTTAAATTCATAGGACAGTAAGTATTATTCAGGGTAAAATACCCGTGCATATGATGATTATGATGTCCGTAGCCGCAGGTAGTTACGGCGAGACATATGTTGATTCCGTCGCCTGTCTGGAAAAACACCTGTTCACCCCAGACAGCACTGCACGCATGCACAACACAAAAAGTCAAATATTTCTCCACCACTATTGTTGTGGCAATATCAACCTCACGCTCTATAGACTCGATTTATCTTCCATCAATCATGTATTTAGCACTCTCGAATAGCGCCATTATACCATTATTGACAAAACCAACTCGGATATTTTCATCACCTGCATATGGTATATCAGCTGCAACATTTGTACGAGTTATCCTTCTATTTCGATAAACGCTTCAGCGGGTAGAAAGTATTTGCTGGTATCATGGCGCTATTCGAGAGTGCTAGATACATGATTGATGGAAGAAAAATCGAGTCTATATAGCGTGAGGTTGATATTGCCACAACAATATTATAGTTAGCAAGATACTCCGATGATTATACAAAATCGGCAGGTCCGTCTATGATGTTCTCTAAGGATCTCACTGATCACCCTGAACACATTCAGTATACTAAATTGCTGACACCAGTAGCTACTGCAGTTAATCCACAAACAGATGGATCTCTTGTACACGAAGCATTACCAGTTATCTATGGAGCGAAGCAAACAGTAGCACTCGTGCGAAAGGGTAGTGATAATGATGCAATCTGGCGTGGTGCTGGTGTTGCTGATGGTAAAGTCATTATATCAAAAGTATCATTGATGACGCCAGGAATGACTCCATTAATTACCATAGAGCAAAAATTACTATCATTTATGAGTACAGGCTGTAAATCATTGCTAAGTTGGCTAACAGTGACCACAGATACCATGGATTCTAATATTGATGGTACACTTACATGGCATGTGGCACCAAAACAAGGTGTTTCAGCTCCGCGTCATATATTTATTGCGTTACAGGATAAGACGCGATTGGGTTTACAAACACGCAGCCATATGATATTTGATCAAATTGGGTGTAATGAAGTTTCGTTGAAGATAAACGGTCAACAAGAACTATCCGAGGATATACAACTTGATTACGGAACCAACCAAATAGCACGCGTGTATCATCGTTTGTTGTCATTTATGGGACGTGATAATAATGTGGATACTGGTCTGCAAATATCACAATTTGATTTTAGAAAACGATATCCCATCTATTACTTCTCGCTGGAACATTTTGACTTAACAAGACAATCCGTAGTTGACATACACTTCAGAGCTCGTGTAACTCGTCCGAGTAATGCAGCAGGTGCTATCACTATCCCTGAATACAGAGCAGGTGCCGTAATTCTCAGCGACAAATCAATGCTGCTCGAAGGTGTTGGTGGACGAATGAAAGTAGTTGATGCACCAGTGGAAAATATGTAATATTTTCAAAAACATGTAAAGTAGCAATTAGATCAATGTGTTATTACTATAATGTCATATAGTCATGTTAGTGTTACGTTAACTCCTGGTCAAATTAAAAAATTGCAACTGGAATCAGCTAAAAAATGTGGAACCACAATATCGCTGAAGAACAATCAGATATCTGGCGATCAGAATAAACTGTCATTGACAGCTCGTCAGATAAGACACTTCAATGATGCCATCAAAGATAAAAAGGTGTTCAGATCACTCTCTCTGCTGCCGCGATCAAAAACATGATAAAATCAGATGGTGTATTCCCACTTGTCGCTGCGATTCCAGCATTAAATGCAGCTGGTAAAGCGGCCGCGTTAGGAGCTGCTGCAGCTGCAAAAGCAGTACATAGTATTGCTCAATCATATGAACCAAAAAGGGGCGGGGATGCAAAAAAAGGGAAAGGGTCTAAGATTACCAGTAACTCCGTATTCATGGTACAGCGGAAACGGCCTAAGACTAGGAACAGTTTATTAACAACAATAGTTCCCATGTCAAATTTTGATTTACTCGATGATGCTAAAAAACTAGCGATAAAAAACTTTAGAGGTGTTTTTATGAAAGATCAATTACCACAACAACCAAACAGCGTTGAAACCGGTATCATTAATCTCGATAACAGCACCGGACCTGGAACTCACTGGGTTGCATACGCGATTGATCCGCGTGCAATTATTTATTTCGATTCATATGGGTTAGCGCCGCCTAAAGAATTTACGCGTTATATCAACCACTTAAAAACTCCTATCTGGTATTCTACGCTACCAACACAGAAAATGAATGACCCACCAATATGCGGCATAGAAGTACTGAATGTCCTCAAAGCTATTTCATCATCGGGAAAACCACTCCATAGAACCGTACACGAATATACGAGTAATCGCTTTTTAGAGAGATCTTAGAGTATAATGATTGATATTTGGGTGAGATCCTTATCAAGCCTGAAAAACCCAACGAGGAAATATCTGCAACTGGTGATGTAAAAACAAATCGAAGATGAAATAGCTGAGATGTTAAATCTCGCAAGTACTGATCCCAATGAAATAGTTGTATTTCAAGATCGTCAGGGTAAATTGAAAACTAGTAATTTTTCTCTTGATGATATTTTAGTTAAACGACGCGACGCATTAGAAGATACTATCGCGTTGTGTTCCGATTAGGGTAAACTCAAACTGGGTGTACTTGTTTCGACGTTCACAGATAGAATATCAGCGCTCGGTGATAATTATTCATCAACGATAGAATTATTAAAAAAAACTACGTGATGAATACAACATTCACGTAAATGCATTTACAGCGTTACAAAAAGCTATTAACACTTTTCAGGTCCCTTTAAACGATTTCTTTGGAGATCCACCGGTTACCACACCACAACTCACGGAGATAAAAGCAGCCATTGATAATTTGATAAAATTGCGATCCGAGTATGACACTCATATCAAACAATTTACTACATTACGTAGAAGTTTAAAAAAACCGATGATGCCGTCAATAAATGTTTTGGTAAAAAGCCAAACCCGAAGAAATCAAAACAGATCTCCCTGATATTATCACGAAACTCGATGAAATAACCGCGATTAATCGGCAAATAGAAGTTGTTCGCGAAGATATTAAAACGACCAACGATGTCATCAAGGATGATCTACCGAAGATGATAGGAAAACTTGATAAAATAAAAATCCCTCACGAACCAAAAAATATAAATAACATGTACGCGATTCAATACGGATCATTTACGTGGACACCACAAAATAACATATTAAATATCACCGCAACCGTCAAAGGTATTTATCGATTAACACTAGTGACGCCGACTCAATTTAATATTTCATCAACGAGTTCATCTGGGGTCAACAATATGATATCAACGATTATCGACAAGAGAACAATTGAACAATTCACAATAATATCCACTGATAATAATTTGGCTAGGGTTTCAATAACATGGTATGCGGAATTCGTAGCAGATTTAAGTAAAGAACTAAATTAAATTCACTAGCGAATTTAACGCCAGCAATTTGAAATCTATTACAATAAATAAAATGTCATCATTGGCAACGTCACAACAGTATCGCCATGATCAGGTCAGATAATTTCAAACTAAACTCAAAACACTCACTGAGGAGTATCAAGTAAAAATAAAACAAATATCGATGATGTTACCGTGTACTCGATATCAGGTGTAATCACCGGACCTGGTATTATACACTCCTCGGTGACAACGGTTGCCCCGATAGCTGTTCCAATTTGTATATCAGCGGCGACAACAATCGCGGAAATTATTTCGATTATAACAAAAAAATATCATCGTGTAGCCAGCGCAAACTACAAGACTACGTAGTTAAATTCCATGTTGTGTTAGCAGCGTACTCGCAATTATCCTCGATGATATCGTCGTCACTCGATGACACATTAATATCCGATAGTGATTTTTCAGCGATGGTACGTGTTTATGATTCCGCGATGTCAAAATTAGAAAAACAACACGAATATAATAACAATGGCGACATCGCAAGAACTACTTCAACGAATAGCAGAAAATACCACACCGGTGAAAACCAGCATGATCTAAATAACCTCAACCAATCCTGAATTCAGTGTGAATTTCCCTACTGCGATTTCGGTGAAAGAGAGAGCACTAGCAAAATTACGAGTATACCATAGTTGGCCAAATATTAGATCAGCACCTTTCGGTGGTCAGCAACCGAATAATGCCATGGTGTTTTCGAGTAAGAATAAACCCGACGGTACTCCAGACTGGAACGTTGTTTCGCTACCATCTGGGTCCTACCAAATCGGACAGATCAATAACGAATTACAACGCAGAATAAAATCCATTACTGGAAAAAAAACGAAAATCGCTATAACAGTTCATGAACCGACACTATCATCTGCGTTTGAGATAAACTCACCCGGATATGTCGTAGATATCTATCAGAGTTCTATAAGAACCGTGTTAGGATGGCCTGAAAACCCACCTCAACAAGAACCGTTAATTTACCACCTGAACGGAAAAAATCTGATTATACTTCAAATAAGGAATGATATCATAATGTAATAATATCGTACGATGAAAATTTTTGAGCTCTGGGATTTTTTCGTGGGTGGATTGAACCAGGTGGTAGTTGGTATCAAGTAATTCCAAGTAGAATTTACTGAACACTTTATAAAAATAAAAAATGAATTTGAAAAATAGACATATTCTAAGAGAAAAACTTTCCAAAGAATCCCTCCGAGATGAAATCATCAAATACATAGAAATATGTAATCAAATTATCGCTGATATGGAAATATTTAATTTATGGATTATTCAAACAGTCTTAAATGATACAAATCCTAAATCAAGAATAGAATTTGCAAAAACATATAATATACGTGTAGAAGATATTCCAGCATTTAAGTTTCCTGAGTATAATGTAGACCAATTAAAAAAATCAACCAATGATCTCCTCGATGAGTACTTTCCATAAATACTCGCCGCATGGAAAAAAATAACACAACCACAGGCAACCATCCTCAAGCATAATAATCACCCAGACGGATACGGGCGGCATATCGCTCCTCAAAACGTCAATATATCCTCGGTGATTGCATTGAATTTAGTATGTGATGTTATATCGAAGGAAGTTATCAAATAAATCTCGAAAGATTAAATCAAGCTCAACAAGGATATATTTTATATTCATTTGCACCAACAGCTCCTCCAGGGTTTCTAATAATTGAGGATCCAACTAATCCAGTCTATATGCGATGTCATAATGATTCGTTAACGAGAATTAATTTTAAACTCACTGACTAGTCAAATAATCTGATTGATTTACGAGGTGAGGATTTACAAATTAGTGTGTTTGCGAAATCTTAAATTGCTAGCAATTTCAAGGATTTTCAATTCGTCTTCGCAGCACCATCGGTGCCGGGTCTGTAGCGTGACAAACCGAAACCATTTCTCTTTTATTTTTGGTCTGCCTGAATTGGTTTCGGTTTGCTTGAAATAATTTCAGTTTGCTTGAAATAGTTTTGGTTCGCTTGAATTAGTTTCGGTCTGTCCACCCTCTTTGCTGCTTTACAAATTGAACTCTGTTGGGTCTTATTATTCAAAGATGTTTGAATTGTTCTCTCATTCCTGGCATTTGATATAGAGAGAAAAATTGATAGAAGGATACGGACATGTTACAACTCGTATATTATTAGCAGACTGTTTCTAGAAGTTTGGTTTGAATCTTCGCTTTAACAATACTAATATTAAAGTCACCTACCCATATCTTTGCTTATTTTCATAGATTCATCCCAGAATATCATATACGGTGTACTGATATGCGAGAAACAAGTAATTTGTAACACTTCTACCGACATGTCCACTAATAAAAATGACGGCTGTTCTAGCACCAACGACGATCACAATAAATTACAGGAGACTGAACCACATGCCATTATTTGTGAAATTAATTCCAACACAATAAAGGATGATAAGAAGTACATAAATCTCTCGTTGAGTTGCCTGGATCCAGAAAGCCAGTGCATTAATACAAACTGTCTGCGTTTTCTGTCCAAAGAAATTAATAATCCTATTACGGAATCGAGTTCTGACTCTTATACACAATCAGTCAGTGTCCAGTCAACAGCCGAATATTCAGAAATCTGTACATATACGGGGACCTCCGTTCATGAAGGTAATTGGTTTAGTTGTATTTCATAATTTGCCTATATTTGTCGTTGAGCTTTAATAAGATTACTGAAATTAAGAAATGGTTCTAAAATAACAGATAATTCATATCTCACTTCTGTGAATACACTTGCAACTCACATGTTAGGAATACGGTTTTCGGCGATGTTAATGAAGACAAGGATTCACATAATTAAAACTAAATGAGCAAGGTTAAACGGTACATAAATATGATTCACATTAAATATCTCTTATAGAAGCCATACCAGCTTTATGCATTATGTTATAAGCTTCTTGTTAAATGGAAATAATTATATTTGACAAAATGTAAACAGTTTAGAGTATGCAGTTTTCCACATTTTTATGTCACATATCTGCATTAGGTAGTTGACGTTATTCTTGTTAATATTAACACAACCTAATCAATATATATTTTGTCTAGATTATTTATTGGTTATTTTATTAACAATTGGTTGGTTTTTTTTGGTAACTGTTATATATATATATATATATATATATATATATATATATATATATATATATATATATATATATATATATATATATATATATATATATATATATATCCAGGTGGCCATAATAGCGTAACCGTGGTGCAGTGGGCGTGTGTTGGTCTAGCTTCAGCCGTTGTACTTGCTCTTGTTTTAATCATCATAATAGTTTATAGGAAACGAAGGTAAGTATCCACAGTATCTTTATTCATGACAGAAACCCACTTTTGAGAAAGATGGTCTTTTTTATTCAAGGTTTTTAAACTTTCTAATATTTTTTCCAAGGATAAAGGAAAGGAAAATTTATTTTGAATCTGCAAGTCTAATATGTCCTAAAGTGTTGTTAGGAAAAATGTCGGAAGTTGGTAGTTCAATCACAATCGTCGTGGAGACTTATACTACAATAATTCTCGCATTGACAATAGTTGATCTGTGATCATTTTGTGGGCCTTTTCGATATTGCTAGTCTTAACAGCATTGTGTTTGTTGTCTTAAGCTTTCATCCAGATATTTGGAGAACACATCTCCAAAAGTCTTTCTTACTAAGGCAACAATGAGATCCAAGTGTTACGACTTAATGGTCTTATAAAAGAAGCCAAAGTAACAAGTTTAGTAAAAGCAACATAATAAGTTATTTCGTACAGTTACAAATCGAAACGCTTAGAAGAACATAACGTATTGTGAATCTAATCTCAGATACTTCTAAATCTTCTGACACTAGTTAAAAATTATAGAATATTCCGAATGAAGTCCAATAATTTTGACGGCCATGATATACCACAATCATCCAATTTAGAATATCTTTAAATGAGTCTTCAATAACTCCAAAATATTGTTTTCAGTTTAAAACAAACTTAATGAACACTTTGTAATTCCAATTAATATTTTAATAAATTCCTCGGAACGCAAAATTAAACTCTGATCATAAATTCCTTAATACTATCATCAAAATAGGAATGAATGCTTTGTTTACAAAAACTCTATATACATCCCCATTTTACCTTTGTCGCAATAATATTTTCGAGAAACTAATAGAAACTCCAAAATATTGTGAACAAGTTCGCCTCTTAGAACATACCAGACTTGTAAACATGGTTAAAGCTTGAAATAAACAATTTAGTAAATATATTTTAAAAAATATGACATTAGTCAGTTAGATACCAACCCTATCATCAAACACGAACAGGTTTGAAGCACAACAAATAACTTCAATATTTGTAACACCACAAGAAAAAAAAAAGCAACAGCATCATATTGACCCATCTTTTATTTATTAACGTCAAAGATCAACCCTTGACATTAGGCTTTAAATGCATGGCTAAATGAGAAACTAACAAGTCACAGAAGATCTCCTTGACGACAGCCTTTTTCAAAATCCAAAATAAAGATTATATCTGTACATTAGTTTTCACACAAAAGTGCTATAGCTATTTAAAAACAGACTACAAAATGCAAATCTATCGAAATAATAAATAGTATCTATTTGTGGCCCCTAGTCGATGCTTCATGTACATAACTTTATCTCTCCATAAATCATTTTTAGTATGGCCAATTACTGAAGGAAGAACGTTATTAATCTTAGCTGCTATCGAAGTAATCTGATAGTTTCACATTTAATATATATATATATATATATATATATATATATATATATATATATATATATATATATATATATATGAACACTATTTACTGTACCTTCTATCTTATCTTCTTTAACACACGATGTCACTGTCAGCTGAGAATCTTAAAGGTTTCTTACAATATCTCAAAAGTTTCTTGATCTGCCTGGAACCCTCCAGGGTCTTCACAAACACAAACAGAAAACGCCAGTTAATCCACCAAAGCCTATATTGTTTTCATTCTATACCCATATAAAAGACTTTTCACATTAACGACTTGTAAGTAGACATTGACATTTTCTTTAAACGGAACTTACAATTGTGATTAAACAGAATATCTAGAGATTACATTACAATAAAATTGAAAAATTCTGCATTATAAATTCAAGTACAAAAAGTATAGACTGGTTTTAGCTTCTAATATATCTAGTCTCAAATTTTAACATAACACCCAAGTATTCGTTTTGCTCGAATCTGATACCCACATAGGCCACTCGATGTGCCTTATGGAAAGGCATCCAGCTCTTCTTTTCTAGACATAATATATTTTTTTTAAAAATGGTGTTAAGTAAAGCCGTGAATATCAACAGAACAAAACTTCCTGATGTGTTATAGTGGAGCTCTACAGTTTCGTATTTAGCATAGGGAATGCTTTTGTTTTGAAAGATAAAAACTTCCTCCAGTTGTCCGCACTGGTTTTATGGGCTATTTAAAATAATCTTGTATATCATATGCATCATTAAAATATATTTAAAATATATTTAAATGTCGTTTAATTTGGTATATGATTGATTGGTGTAGATTTGTTATAGAGTATACAGCTTGGCCTTGGTTAAGATGTTCACCCATAAGAAAACTGTTGGCTCCTCTTAGAAGTTTTCACGTCCCAGAATTCAGAGGTAAAAATGTAAAATACGAGACGACAACCTTTTGTCGTGTTGTATATTTGGTAATTCATTCATTGCAGTTTTAGAAGCTATACTGTCTAACCTACTATATTTAATACTCCTTCTTTTAATGACCGCTAAAGATAACGTACTCTAGACTCACACACAGGTTGTGTTTGCGAGTATATGGGATCAGTCATTTTGGTTAGCTGTGTGCTTAGATCATGTACAGTTTCCACAAGTATTATATACAAATATTTTTCAGCCGCAGTGCAAGAAAGTAGCATAGAGCTATTATGTATGTTAACATTATTTCCTTTGTGCATGCTGCAAGTGCAAACAACTTCACCTTACAACTATCACTCACTCTTAAATTTATAACATATGTAGAACGCCCTCTATGCCATTCGCAAAAAGCGTTCATGCATAATGTAATGTATTTTCCCTAGTGTTTGGTCAATTTACTAATGAGTTCTATAGTTTTCCTACCAGTCTGATTCCCTTGTTTTGTTTCAAGTACTTCTCGATGATTGATATGTGGCAGCTCCGGTGTTCATCAATACATGGCCGTGAAATGTCACCTTTGGTCGTCAGGTATTCTATTTACATTCGATATGTCTTTACTTTATCGATTAAATCAAGGTTTGTGACTTCCTTCACCAACTTGATATTTCTCTAATATTTTGTCTTCTTTTAACGTTCACAATTCTTGAATATCGCCAGTTTTTATTGCACGTGAACCGCTTGCTTCAATCTCGTATCCGAGTTACTATAGGCCAGTTTGCCATTGTAACCCTTTGTTCTCTTAAACTTTTTCTTTCGTTTCTTTGATTTTCAATTTATAATGAATCCACTCTGTGTCTCGATTCGTATGTACTTATTAGCAGCAGCTGTGGCTCAATAGCTAGGATGCCGGACTCATGACTGGTATGGTACTGGTTTAAAATCTGAATGCCTGGAATGGCTACATTTTTGTCCTACACGTGTCGCAATGCAGCAACACACGAAACCAAACCATTTTCGTTAGTCCTTGTTCACTGTTTAGTACTATCTCTTTTCTCAGATATTATTTTACTTTTATGTTAATCTTCTCACTATAGTTATCACTGCTAACAAGTTCAGCATTATCCGATATGATATTATCCTTAAAAATATTCCTACTCAAACATTACTTATTTTCTAGAGGTATAACTGAATTACACTCAACCCTGGGTCGCTCAAACGTTGGATAAATACTATGTGCATAGTTTAAAATAGTGTTGTTTATTATGGTCTATATTCCCACTCACACTTGTTGATAATTTCTTTAGCTGATTTTCCCTCTATCGTCCATTTGAATAACTGAGCAGTATTAATTACTAATTGGAAAACGATACTTGCTAGTGCAAATAAACGCCGAACATTGTTTGGAAAGGTAATTTTAATGCACCTAATCAAAAAACTGAGAAAGTGGAAAAATCTCAACACCTCCTTTAAACTTCTATGTCAACTTCCATTAATCGAACTTTTAAGCCAATATTTTGTACAATCGATTAAGAATTTAATATATATCCTGCATTCATTAAATATTCTGAAATCACCAAACTAATGTTCAGTGAAAATATTCCACTACAACTGCACAGATAATCATTGTCAACAGATTAGATACTGCATCAAGTTGCCGTTGCATCACCTACAATGACACGTCATAACTTTAAAACAAGTTATGTTAAAGATGCGTCGTGAATTTATAAATGTTTACCAGTATAAGTGGGAGACATGTATGATTATAAAAACTGAGGACCTTATTGAGGCGTTGCATTTTTGTTTAAAGGTATATACCATAAACCAATAAATCAGTGAAGCTATACGACACCATCTGGTTAGAGATTTTGTGAGCATTTCAAGTTATCCGATTGGTTTAAGGTATCTAAATGGTACCAGAATATTATGAAAGTCGTAATTTGTTCGCAATAATTAATTTTGAGCTTGATTATAAAGGATCATCCAATCAGTACAAAGATACGATTAATTCTCCATAAAACTGTGACTGGTGCATCATTAGTTTGCCAAACATGAAACTTGTTTATACACTTCACAATGATGTTATTTCACATATTACCCAAAAAAATAAATATGATTCATCGGTAAATTTGACATTTACTTTAGGACTAGACGAATTGACCACGGATTACAGCTGTGTGGACAATCTAACAATCTCGACACGGTCCAGAAAGAACAATCTTCTCGGGTAAGCGGAACACAAAATGGAGGAGAGGGAAATACAGTTATGTATGTGGAAGCATACAACAGAGTTTATGACACGTTTAGACTTAACGACGATTTCAGATACATTTATCAAGAGCCAGAGCTTGGCATGGAATCAGAAGATGCGAATGACGTGATGAATTTTAGTACAATGGTTGATCTTGACATTGCAAATGATGTGACTGAGTCACCAAAACGAAACTCTCTGAAAGCTGAAGACCAGAATGAAATACTCAGCCCATCACAGGATCATGTATATGCCAAAGTAGTAAAAACAACATTGTAGTTAGTTGAAATACAATTACACGTAATTACTATTCAGGAGTGATATTGGAGGCAAGCAAACTTTTATACAACTGAACAGTCATCTTCGGCGAAAATAAATAAAATGCAAGGAAACATTTCACGTCTAGGGCTTCAAAATATAGACTACTCTTAATATTCAAAAGGTGTTGATGTTTTCTCTTACTTAATGCATATGATCTTGTATTACCGGTATAGCAACTGAAATGCAGCGTTTATTAAGTACACTTATCCATTAATGTAACTTATGTCATCTTCCGAAAAGTCAGTTATTTAAGAGTTTATTTTTAAAAATAGTATTTTGGGGATGAAACACTCAAGAGTTTTTTCAAGGTGAGTTGAAACCAAAATAAGAGATCAAGCATCTAGAATGTAAGGAATTGCATGCTCTGCATATGAAATTGATTTAATTTACAAATTTGTTTGCATATGCTTTTATACAAGTTTTAACACTACAGTTCTGTCAATATGTTCTTATGTTTCTCCTGTATGTGGCTTTAATGAAATATATTACGTAGACCGAGTACATTGTAATTTGTAAAGAAGTTTTGCAGTTAAGCAAATCGAGTTCTATCCACTTTGTGCTAAGAATTGGACCATAACTCTCATAACGGGAAATAATTTCAACCACTATTTGATATATTTGGTAAAATAATTTCAACCACTATTTGATATGTTTGGTAATATAATTTCAACCACTATTTGATATGTTTGGTAATATAATTTCAACCACTATTTGATATGTTTGGTAATATAATTTCAACCACTATTTGATATGTTTGGTAATAGGTATAGATCTATTATATGATCACCCTCCCGTCAAAATGGCCTACAGGCATTTTAATACTCAACCCTCCCAGGGATAATCAAATAAACTTTCTTGTATTAGAAAACAACCAATTTTCACCAGTACAGCTTTGGATTTTACCAGTCACCCCAAGAGTGAAATAAATCATCTTCCTAAAGACCATTACGTTGAGAGAGAGAGAGAGAGAGAGAGAGAGAGAGAGAGAGAGAGAGAGAGAGAGAGAGAGAGAGAGAGAGAGAGAGAGAGAGAGAGAGAGAGAGAACAAAGACATCTAGAAATAGAGGATACATAAAGAAATACATTAATGAGGCTATAAGAAGAATTAGATTCCTCGATATAAAAGCCATCTTGAAATAACAAAGTAAGACAGCAACGCATCCCATTAGCGGTTACTTTCCTCCGAATGCCCAAAATTAACACATGTAATCAATTATTGCAATAATAACTACTGAAGGTAAATATTCCTTAACTGTCGAAATAATAATAATAATAATAATAATAATAATAATAATAATATAAATAATAATAATAAAAATATTATTATATTATTATTATTATTATTATTATTATTATTATTATTATTATCAGCAGCAGCAGCAGTAGTAGTGGTTCTTATTATTGTTGATGTATTAGCAGTAGTAGCATTTTATATTTTTGAAAAGTATTAAATGGTGATGAATTCGAAGCAAATACTTAGTTTGGAGACGTTATATAACTTCTTAAGGGTATAATTCTGATTCCGATGATCCAGTTACATCAGAAGAAATTTATGAATTAATTAAATCGATTAAAAAAAACAAAGCACCAGGAAAAGATGGTATTGTTATTGTGCAGCTTTTAAATCAGAAAATCACACAACTTGTGTCTTTTATTTTGAACAAAATATCCTGCAAAGTTGGTAACTGTCTAGAAAAACTGCATGACTGAATAATACATCTATTGCAAAAAAACGATTTTAACAATTATTTTGCTATCATTCTTACTAATATCGTCACATCAAATGTTACGCAATATAAAGCAACACAGATGAGTGCTAATAATATATTTCTTGAAAATTAGGTTGAGTATCAAAAGTACAAAAGATTTTTTCCCCTTGTATGCAATACCTAAAAATTATGTCCCAAAGAGAAAAGGACGATAGGACGTTGTGACCGTGTTACTGTCCATTTTACTATAGTGTTTGGTAGTGTATAACACCATTTCTTTTATTTAACCCTTAAATAAAATGGTAAACTCTTTCCAATAATCCTGTTTATGCACCCCAACGTAATAATAGGGCGTAATAAACCTACTTTCACTCTTCTTTTGGTACTCGTCAAGATGAACGTTTAGACCAAAATTATTTGTTTTATAAAATGAAAATGTTTTCAAAGGTTACACTCGAGTAGTTGTCGTGGTTTACAGGAACGTTCTAGGATATTTCTGATTTTGCCGATACTGTTATTTTTGGACTGAAAGGGAAATAATCGAAAACAAAAGCTATGAAATTTTTAACGCCTGAGAGCCTTAACAGTGCCAAAAATTTAGCTTTGAGGGCTTGAACAATGTAGGGATCGGGTGGATATTTAGACACGGAGGCTGCGTAAATTAGTATTAAACGTGATAATATATGAATGCCAAGATTATTTTTGTTTCCTTTTCCAAATACATATCCACAGTTTTATCTTCCACCCATAACAGTTTTGAAACACAAAATGGTGTTAGCTAAACAAAGATAAAAGGTAGGTGGAATGTTGAAAATCTTTGCAATTAAATGACAGTATACAGATTTTAAAATATTACATTTTGTCTTTGGTAGCATGGTATTGATAATTGTTTTATTTTTTTGTGCAACATGGATGTATGCTTATGTACAGTGTAAAGAAAATATTCAAATTAAGTTCATTCTCACAGTTAGCACAGTTGCTTCGAGCGCTGCTGTATTTTAAAGCTTAGGTCGCTGTAATTTGTTTTACATGTTAGGATAAATATTATATTGGTTTAAATGACTTATGTCGCTGTAATTTGTTTTACATGTTAGGATAAATATTATATTGGTTTAAATGACTTAGGTCGCTGTAATTTGTTCTACATGTTAGGATAAATATTATATTGGTTTAAATGACTTATGTCGCTGTAATTTGTTTTACATATTAGGATAAATATTATATTGGTTTAAAATGACTTAGGTCGCTGTAATTTGTTTTACATGTTAGGATAAATATTATATTGGTTTAAAATGACTTAGGTCGCTGTAATTTGTTTTACATGTTATGATAAATATTATATTGGTTTAAAATGAGTTAGGTCGCTGTAATTTGTTTTACATGTTAGGATAAATATTATATTGGTTTAAAATGACTTAGGTCGCTGTAATTTGTTTTACATGTTATGATAAATATTATATTGGTTTAAAATGAGTTAGGTCGCTGTAATTTGTTTTACATTTTAGGATAAATATTATATTGGTTTAAATGACTTAGATTGCTGTAATTTGTTTTACATGTTAGGATAAATATTATATTGGTTTAAATGACTTATGTCGCTGTAATTTGTTTTACATATTAGGATAAATATTATATTGGTTTAAATGACTTATGTCGCTGTAATTTGTTTTACATGTTAGGATAAATATTATATTGGTTTAAATGACTTATGTCGCTGTAATTTGTTTTACATATTAGGATAAATATTATATTGGTTTAAATGACTTAGGTCGCTGTAATTTGTTTTACATGTTAGGATGAATATTATATTGGTTTTAAATGACTTAGGTCGCTGTAATTTGTTTTACATGTTAGGATAAATATTATATTGGTTTAAATGACTTATGTCGCTGTAATTTGTTTTACATGTTAGGATAAATATTATATTGGTTTCAAATGATCAGTACTGGTGAAATACGTAACATTAATAAATGGGATACAATGTTGATAGCAACTGATGATGTAGAGAGGATTACTTGAGGCTCTCATGCGATAAAATCTTATATCGTGTAAGCTAGGATGTGGCATATTTTTGATTTAATCGTGTAAGCTAGGATGTGGCATATTTTTGGTTTAATCGTGTAAGCTAGGATGTGGCATTTTTTTGGTTTAATCGTGTAAGCTAGGATGTGGCATATTTTTGGTTTAATCGTGTAAGCTAGGATGTGGCATATTTTTGGTTTAATCGTGTAAGCTAGGATGTGGCATATTTTTGGTTTAATCGTGTAAGCTAGGATGTGGCATTTTTTTTGGTTTAATCGTGTAAGCTAGGATGTGGCATATTTTTGGTTTAATCGTGTAAGCTAAGATGTGGCATATTTTTGGTTTACAGCAAGGTTTAGGTGATAAAAAGCTTAACCTTCAAATCTGTAAAGAGGATTAAATTTGTATCAGCATGTAGAACTGGCAATCTGAAGACAATCCTAGGAGCCAACAAAAACTGATCTACATTGAGAAAATCACGCAATCTATAATATGGCATTTAAATTAAACATTTTGTTGACTAAACTTAGACGTTCTAGCTTGGCTAAAGAAATGTATTATCTCTACGGTATAGTCAATGTCAGACTTCAATAGTGTAAGGTATAGTCAATGTCAGACTTCAATAGTGTACGGTATAGTCAATGTCAGACTTCAATAGTGTACGGTATAGTTGTTTAGTATTGAATGTAGGGTGCTATGGTGTCTATTTTTTGTGAATAAAGGTATCTTTATTATTATTTCTTGTTCAATATCACGCTACATAATTGTCCTATCATATTTCATTTTCTCCTTTACTACCTTTCTTTTACGTAACTTTACCGGGATGTAATATATCTCGTAAATATTATAATAAGTAACTTTACGGGGATGTAATATATCTCGTAAATATTATAATACATAACTTTACGGGGATGTAAATATTATACTACATAACTTGAGCAGGAAATAATATACATGTACATATTGTAATACAGTATATAATATACTATTGCGTTAGTATTTGTTACCAGATCAGCACAATTTGTTTCTCCATTTGATTAATTAGGAATTACTTATTAATTAGTAATTACATATCTCACCTCATCTTCAAATATTTGTATAATGGCTTACTAATCTGAATATAGCACAAAACAGACATGTAGTTTACTAATTTTAACCGTTTTTCAACAATTGCTTCTATATATTGTTCAACTCTTGTTTGTAGATTTCCCCATGATATTCAGATACGTAAAAGGTCCGGTTTGTTCTCTACTGTTGTCTTTTGTTTTTGTTTTACGGGTACAACTTATCTTTTCTCCTGACAGAATATTTGATTATCTCGAGACGTTGTCGCGTTGTTTTGTAGTTAAATCAAGTCGTAGTTGGTATCATTTAAAACATTGATAAACTATAGTTCGATAGGAGAACTTCAGCTACATTTAAGTTTAAGACTGATATCCTTGAGTCCACTCAAAACACGAAAATAAATTTATATCTTTGAAATAACGTCAACTACTTTTCCATAGTAACTGTCAAACATGGACGGATGGCAAATTTATGAATTTTGTTATGACCTGATGAAACAAACATTAGGATATATCGTACAGTAACTGAAAGCAATATAATTACACACAGTCGCCATCTTAACTTCCCTTTCGTAGAGTCATATCGGCAAATAATTCACCCTATAAAAAGCATTGCTTTTACATTTTTGTTTGTTTCTGAATTCAACAAGTATATGTCCTGCCATGACCTGAACATATTCATTAAATCATGGGCTAGTATTGTTACTGGCTAGCGTGAAAACGATGCCTTGTCTCTGACAAAAAAGAATGGAGAACAGAATTTTCGTTTGAACGGGATTCCCATCAATCTATTGGCCTACACGTATTTATATAAGTAATGGATGACATAAACCAGTCAGAGGACTGTAAAATAATTGCAAACTGCTTTGAAAGAAATTGAAAATTGTAATTGTAAGCGGATGAAAGACGAAAGAAAGACGAGACCATAAGCTCAATTTGCCTTATGGCCAGGAAAGCTACGAATACAATAAACGCCAATTGTATTTCTAAAAAATTCAACGGATATCTGAAATCGTTGTAAAACATTCCATCTTAAGTTAATGCACCTGTAACTCTAATCTGTTTCTGCTCATAATCCAGTAGTTCTGTTAGACAATATCCAAGTGATAACTTTTAAAAAAATAACTCAAATATATAATTATGCGTTGAAAAGACAGAAAAATATAGAATAGCATAAAAAATATATAATTTCCTTAAGAATACTCCAAACATGTCTAAGCGCATTTAACCTAACATACACCAACTAACTCCGTTTGTCAAAGTAGACGCCAATCCAAAAGGATGATTTGATATACGATAAAAGCCAATGTCCCGAATACAAATAACTATTCGGAATATGCTCAGATTATGAGCGAAATGTATTTCAAACACGTGTTAAAGGCCAATTTCTCATTGAAGGAACACTATATTCCTCTGGATTTTCAAAAGTCCATTACTTAAACGCGCTGGCATTTTGTTTGTTTTTGTTATAATTTGTATATTTTTTTAAATAGTGAGCCTGGCGTATGCAATGGCTGCACTCAGATTCTGTATTTCGTCAAGCCTTTCCTTTATTATACATCAATTACTAGCAGTCACCATTATCCAAAATGGATAGGATCTGTTTAAGAGTATTTTAAAATACCTTTTTCGGACGTTTGGTTGCTGTTTACAAACGTTCTTGTAAAAGTTTCAAAATTATGATTAGCAGTCTATCGATGGTTACGCACTGAGTAATGTCAGAAAGAGAAACGTGAATTTTATTGCATTTTTCGTACATGCTAAATCTTTTCAAATTAAAGATAAAATCCTTTTCATAACTTTATTGATGAAATGAAACCCTTTCAAGGCAACTAAGAGACTCAGAGATGGAGCCAACCTTCACTTCAATTGTCAAATGAGGTCAAACCTTTCTAATCCGTTTTGGAAATGTTTAACAGTGCTAAGCTAACACACAATTTTAGGTGCTTCGGTTGTGGGCGTGTCTAAAAAAACTAAAAACTAACATTTCGTTTGTTTTCTTTCTTAACAGTCTGTTTATGATACAGCTGGTAAACACAAAAAGACTGGGGGAAAAAAACAGTTTTCAAATTATCTCACAGAACGTTTATCCGAGATCGTACACAAGGAAACAGTTAAAGTTGATCAAACAGACTGCAAATAAAACTTAACAATCCCAATCCATATAAGTACATATTAAATACAAATATTTATAGAATCTATCAAAATGGACTAAAAGCTGTGAAATCTGGTTGAGTGTTAAACTTGTGGGAATTGCAGCAAACAATTTAAATAAATAACACGTTATTTTATGACGGACGATGGGAACTGACTACTCCCTGGCAACATTGTTAGGGACCTTGATATGTTCGTTATTGAGAATTGAATAATTACAAATAAACGAGGAGAGTATGCACATGTCTAGGATTATATTAGGAATAGAAAATAAACAACTTTGGTGGTGGTAATGATGATGATGATGACAACGACGACGATGATGATACATGATGATGATCGTGGTGACGACAATGATGATAATGATGAGAAGAAGAAAAAGAAGAAGAAGAAGAAGAAGAAGAAGAAGAAGAAGAAGAAGCTGCTGCTGCTGCTGCTGCTGATGATGATGATGATGATGATGATGATGACGACGATGATGATAATGATGACGATAGGTGTCTGGAGAGCACGGTGGTAATGCGGATGCTTTTCGCATATTTGGTCACGGTGTTTCTGTGGGAAAGCAACTTAGTTCCCATTTCTTCGGCATGATATAGCCAAAACAAAAACAACATCAATAATAATAATAATGATAATAATTCGCAAAGATGGAGTAATGCTATCGTTGAAAAATAAAAACAGAGTTGCAGTATTGTTAATAAGACTACTACGTATTATACTTCTAAATTATTTCCACGCAATATGGATGGAAATACAAATTAGTAGTTATTTCCACGCAATATGGATGGAAATACAAATTAGTAGTTATTTCCACGCAATATGGATGGAAATACAAATTAGTAGTTATTTCCACGCAATATGGATGGAAATACAAATTAGTAGTTATTTCCACGCAATATGGATGGAAATACAAATTAGTAGTTATTTCCACGCAATATGGATGGAAGTACAAATTAGTAGTTATTTTCACGCGATATGGATGGAAATACAAATTAGTAGTTATTTTCACGCAATATAAATGGAAATACAAATTAGTAGTTATTTCCACGCGATATGGATGGAAATACAAATTAGTAGTTATTTTCACGCGATATGGATGGAAATACAAATTAGTAGTTATTTCCACGCAATATGGATGGAAATACAAATTAGTAGTTATTTCCACGCGATATGGATGGAAATACAAATTAGTAGTTATTTTCACGCGATATGGATGGAAATACAAATTAGTAGTTATTTCCACGCAATATGGATGGAAATACAAATTAGTAGTTATTTCCACGCAATATGGATGGAAATACAAATTAGTAGTTATTTCCACGCAATATGGATGGAAATACAAATTAGTAGTTATTTCCACGCAATATGGATGGAAGTACAAATTAGTAGTTATTTTCACGCGATATGGATGGAAATACAAATTAGTAGTTATTTTCACGCAATATAAATGGAAATACAAATTAGTAGTTATTTCCACGCGATATGGATGGAAATACAAATTAGTAGTTATTTTCACGCGATATGGATGGAAATACAAATTAGTAGTTATTTCCACGCAATATGGATGGAAATACAAATTAGCAGTTATTTTCACGCGATATGGATGGAAATACAAATTAGTAGTTATTTCCACGCAATATGGATGGAAATACAAATTAGTAGTTATTTCCACGCAATATGGATGGAAATACAAATTAGTAGTTATTTCCACGCAATATGGATGGAAATACAAATTAGTAGTTATTTCCACGCAATATGGATGGAAGTACAAATTAGTAGTTATTTTCACGCGATATGGATGGAAATACAAATTAGTAGTTATTTTCACGCAATATAAATGGAAATACAAATTAGTAGTTATTTCCACGCGATATGGATGGAAATACAAATTAGTAGTTATTTTCACGCGATATGGATGGAAATACAAATTAGTAGTTATTTCCACGCAATATGGATGGAAATACAAATTAGTAGTTATTTTCACGCGATATGGATGGAAATACAAATTAGTAGTTATTTTCACGCAATATGGATGGAAATACAAATTAGTAGTTATTTCCACGCGATATGGATGGAAATACAAATTAGTAGTTATTTTCACGCGATATGGATGGAAATACAAATTAGTAGTTATTTTCACGCAGAGTCGATTGAAATACAAGAAAAGGTCATTTCCACGCAGAGTGGACCGAAATATAAATTATACAGATTTTTTCCATGCAGAGCGGATTGAAATACAAATTATCGTCACTTCACGCTCAGTCACCTCCATGTACTATGTGCATGAAAATTCTGATGTAATATTTCCGTAAAGAGTGGCGTTGCCTGGAATTTTTTTTAAAGCAGCAAGACTGATTAATCGTGCTATCTTTTAAATCGACTGTTTGTTGTTACTATCATGAAGAGAATTTTTGTTCTAATGTCCACCAGTTATACTGTACATGTTATTTATTTATTTATGTAAGTTCTTTTCAACATGCCCCAATTTTTATTGGTGAGACAGTTCTCAGATCGATCGATCGATCGATCGAGTTTCTTGCCTCCCTTCCAGAGGTGTCACTCCCTGTGATTTTGATGGTTACATCGCTGGTTACCGAGAGGCACAGAGTTCGAATTGTGAAGTAAGTGTCTCACGTGACATCCGGGTTTTAGTTTTTTTCGTAGCATTTCAGCAATTGCTATATGATTCTAGAGGGGTGTGTGGAACGCTAACTCGCTCGGAAAAAGTCACATGTTCTATCATAGGACTCACCCCTGTGCTCCGGGGTAACAAATGTTACAAGATTTGTGGTTATTTTTCTGGACTTAAAGATAGTTTAAAAAATTTGTTTTTTATGCATTACTTTTCAGAAAATTACGATTTTCTAACTTGCATTCGTTAGCATAGAAGAATATGCGGAAAGCACGTCTCTTCACGTAGTGTCTGTGCTGTGAAATTTTACTTAACTTACTAACGTAGAATAAGGCCACTTTATGAAAGATGTCGTGACTTCATCACGTTTCATTTGTGTATACCAAAGAGGTAAAATTCAACAATCGATAAAGCGGACAGACAACCTGACTACGAAGTCACACACATATCAAAGTTGTATAGTTTTTGTCTTACGAAATTGATTTGTGATGCTCCGAAAGGAGTAAGCATTTTGTCGAAGTCAATGTCATGATAATCGAACAGGCTAAAGATCGAAGACAATGTCATGATAATCGAACAGGCTAAAGATCGAAGTCAATGTCATGATAATCGAACAGGCTAAAGATCTAGGTCTCATTATTGTGATAACAGTTTATAAAAAGTGAATACTCAAAGAATTCAAGTGCATGAACCAGATTTAAAGATTCTATATTTATTGTCTCTTTCGAAATAGTTATTTCACCGTCTTAATCAGTTAAGCTAAAAGATCCTTCACTTCCGAATCGGAAGATATGTTAGGTTTTTTTTTTGTTTGTTTGTTTCATTTATATTCCTCGTATGATTCTATTTCATTCTCCGTGTCTGTTAGCAAATACGTGTTTTTATGCGTGCGTGTGTGAGAAAAAACATCAGCGTCGGAAGGTGAAATCTATAATTTTATTATCGACTTGGTCTCCAAAAGCAAATCAGAATTTAATTTGTTTACTGGAAGAGATAATTTCGCCCATACACTGTAACTTTACAAAATTAATGCAATTATGAAAATATCGTGTATTTTTAGCTTAATGGTACATTTTATCAATGACATGTACTTTCAAAACACGATTCTCCAGATTGTACGAGCCACATTTAAAAATCATTCGTTGAGCTTGTTACGTATATTTGATTTAAAGTCATTTAATTTTGTTTTAATTGTTTGTTTGTCAGATTCAAATTTGACATTTTAAGTTTAAGATTCATTCATTGGGAGATGACCTGTGCTCTACAAATGAACACCAGATGTTGACCTCATTTCTGACATGGCTCCAGAGTTGTAAACAAGCTTTTAAAATGATTGGTTGATTCCAAGGATATTATGGAGCTTTGTTATAAACATCTTTCTATTTTTAGTTCTTGAGAGTTAAAATAACTGATTCTCATCTGGGTCATACGGTGTGTACGAGATTTTTTGAACGTAAATTTGTTCAAAAAGATTCTAAACAGTAACATAGAAAGAGTGAAAATTACAAGCTTGAAAAAACTTAATCAACAATTTATTGAGCACAAATATTTTCCAGAAAAGTAAAAAAAAACTTACGGTTTTAAGAATCAATTCCAAAATTAATCCAAAAATAATTCAAAATATAATCCACTAGAGAAATTGCAAAAGTCCTGGTAATAAAATGTCCAAATAATTCCCAGTTCGAATCTTAGTGAAGCATCCAAGATGGAAGACGATGTCACGTGATGAAGTCAGTTCTGGTCTTATGAAATTCAATGAGCACAATTATTTTCCAGATAAATAACAAAATAAATCCTCTTGATCCAAACGAATTGAAATAATTTCCAATACAAGGTAATTTAAAATAACTCAAAACAATACAACTTAATATTCTAACAGCCCAACTTCTACTAAATAGTTCGCTCTAAAACATCATTTATATACCTGTTTTTACGTAAACAAGGAAGGGGTCACATGATCTTCTAGAATCTTTCAGAACAAATTTACGTTCGAAAAATCTCGTACACACCGTATGACCCAACTAAAAATAGAAAGATGATTATAACAAAGTTCCATAATGTCCTTGGAATCAACCAATCATTTTAAAAGCTTGTTTACAACTCTGAAGCCAGGTCAGAAATGAGGTCAACACCTGGTGTTTATTCTTAGAGTACAGGTCATCCCACTTTCTAAAAAAATATCTCCCAATGAATGAATCTTAAACTTAAAATGTCAAATTTGAATCTGACAAACAAACAATTAAAATAAAAAATAAATGACTTAAATCAAATATACGTAACACATGTAACAGTGGTACATTGTATATCAGCCGAAAATGGTGAAAGCAATTGACTTTAAAAAGATACTTTGTACCTTTAACATCGAAATTATGACTATATGTACCAGATATAAGCCAGTATATGCTTATTTGAGTGAAAAGTATTTGTACAAATACGGATTGGCAGTAGAAAATATTTCTAAGTGTGTGTGTGTGTGTGTGTGTGTGTGTGTGTGTGTGTGTGTTATGACTTCTCATAAAAACGTGACATTAAAATCACGAAGCTCCGATCCAAGTACGGTTCGTCTCCTCTACATGTAGGGGTACATAATGTCGGTAAATACGGCATGATGGTTAATTTTTGCAGGCTGTGTTTGCAAATTATCTGAAATAGTGTTTTCTTTACTCAGTAAGGGGCTATTCTGCCTGCGACCATTGTCCAGATAACCAAGGGTATAGATATGTACTGGCAGGTGAGCAGCTGTTGATAAAGCAGACGTTGGTAATACCGTATTGGTAGGCTTGCCAGTGATGTTCATCGCAGTTTTGAAGTAACCACCTTAAAGAGATCCTGAATTCTGAAGAAAAGATTAGAAGTTGACCTTAACATCCAAGTTATATATACTTGTTTTAAAATGTTGGCATGATCGGGAAATTGAGCGGGAACACAGTCGCAGTAATGAGTTTTAATAACGTATTATTAACTAATTTTATCAGGCTTATGTTTATTTCATAATTGTTTCAATTGTCATAAAAATAAACTGTGTTAAATATATTTTGTCTTTGCAATTTGACGATTGGGGAAAACCTCATAAGTAAAAGTCAAGTTAGAAATACCTGTCTGAGTTGTCGAGGTGATCCGAAAGTTAGTCGGGAACACGGTCACAGTAATGAGTTTTGAAAACACGGTAATCAGCTGTTTTTTTATCAGTCACGTATTTGTTTCACGAAAATTGAATTAAATTTTTTTTGACTTTGTAATGTGACAAACAGCACCAATATACCTGACAAAGTCAAGGTACACATTTGGCTAGCAAATACATATATCTGGAATCGAAATTAAGTGACAATTATACAGAAGTACTCAATGTTTGTTTTCGAAAGTCAATAGTTTGAAAATAATCTGGGTTTTAAGTTAGCGAAATGGCGCTAATAATTAACGTAAGACATCACATATCAGTGCATACGGTAATAAGAACTTACTGCGACTAACACAATGACACTATTTCTATGAGAAGTAATAACTATTCTTTAGTTGACCACGATGATTTTGCCATGACACTGTCCATTAATGAAGAAAACAACGAGTACAATAATTCACCATGTGGAAATTCTGTATTAATACGTGCTGCCTATTTTGCACGAAGAGAAAAATCACTACTTGACAGTTTCACTACGTTTGAAGTATGGACGATATTGAAATTCATATTGGAACAACAGTGCCTTCATTCTTAGTCCAAACTCTTTAAAAGTTAGAAATGCAAGTTCAATTTCGATTGTTGACACCTATTTTGCTTTGGTACATATTGTGGTTGACATCCATAAGTTCTAAAGAAGGTGGCACTCAGAATGGTATGCATACCCTTCACTCCTATTTGTATATTCGTGTCAATCTCTTTCTCTTTGTCTTTCTCTATCCATCTACTTCGTTGATGAATATAACAAAAATATGAAATGTTTCGCTAAATGCTTGTAATAACTGTTTAGGTTGCAATTTTTAGATGAAAAGTAATACTAATAGCATTAAACGGTATAATAAGATTCTTCTTCTTCTTCTACTTCTTCTTCTTTTTTTTAATTATTATTATTATTATTATTATTATTATTATTATTTCTTCTTCTTTTTCTTCTTCTTCTTCTTCTTCTTCTTCTTCTTCTTCTTCTTATTATTATTATTATTAGTAGTAGTAGTAGTAGTAGTAGAAGTAGTACTTGTAGTAGTAGTAGTAGCAGTTTGTGATTGACCTAAATTATACAAATAAAATAAATGAATTGAATAACTATATTGATTTTTAACAGCTGAACATTATGTATATCCGACTTCACTTTCTCCTAGAATCGTCGTCCCTGATTAATGTCACGTGGTATGTACTACGCTAATAATGATAGGTTACGTATCATATAAATTCAATATATTCATAACATGGAATGGAAATTAATTTTATTTTTAATTGATTTTTGCTTATGCTGACACTAAACTGTTGAACAGGTTATAATAATGAAGTTCATGTCAAGTAGTTAACACATGCTTATGCACGAACTCTAAAACTCATCCTAACTTAGAAATGGAATATAGTATGTGGCGAATATTATTCTCCGTTCAATTTCAGGTTTAAAGCCCTACAATTCTAAAAAGATTGATGAGTTTAATAAGTTTAGATGGTAAACAAAATATCAGCCGCTTGGGAAAAATTTAGTTTGTAGATTGTATGCCGACTTCAGTCAGTTTGACCATTCGACTTATTCTCTTCTTCATTTTACTTATGCCACCGTTTGAAAATTATCTTAGTGTTGATGTAACAAGACTCAGATAAAGACTTTGTGTCAATGAAATTTAGATATGCCATAATCCATCTGTTTTCATGCAGATAAAATGTACAACGTAAATAAAAGGTGCACACTCACCTGTCAATGCTGACATACGCACAGAACCCAAAAGAAATATAGAAGTGAATGTACTGGAAAAGAAAAGTCAAAACTTTAAGCATGGAAGATTTCAGAAAAGATAACGGAAGTTGATGGAAAATAAATGAAAGATATCGAATAGTGAACAATTATTAGCGTAAGAAATCTAGTTTCATTCTTAGATTAACTTTACCACAGAACAGCCTCCTGTCAAGCGCTTCATCAGAAAAAAACAATTAAAGTCTTTCAACAGACACTGTCAATATTGAATATACAGACCTGTAAAATATCACAATAAGCAAAATAATCAATAGCAACTGATATTAATGAAAATGAAACGCTTCATTACAAGACTCATTTATCACAAGTCTGCTATATAGCCCGGGTCTATGTATTTCATTTGCCTAGCTTTATCAGATTTCTCGATTGTATGAAGATGCGTACAGTATCGTAAGTTTTAACAGTCAAATATGGACCAGATGAAACTTGAGGTCTTACAGTCAAATATGGACCAGATAAAACTTAAGGTCTTACAGTCAAATATGGACCAGATACAACTTAAGGTCTTACAGTCAAATATGGACCAGATGAAACTTGAGGTCTTAAAGTCAAATATGGACCAGATACAACTTAAAATCTTACAGCCAGATACAACGTAAGGTCTTACAGTCAAATATAGACCAGATAAAACTTAAGGGTCTTACAGTCTAAAAATAATTATAGATTCAAAAGTTCTACTGAATGACGATTAAAGAGGAAAGAAATACAAAGTACAAAATATGATATGCGCACCCTCGTCTCCCCAAAATAAAATAAAATAAAAATAGAAGAACAACAATGGTCATTATAAGGGAAAAAGTTGAAGATGTTGTAACAATATGTTGTTACCACTGCTGCTGCCACCACAATTCCTTGTTTTTAGAAGTAAATTGCACATGATATGCAATCTGGTTGTCGTAATAAACGTCCTACGGTATGTCCAATTAAGCGAAAGCGAACTGCCTCAAGACATTAAGGTACAAATGATTTATATTATCGTGCCTAAAAGAGTTGCATTATTTAATTTCAGAAACCTGTGTGTATGCCAATGTCAGTCTCTATAACAGCATTTACTGTATAATGGTGGGACATACATTACAATGGAACACTGCTAGGGAAACATGCAATCAATATGGTATGAAGATGGCGACAGTTGTGGAAGATGTCATCTCGAAACTTGAGGCAGTTATTCGACGAAGCGTGCTAGACACGACATTCCGTGCCTGGATAGGTTTGAACAAAAACCTTGCTTAATTTAGTCTTGCCATACCTGGGTGATTTATTCAACGTCTCACAATCTATCTAATATTACATGCTATTATTACAAAGGAACGGCAAAAATCATAAAATTATGACAACGTTTTTACATGAAGAAAGGATCAATAGTCCTATGTTTCAGCTTACTTAAAGTTTCACTTTACAAACTTCCTATTTTGTTTCAACTTCAGGTAATATTATAGAAATCAGATAACAAACACTTTGCAATTCATTGGAAGAGATAAATAACAAACACTTTGCAATTCATTGGAAGGGACAGATAAACACTTTGCAATTAATTGGAAGGGACAGATAACAAAGACCTTGCAATTCTTAGGATGGGACAAATACATTTTTTGCTGATGGTTACTTCACATTTTCAAGGTTTAAGGCATAGTTTGATAAGACAAAATACTTGGCTATATTAATTTACGATAATAGTTTGAAAAGTCCGTGTAAGAAACGAGTTTTTGTCACAATCGTAATTTAGAACATTTACTCCAAATTTTACTAGGACTAGCTTATAAATCTCTCATAGTTTTTGGTTATTTCAATACCATTAAATGGTGCATGGGGATGGGGCAGACAATGTAAAATCCCATTTTGCAGTTTTCTGCATATGGGCGAAATAAAGTCTATATACGAAGGTGACTGGAAATTGGTTATAACAGAAAATCCATTGAGACAGAACTAAGAATATAAAAGGATAATCACAAGATATGTTTACATTTAATGGGTTTCAATTGACCACTGTCCGTTAACCAACGTGTATGGTTACCTTTTAAAGACACGAGTTCAATAAAGAGTTTTTTTTTCCCCAAAACGAATGTGTCGAGAAGAAGAAGACGTCAGCAAATTGTAGTACTTCTATTTAGAGAGATCTGGCTGCCATGTCAAATTAAGTAGGAACATAGTATTACACGAATATAACAATTTTTGAAAATGTTGGGATGGATTAATTTTAAATTATTACAAAAATCAATGATTGGTTATAAATTCTTTTATTGTTACTCAACTTTCAGGTCTGTTGGGTCTTATGACTCATTCAGAACATAATGGACAGAAGAATTCCGACATCTTTATCCAACTTATTATAAAAGTAGACTGGTTCTGGAAATTTGGGTTAAACCTATGCTATAATAAAATAGGTAATGTCGAATAATATCATCTATGTCACTGACCTATATATTTGCTTTTTTCTCTCCATAGGTCCATACCAAAATATCATCTATGTCACTGACCTAATTCTTTTCTTTTTTCTCTCCATAGGTCCATACCAAAATATCATCTATGTCACTGACCTAATTCTTTTCTTTTTTCTCTCCATATGTCCATACCAAAATATCATCTATGTCACTGACCTAATTCTTTTCTTTTTTCTCTCAATAGGTCCATACCAGAATATTACCCACGGTCTACTGATATGTGCTAAAAACGAAAGCTGTCGCACCTCAACCGGCATCATCGCTAATAACAATGACGGCAATACTCGCAACAACGACGAACACGATAATTATAATGTCACTTTTATACACGCCTTTATTTGCGAATACCATTCTGACACAAGTTCGGATGGAGAAAGGCAACTTGTTGATAGCAATTGTTGGAATTATCTCACATCATGGCCTCTTTTATCTCTAGTGTCTTCATCATCACACATGTGGTCTGTTTCAAGCATGAATATATACAACATGTCAACAACCTTGTCTTATCACAGTGCAGTCTTATCCTCAGTATTGCAGAACAGTGAACCAAAAACTTCATCATTAAAATATTATAATCCCGATTTCTCACATTTTGTAATACAAGGGACTAGTTCTCTCCCTTTGTACGGTACAGTGACTAATAACCCTGATTCTGTGACTAGAAACGTAAGTTTGACATACTCATTAAAGACAAGCGCTCTCTACAGCATGTTGGAATCAGTTGTACCAACACACGTTTCATCAAGTGAAATGATGACATCTAAATACACTAATGTACATATCACGGCGAATACACATTTGCATTCTAGTTTTATCTCTCAAAGACAACCATTCAGCATTCAGACATCGAATTCGTTGAGTACATATCAAGAAATGCCTAGTGATACATTGCCAGATGAACTCGATCAAACAGTTTTTATGACGATTCATATAAAACCCTCTTTTATTTTAACGACTTCTATCTCACTAGATGAACAACGAGAAATGTACACACCATACTCAGTTTATAGTGGCGTGATAGATTCCAGTATATCCCCAAAGATCCCGGCATCAACGGGAAGTCCAGTTCATGAAGGTAATGAGTATAGTTGATTGCACGATTTGCCCATATATGTGGTAAGGTGTATATTATAGATGATTTCAGTATTTGGCTATATTAAAGCAAGGTAATTATTGAAGCTAATTTCACAATTTGACCATATTGTAGTACGGTAACTACTATCGTTGATTTCACGATTGCATATATTGTAGTAAGGTAATTAGTAATAGTTGATTTCACGACGTGCCCATACTGCACTAATGTAATTAGTATAGTTGATTTCAGGATTTGCCCACATTGTAGTGAAGTAATTAGTATAGTCGATAGCACGATTTGCCCATATCGTAGGGGGTAATTACTATAGATGATTTAAATATTGTGCCGATATTGTAGTAAGGTTTATTAGCATAGCTGATTTCACGCTTTGGCCCTATTGTAATAATATAGGTGTGGTTGAGGTATTGTAAGCTACAAGCCCAATTTTCAAAATGCGTGTAACAGTACTTATTCATCAAAGTATACATAACACGATTCTTGAAGTTCCAATGGACAAGTTTTTTCATGGCATGGAGTACGATTATATCTAACCACACTGACCCTGATGGACACGTTCTTTCATGGCATGGAGTACGATTGTATCTAACAATACTGTCCCTAATGGACATGGAGTATATCTAACCATACTGACCCTAATGGACATGGAGTATATCTAACCATACTGACCCTAATGTACATGGAGTATTGTCATATCTAACCATACTGTCCCTAATGGACATGGAATATTATCATATCTAACCATACTGACCCTAATGGACTTGGATTAGTATCATATCTAACCATACTGACCCTAATGGACATGGAGTATTATCATATCTAACCATACTGACCCTAATGGACATGGAGTATTATCATATCTAACCATACTGACCCTAATGGACATGGAGTATTATCATATCTAACCATACTGACCCTAATGGACATGGAGTATTATCATATCTAACCATACTGACCCTAATGGACATGGAGTATTATCATATCTAACCATACTAACCCTAATGGACATGGAGTATTATCATATCTAACCATACTGACCCTAATGGACATGGATTTATTATCATATCTAACCATACTGACCCTAATAGACATGGAGTATTGTCATATCTAACCATACTGACCCTAATGGACATGGAGTATTATCATATCTAACCATACTGACCCTAATGGACATGGAGTATTATCATATCTAACCATACTGACCCTAATGGACATGAAATATTATCATATCTAACCATACTGACCCTAATGGACATGAAGTATTATCATATCTAACCATACTGACCCTAATGGACATGGAGTATTATCATATCTAACCATACTGACCCTAACGGACATGGATTTATTATCATATCTAATAATACTGACCCTAATGGACATGGATTTATTATCATATCTAACCATACTGACCCTAATGGACATGGATTTATTATCATATCTAACCATTCTGACCCTAATAGACATGGAGTATTATCATATCTAACCATACTGACCCTAATGGACATGGAGTATTATCACATCTAACCATACTGACCCTAATGGACATAGAGTATTGTCATATCTAATAATACTGACCCTAATGGACATGGAGTATTGTCATATCTAACCATACTGACCCTAATGGACATGAAGTATTATCATATCTGACCATACTGACCCTAATGGACATGGATTATTATCATATCTAATAATACTGACCCTAATGGACATGGAGTATTATCATATCTAACCATACTGACCCTAATGGACATGAAATATTATCATATCTAACCATACTGACCCTATTGGACATGGAGTATTATCATATCTAACAATATTAACCATAATGGACATGGAGTATTATCATATCTAACCATATTAATAGTAATGGACATGAAGTATTATCATATCTAACCATACTGACCCTAATGGACATGGAGTATTATCATATCTAACCATATTAATAGTAATGGACATGAAGTATTATCATATCTAACCATACTGACCCTAATGGACATGGAGTATTATCATATCTAACCATACTGACCCTAATGGACATGGATTTATTATCATATCTAACCATACTGACCCTAATGGACATGGATTTATTATCATATCTAACCATACTGACCCTAATGGACATGGAGTATTATCATATCTAACCATACTGACCCTAATGGACATGGATTTATTATCATATCTAACCATACTGACCCTAATGGACATGGATTTATTATCATATCTAACCATACTGACCCTAATGGACATAGAGTATTATCATATCTAACCATACTGACCCTATTGGACATGGAGTATTATCATATCTAACCATACTGACCCTAATGGACATGGAGTATTATCATATCTACCCATACTGACCCTAATGGACATGAAGTATTATCATATCTAACCATACTGACCCTAATGGACATGGAGTATTATCATATCTAACCATACTGACCCTAATGGACATGGAGTATTATCATATCTAACCATACTGACCCTAATGGACATGGATTTATTATCATATCTAACCATACTGACCCTAATAGACATGGAGTATTGTCATATCTAACCATACTGACCCTAATGGACATGGATTTATTATCATATCTAACCATACTGACCCTAATGGACATGGATTTATTATCATATCTAACCATACTGACCCTAATGGACATGGATTTATTATCATATCTAACCATACTGACCCTAATAGACATGGAGTATTGTCATATCTAACCATACTGACCCTAATGGACATGGATTTATTATCATATCTAACCATACTGACCCTAATGGACATGGATTTATTATCATATCTAACCATACTGACCCTAATGGACATGGATTTATTATCATATCTAACCATACTGACCCTAATGGACATGGAGTATTATCATATCTAACCATACTGACCCTAATGGACATGGATTTATTATCATATCTAACCATACTGACCCTAATGGACATGGATTTATTATCATATCTAACCATACTGACCCTAATGGACATAGAGTATTATCATATCTAACCATACTGACCCTATTGGACATGGAGTATTATCATATCTAACCATACTGACCCTAATGGACATGAAGTATTATCATATCTAACCATACTGACCCTAATGGACATGGAGTATTATCATATCTAACCATACTGACCCTAATGGATATGGAGTATTATCATATCTAACCATACTGACCCTAATGGACATGGATTTATTATCATATCTAACCATACTGACCCTAATAGACATGGAGTATTGTCATATCTAACCATACTGACCCTAATGGACATGGAGTATTATCATATCTAACCATACTGACCCTAATGGACATGGAGTATTATCATATCTAACCATACTGACCCTATTGGACATGGAGTATTATCATATCTAACCATACTGACCCTAATGGACATGGAGTATTATCATATCTAACCATACTGACCGTAATGGACATGGAGTATTATCATATCTAACCATACTGACCCTAATGGACATGAAGTATTATCATATCTAACCATACTGACCCTAATGGACATGAAGTATTATCATATCTAACCATACTGACCCTAATGGACATGGAGTATTATCATATCTAACCATACTGACCCTAATGGACATGGAGTATTATCATATCTAACCATACTGACCCTAATGGACACGGAGTATTATCATATCTAACCATACTGACCCTAATGGACATGGAGTATTATCATATCTAACCATACTGACCCTAATGGACATGGAGTATTATCATATCTAATAATACGGACCCTAATGGACATGGATTTATTATCATATCTAACCATACTGACCCTAATGGACATGGAGTATTATCATATCTAACCATACTGACCCTAATGGACATGGAGTATTATCATATCTAACCATACTGACCCTAATGGACATGGAGTATTATCATATCTAATAATACTGACCCTAATGGACATGGAGTATTATCATATCTAACCATACTGACCCTAATGGACATGGAGTATTATCATATCTAATAATACGGACCCTAATGGACATGGAGTATTATCATATCTAACCATACTGACCCTAATGGACATGGAGTATTATCATATCTAACCATACTGACCCTAATGGACATGGAGTATTATCATATCTAACCATACTGACCCTAATGGACATGGATTTATTATCATATCTAACCATACTGACCCTAATGGACATGGAGTATTATCATATCTAATAATACGGACCCTAATGGACATGGAGTATTATCATATCTAACCATACTGACCCTAATGGACATGGAGTATTATCATATCTAACCATACTGACCCTAATGGACATGGAGTATTATCATATCTAACCATACTGACCCTAATGGACATGGAGTATTATCATATCTAACCATACGGACCCTAATGGACATGGAGTATTATCATATTAAACCATACTGACCCTAATGGACATGGAGTATTATCATATCTAACCATACTGACCCTAATAGACATGGAGTATTATCATATCTAACCATACGGACCCTAATGGACATGGAGTATTATCATATCTAATAATACGGACCCTAATGGACATGGAGTATTATCATATCTAACCATACTGACCCTAATGGACATGAAGTATTATCATATCTAACCATACTGACCGTAATGGACATGGAGTATTATCATATCTAATAATACGGACCCTAATGGACATGAAATATTATCATATCTAACCATACTGACCCTAATAGACATGGAGTATTATCATATCTAATAATACTGACCCTAATGGACATGGAGTATTATCATATCTAACCATACTGACCCTAATAGACATGGAGTATTATCATATCTAATAATACTGACCCTAATGGACATGAAATATTATCATATCTAACCATACTGACCCTAATAGACATGGAGTATTATCATATCTAATAATACTGACCCTAATGGACATGAAATATTATCATATCTAACCATACTGACCCTAATAGACATGGAGTATTATCATATCTAATAATACGGACCCTAATGGACATGAAATATTATCATATCTAACCATACTGACCGTAATGGACATGGAGTATTATCATATCTAATAATACGGACCCTAATGGACATGGAGTATTATCATATCTAACCATACTGACCCTAATGGACATGGAGTATTATCATATCTAATAATACTGACCCTAATGGACATGGAGTATTATCATATCTAACCATACTGACCCTAATGGACATGGAGTATTATCATATCTAATAATACGGACCCTAATGGACATGGAGTATTATCATATCTAATAATACGGACCCTAATGGAAATGGAGTATTATCATATCTAATAATACGGACCCTAATGGACATGGAGTATTATCATATCTAACCATACTGACCCTAATAGACATGGTGTATTATCATATCTAACCATACTGACCCTAATGGACATGGAGTATTATCATATCTAATAATACGGACCCTAATGGACATGGAGTATTATCATATCTAACCATACTGACCCTAATGGACATGAAGTATTATCATATCTAACCATACTGACCCTAATGGACATGGAGTATTATCATATCTAATAATACTGACCCTAATGGACATGGAGTATTATCATATCTAACCATACTGACCCTAATGGACATGGAGTATTATCATATCTAATAATACGGACCCTAATGGACATGGAGTATTATCATATCTAATAATACTGACCCTAATGGACATGGAGTATCATCATATCTAATAATACGGACCCTAATGGACATGGAGTATTATCATATCTAACCATACTGACCCTAATGGACATGAAGTATTATCATATCTAACCATACTGACCGTAATGGACATGGAGTATTATCATATCTAACCATACTGACCCTAATGGACATGGAGTATTATCATATCTAACCATACTGACCCTAATGGACATGGAGTATTATCATATCTAATAATACGGACCCTAATGGACATGGAGTATTATCATATCTAACCATACTGACCCTAATGGACATGGATTTATTATCATATCTAACCATACTGACCCTAATGGACATGGAGTATTATCATATCTAATAATACTGACCCTAATGGACATGGAGTATTATCATATCTAACCATACTGACCCTAATGGACATGGAGTATTATCATATCTAATAATACTGACCCTAATGGACATGGAGTATTATCATATCTAACCATACTGACCCTAATGGACATGGAGTATTATCATATCTAATAATACGGACCCTAATGGACATGGAGTATTATCATATCTAACCATACTGACCCTAATGGACATGGAGTATTATCATATCTAATAATACTGACCCTAATGGACATAGAGTATTATCATATCTAACCATACTGACCCTAATGGACATGGAGTATTATCATATCTAATAATACGGACCCTAATGGACATGGAGTATTATCATATCTAACCATACTGACCCTAATGGACATGGAGTATTATCATATCTAATAATACTGACCCTAATGGACATTTAGTATTATCATATCTAACCATACTGACCCTAATGGACATGGAGTATTATCATATCTAATAATACTGACCCTAATGGACATGGAGTATTATCATATCTAACCATACTGACCCTAATGGACATGGAGTATTATCATATCTAATAATACTGACCCTAATGGACATGGAGTATTATCATATCTAACCATACTGACCCTAATGGACATGGAGTATTATCATATCTAATAATACTGACCCTAATGGACATGGAGTATTATCATATCTAACCATACTGACCCTAATGGACATGGAGTATTATCATATCTAATAATACGGACCCTAATGGACATGGAGTATTATCATATCTAACCATACTGACCCTAATGGACATGGAGTATTATCATATCTAACCATACTGACCCTAATGGACATGGAGTATTATCATATCTAATAATACGGACCCTAATGGACATGGAGTATTATCATATCTAACCATACTGACCCTAATGGACATGGAGTATTATCATATCTAACCATACTGACCCTAATGGACATGGAGTATTATCATATCTAACCATACTGACCCTAATGGACTTGGATTATTATCATATCTAACCATACTGACCCTAATGGACATGGAGTATTATCATATCTAACCATACTGACCCTAATGGACATGGAGTATTATCATATCTAACCATACTGACCCTAATGGACATGGAGTATTATCATATCTAATAATACGGACCCTAATGTACATGGAGTATTATCATATCTAACCATACTGACCCTAATGGACATGGAGTATTATCATATCTAACCATACTGACCCTAATGGACATGGAGTATTATCATATCTAACCATACTGACCCTAATGGACATGGAGTATTATCATATCTAACCATACTGACCCTAATGGACATGGAGTATTATCATATCTAACCATACTGACCCTAATGGACATGGAGTATTATCATATCTAATAATACGGACCCTAATGGACATGGAGTATTATCATATCTAACCATACTGACCCTAATGGACATGGAGTATTATCATATCTAACCATACTGACCCTAATGGACATGGAGTATTATCATATCTAACCATACTGACCCTAATGGACATGGAGTATTATCATATCTAACCATACTGACCCTAATGGACATGGAGTATTATCATATCTAATAATACGGACCCTAATGGACATGGAGTATTATCATATCTAACCATACTGACCCTAATGGACATGGAGTATTATCATATCTAACCATACTGACCCTAATGGACATGGAGTATTATCATATCTAATAATACTGACCCTAATGGACATGGAGTATTATCATATCTAACCATACGGACCCTAATGGACATGGAGTATTATCATATCTAACCATACTGACCCTAATGGACATGGAGTATTATCATATCTAACCATACTGACCCTAATGGACATGGAGTATTATCATATCTAACCATACTGACCCTAATGGACATGGAGTATTATCATATTAAACCATACTGACCCTAATGGACATTTTGGTTCATGGTATAAAATATAATCATATCTACCCTTTCTCCCTACCTTTCAGATAATTGTTTGTATGTTTTAAACAAACGCTACGTTCCATTGAGTTTCATAAAAAGTATGTATAATTCTCGACTAAAGTTTAACTTAATTAAATTGTAAAGCCTTAATATGTCCAGTTCATTGAATTTTGCATTCCAACATTGTTGGTTTTTAAAAAGACACAATTGGCGGAGGCATTATACAAAATGCTCTTATCCCTATACAATTATATTATAAGTAGATTAAAAATTACCGGTGCTAGGATTATAAAGATCAATGAATGTCCCATAGTGTACACGTGTTAGCATACAAGGCCTTGTATAGTGCACACAAGATTGTATGCAAGGCCTCGTGTGATTACTGATCGAAGGTTGTGTGGTTCAAAACACAGAAGACATGCAGAGTCGTTGTTCTATATAAAAACTTCACCATGACGTTGTCAGGATTCATTGGATCTCTGACATATATTCATGATTTCCGCTCGTGAAATGATGACGCCTGGATAAACAACGTTCAAGTAATTTTTATGATACATAGTCACTATACTAGCTCATGTAAATAACATGTAAACCATAAACGATGATGTATACATACACATACTGCAATGCATGATGTAGAAAAATGCACGCTACATTATGTGGTAAACAAAATAATGTGAGAATTTTGCACAAAATAAATAACAACACATCTATATTATAAAGAATTCACCAGTTTTTCCTTGTAGGTGATATAGGATCTAAGAGGAGTCCTACATATGACATATAACAGACATTTTCTATTTGTTGTGAGTCTTTGGATTGCTTTGTTGTAGTTGTTGTAGGGTTTAACGCCATTTTTCATCATACGATAGGCTATACATGGCGGCCAGTATTATTGGTGGAGGAAGAACCAGGGAAAACCACCGACTCACGAGAATCTACTGGCAAGCTTTGTCACATAACTACATTAGCTGAATCTTGGACTCGAACCCACGCAGACAGAGGTGAGATGGCAGTGATCCGTAACGGACAGCTGTTTAGACCACTCGGCCACTCGGGGCCCCTCTTTGGATTGCAAAAATTAAACTATTGCATGATTTTCATACACTTTATCTATGATTCTTTTTATCACGTGGAGAAAATGTGCTGCTGTCTTACCACTTCATCCATTTTGTAGTATATCCTTTTTGTTTCTAAAAGTTTGTTCAACGTTTCTTATATCATGTTGTTTGTTGTATAAAGATAAATCTTGTTTAACATGCACTTAATGAACTATGATCATATCTACCCTTTATCTCACTAACTCTCAGTTAACTACCACATAGTTGATTATGACATGACTTAATTTGGAATACCATATAAATGCGTACACTGCGTTGAACGAATTAGATGCTAATTTTCTGATTTTAAGCATAATATGATAAGCTCGTGCTAAAATGATGGAATTTCATATTTCAGAGAGATGCAGATTTAGATTATTGTATAGATTAGAATGCCCAGACAGTGATAGCGTGTGATAGTGATAGCGTGTGATAGAAAGATGGTTAAATTACTAAGGAAGTAGTAAAGTCAATATTTAATGGACAATAATACTCTAAACGGTATTCAGCAATCTTTACAGTTTTAAGCACTCATTACTTTACAGGTTAGAGATACGATCGTTCTGTTAAAATTTATAAAGTCAATTTATCAGCTTTAAGAAACATTGATAAGTATTAGTATGCTCTTTTTATTTTGTCAGTGAAAGATTCATTCTTGAGTCCTGATGGACTTCTACCTCCACGTTTTCCTTTTCCACCCCTTACTAACCTTATTAAAAAAAAATTGTTATATAAGGCGCAACAATTGCTTTTGTCATATATATTGCAGCGGCAATAAAACTACTATAACATTCACCTGTTTCGTTCTTTACCAAATGACAATATGCATCTTTTCATATCTGCTAGAGAAACAAAAACCATCACTAGCAGTCATATCTATCACTAGCAGTCATATCTATCACTAGCAGTCATATCTATCACTAGCAGTCATATCTATCACTAGCAGTCATATCTATCACTAGCAGTCATATCTATCACTAGCAGTCATATCTATCACTAGCAGTCATATCTATCACTAGCAGTCATATCTATCACTAGCAGTCATATCTATCACTAGCAGTCATATCTATCACTAGCAGTCATATCTTCTGCTACTTGAACTGATACGTGTATTCAGTACTTTCCTACCATGCCGCATTTTGTTGTATCTGATTTCTCTATGTATTTATCGTTTTTTAAAACTCATTTTGTCACACGCTTCAATATCATACACCAAATACCACATTTTCGAGTTGACAACTTAGATGTTGTGTACTAATTTCCTTTCATTTTATTTAGTGAATACATTTTTCATAATTCGTTGTCTTTGAACAACACTGGATTATAGAAGATATTTAGAAGAATGTGTCCTCATCACGATTCGCCCACTGTGTTTAGTACAACCTTTTGTTTTACCAACATTTTCCAGTTCAGCCTGCTATAATGCTATATATTAGCATTTATGCTATTTTTCCGTTCCCTTCCTTGTAATATTAATTGTTTTAGATGTTATATTGTTTTGTTTTTACATGAAAATTATTTATTATCAGCGTGTATTCCATGTTGGATTTTAGTAGTCCTTTTAATTTTCTCTTTGACATGTCAACAAGGTCTAGTGAGGCGTTTCTATGACCACAATGTGTGGCCTCAGTAACACGTGGTGCTGTGTTGCAAACAAAATGTATTAGACAATTAAAGTTTGTTGACATGCACTGGAAACAGCTATGAATCATTTGTGTCAGGGATCGACTCAAATAATTGTGAAAAAGCTGACAGTTAACCTTGCAAAGCTGTTTAGTTTTAATTAGCCTAAGCATTGTCAACTTTCGTCCTGTCTCCGTCGAAGGAAACATTACAAAATAAAGACAAACAAGACAAACAATAAACACAACTGAACGTTCGATTTTACGAAATTTTACATAATTATAGATTCGATAGAAGTATTATTTCAGCATTTTGATTTCGCGCCTTATTGCTGCTTTAAACTTTGATGATAAACTGTAAGTTTAGTTGGTTTAGCCTACAAAAGGAGTAGCAAAAGCATCATCAATTAGTAGTATGAAGTGATGCAGTTGACGATTAAATACCGGATAATTCGTTGTTTTAAAAGAATTTAACAACAACCAAATCGATATTACATCTTCCAGCCAGAGCTACAAAATGTTCTAACCATGGAAAGTAAATGAGCAATTGCAGTTAGTCTAATGTACCAAAAGAATGGCCAGGGGAAAAGAGGTGTTCTGCTAACGGACTTCAGTCTATTTTATTTGTCGTCCAAACAGATATGTTTTGATTAATCTCTTATGCAGCTTTTTTGTGTCTTTGATATAGTGAAGGCCAAAAATCTTACATATAACGGGATGAACTAAATACTCTGTTTTGCGTGTTGCGTGTTATTTTTGTTCCGTGTTATTTTTGTTCCGTGTGTTATTTTTGTTCCGTGTTATTTTTGTTCTGGGACATGTTTGTTCAGTTGTTTTTTTAAACTCGCCAATGTATTAGAGAATGTTTATCTCCTTCATATGTTGACACGCTTAGCACTACAGAGCCCATATAGGCCCGTTTAGCCTCAGCCTGTGAATGGCTTTAGCTCGACGACGATGACTCTGAGGTTTTCTTCGGTCTTCGTTAGTCTACCACTGGCTTGATCTAGAAAATTAACTTTAGTGTTCCCACGATTATGTAATGAACCCATGATTGGATTTACTTTAGATTGTCTTGATGTCATATCGGGATAAAGCTTATTCAATCAACATTACCTTTTTTCTGTACTTTAATAGATCATTTGCGAGATATATATATATATATATATATATATATATATATATATATATATATATATATATATATATATATATATAGTAAATAATGATAACTGAACTTGCATGAAGATAAAGGATCAAACTTCCATACATAATAGTTGGGAAAATGGTCAAGAAAGAAGACATGAAATCTTTGTATCTACAAAAGATGCTATTATTTCCAAATCCTTCTCAGATATTGTGATTCATACTGAGATATGATGATTAGTAGATTTCCTCCGGCTGATAATTGAACTGAAACATTATCACTGGACGTGAAAGACTATTAGATGCCCCGAGTGGCCGAGTGGTTTAAAGCGCTGTCCGTTACGGATCACTGCCATCTCACCTCTGTCTGCATGGGTTCGAGTCTAAGATTCGGCTAATGTAGTTATATGGACATAGACCACAATTAATTTTACTATATGTTCTCTACATATATTTCTCAGTAGTGACCTTTCGAAAGTGTGACAATCAATACAAATCATATGTTAATCTAAAACACCTCCAAAGATGACTTCACGGTGAAATTCTTGTCAAGGGTTCACCGGCATTTTTTTTTTTGAGTGGCTGCACTGTAAACAGAGCAGCATGTACACAGAACACTGATTTCACTTCCGGATCATCACTAAGGCCTAATTACACAGTGTGCACTGTCGCCAAAATACATACAGACAACCACTCTCAGAGCTCCTATTCTCAAGAATAAACAATTAATTTTAAATCCATACCAAAGATGCATCAATATAACTCTTCTATCACCACCAAAAGGAGAGAGGAAAAAATGTTCTAAAAATAGACTAGAACTAGTATTAATTGTGAGGCGAGTCTTGTACGAGAAAGCTTGCCAGTAGTGGATCGGTGGTTCTTTCCGGTGGTTGTTTTCCGGGTTCTTCCTCCACCATTAATACTGGCCGCCATGTATAGCCTATATTGTGCTGAAAAATGGCGTTAAACCATAAAAAACAAAACTTAAGTCAAATCGTAATTGAGTACTTCGTAGTACATGAACTTGTGTCAGACAAAATTGTTACTAACGACTTTTCCTGCTAGGTAAATAATTGCATTGAAGACAATATTTTAGTTTTTTTGAACAAATGCAAGGCCAATCTTTTAGCCCACCTTTTGGCGTGTTTACCGTGAAGACCGGACATATTTGAAAGATAAAGACCACCTTGCAGATAGGTTTGTTTTTTATCGTGTAGATGCAAACAACCACTTGGAACTGATTTATTTTTGTATACTTTTGTGGCACATGCATGTGGTCTACGTAGTTAGCATTTCATTTGAAAATTAAAACTGTCACATGCATGGCGACAACAATTTCTTGCCCAGTTAATATAATTCGACAAAGCAAATTCTAAGCATCTATCTATATATATATTCATTCAGGTAACCATAAAGAAAATGTCGAGCAGTGGGTATACATCAGCATAGCTGCAGCTTTAGTGCTTGCTTTTATTGTAATCATCCTCTTTTTGGTTGCTAGGAAACGAAGGTATGTATGGGAACTTACTTTCTTTATTTCTAACCTTATGTATTTCTTTATATAAGATATGTCATCTAATGAATGGCCTATGCTAATATAAGTGCTTCCTTTGTATATACTAATGGTGTTGTGAAGAAAGAAACAATTTAAATATTGCCATTAAGATGTTTAATGAAAATGTATAGACATCGGCTATATTTGTTAATTTCTTCATCTTTGCTTGGTTTGGTCCAACCATTGTCAAGTACTTTCGTTTTGTTTTGTCTAAAATATTGTATAAATAAATATCAATATTGCAAAGATCACGGTCATAGGTTAAAGCGATAAGCTTTCTAACATTCAAGTCAATTTGCTTTTCAATTAACTGGTTCATTTTCACATTTTATGCGATCAATTTGAAATAGATTAAATTGATGGGGCTGTACAATCCTATGTGTGGGTAAGCAGATTCCATACATTTAGAATTTTAAATGAAAACAACGAGATATGTATGCTTACTCACTATTTAAACTGATTCCTTTATTTTAAGCCTTCGACCTGTTATGCTTTGTTGCTGTGTCAGTATGACGTTTGTGTCTTAGTTCCTAAGTATCTGATTTGTCACATTGTCAAATGAAACTTACGATTTTTTTCTCAATTATTTTGAATTTGATGTAAATAGTCAATGAAATAAATGATCATTTAAGATCAATACTTTATATGTAACATGTTTCATTCATTTTGGTATCATTCATTATGTATCATCCGTTATGTACCATTCATTATGTATCATTCATTATGTACCATTCATTATGTATCATTCATTATGTACCATTCATTATGTACCATTCATTAAGTACCATTCATTATTTACCATTCATTATGTATCATTCATTATGTACCTTTTATTATGTATCATTCATTTGGAAGCACGAAGTGTGTTTATACTCTATAAAATGGTGGTCACATAATCTATTAAGCATGTAGAGAGACATTTTGTATGCATGTACATATTAACTTGTTTAAAAAAAATATTTTTAGAAAAAGACGTTCTGACAACGGATTGCAGATTTCAGGATTATCTAATTATCTCAACCGAGAGCAATCTTCCCGACTAAGCGGTCCAAATGATGCTGGAACGGGAAAGGTTGTCATGCATGTAGAGGCCTACAACAGAGCTTTTGACGTATTGAGACCAAGTTACAGTTCTGTTTACATTTATCAAGAACCAGATCTTGGCGGTGAATCAGATGATGCGAGTGAAGTACTTGCTGAGAGCGAAACGATCGACCTTGATTTTGAAAATAGTTGTGGTCAACAGTCTAACCGTAGCTCAAAGAAAGATGAAGACCAAACTGAAATACCTAGCCGTTCACAGAATCTCATATATACTGACGTGATCAAAACTAGATTATAATTAATTTGGATACAATTAAGAGAAATAACTTTTTTATTTATTCAATTTAAACCAACACGAGATGACTCCTATTGGTTTCTCCGGCTTGCCCCCACCAACTACTCACCTTGAATATAGCCCTTGGTTTTTAGTTCCATTGGATGCATAACATGCCATAAAGTTAGTGAAAATGAAAATGTACGTAAGTCGACGTGATTAAATGTCTGATTTAAAATTTGGAATGTCCGAGGAAACGGCTGACATAGTATAAGTCAGTATCTCTCAAATCGGCAACAGCAAGAAGAGAGTTTTAAACCTATTTCTGAATATACGTAACTTTGAGTACCGTACTGCGTAAAATTTTTGCAGAAGTTTGCCTTACTTATTGACTCCGTTTCATGTTCAGTGATGTACATATCCATGTCCACAGCGTGTAATCAACATTCGTACCTCCTTTATAAGCCTAAAAAAATTTTCCATAAATAATGTCACGTGATACCATACACAATTATGCTGAATCATGCATTGTTTTTTATCTTGATGCAATGTAAACAGTACAATGTTAATGTATAGTACAAACGAAACTGAATAGTATTCAATTTAATTACCATACAATAGTATTCAATTTAATTACCATACAATAGTATTCAATTTAATTACCATACAATAGTATTCAATTTAATTACCATACAATATGCACCAGTTAGTTATCCACTATTATGTACATTCATATATTGTAAATATACATTTTACATACTTATGTTATTTCTTTCTTTCTGTTTTCATCAGTTTAAGAAAGTGGGTGCTATCATCAATTTTCATTCACTAATACAAATGAACTCTCGGATGCTTTATGGCTTCAATCTGAGTTGTGTTTTTTTGTCATTTTAATATCTGCACTTTTGCGAACATGTTGTGCTTTGTCATGCTCGTACAACTGATTGTCCGTCAGATCATCGTGTAATCTTCCACTATTTAAACAGATTGAAAGATGTTATAATGTTTGGTTTGAATATTCAGGACGACGAATACATGACAACGAAGAATTCGGATTCTAGAAGAAGCATACTGACCAGCAAGGAGTAAGAGGTCAAAAGTATTATTTTAATAGGCAATAATTATTATTCTTTATAACCCGGATTCATTATACACCAATTGAGGAATAATTATTATGTTTTATATGATCGTTTTCTGAGAATGGCTAGCTCTGAGGGAAAAGTATGGTCGACGGTCACATTTTCAAGTGTAATTTGAACAGTTCATTGTAACCTACATTCCATCTACCTCCGCCATGCTTGGTCGATTATAATTGATATTATGCTGCATGAGGACAAGCAGACGACAAATATTTCTGATCCTAGATGCAGCCCAGGCCTAGGGGCGGAAGAGGGAGTGGAGACAAATGAACCATAAATGTCTGTTTGAGGCTCCATGCTAGTATAGTGTTACACCTTAGCCTAAAAAGAGCCTAATTGGGTCAAAATATGATAGATCCAACTAGAAATTGACATGAAGCCGAAATGTATTTTTTTAATCAGCGTGCACTCAAACAAAAATAACATAATTACGTAATATGTTATCATTAATGCTGAGCTTGTAACAGTGTAGCAGGTTAGATATTTGTGGCGGAAATGCTTGTCTGCCTTCGAAATGAAATATCATTCCCAAGTACTGTGCTAAATTGGGTGACACATTTACAGGGGAAAATGTGATATGTTAGTGGTGTCTCCATTTTGAAAACGTTTTTTTAACAGGGTAGAATGATGCGATGGTCTACCCTCTAGCTGAAATGTCGTATTAAGACACACGTTTTACATAAGGAACCTGCTTTGCTTTGGGAACGTGTTAGTTCTACTTCCGAGGTAACTGTGACTGATTAGAAGTAATTCACCGGGAGAATATAAATTTGCAAGAACTATATATCAATGATATGCAAGGTTTATTTTGTCTTTATATTCCCTTGCTATCATATGATCCGTCTTAAAAAGTCCAAAGTTCTACCCTATTGTATAATAGCCTTTTCCTCTCCATCATTCATTTTCTAAAAAGAAAACTACGTCATATGAATCTTTTCATATCAGTACCCAATTATGTACTATCCACCACCTAGCTGTCTAATATACAGCACATATTTATATACTATCCCACTAGTTATCTACCCTCATCACCCATTTTCTACTGTTCACAAACCAATTTACTTATATACAACAACCAGTGACCTACTATTTAGCATTCTCTTATCATGATCAAACCTATTATGTAAGTATGGGACCCATCCTTGATGCAAACATCACAGTAGAGAAAACCTAAGGAGCCGGAGTATTGTTAGGATCTACATGTGTTTAAAGCATGTACATTTATTTCGAATTATTAAAGGATCACGTGCTAATTTAAGTTATGTGTGTTCTAAAATCAATTCTGAAAAAGACTGAAAGTCTAATAATAAAACAAAGCATCTGTTTTCCTAAATTACACATAGACTACTTTTAAAAAATTATTTTTACTAAAATTGTATACGTATTGTTATGATTTACGTGGTTTGAACCAAGTAATCTTTTCCAAAATCAATTATGCAAAAGACTGAAAGTCAAATTATAAAAAAAAGCATATGTTTTTCTCAATCACAAACAGGACGACCTCTCAAAAGATTCTTTTTAAACAAATTTTACTTTTCATTTTTAGCCAATCATAGCCAGCAAAACTAATACATACTCTATTTTATTTCCCAAATATCTAGACTGTTCCCATTTATCAATTTAAAAAAAATACCGGGAGTCCTGTAGTGAGGACCAAACGTCGTCTGCAAGTATATATTTTCTACAGGGAATTTCATATTGTTAGTAGGCGACGTCGATGGCTTAAAGGCACTACACCATGGCATTGTTAAAAAAAATGTACGTTATCTCATGGACGAAAAGAAAATCGAAGCTACAATAATTATTGGACTCGCCCGTTATATTGACTATTATGCAAGGTCTGCTGGCCATTCAATTACGTTCGTCAAAGGCACAAACGATTATGTACACTATGTAAATGAAACAACAGGCAGGCAACGCTGTTCCAGCTGTAGAAGCCGTACTTCTTAATGTCATCCAAATTGGAACGGCGGATTTGCCCAGCTAAATGCGCGATGAGAGATTTCCTGCACGTTGCTACTCTCACATGTATGTGGGTTTTGAAAGGACGTTTAATTTTTGAGATGGAACACACAGTTATGTATACAAACAGGGCAAAGCCAGTGATATAGCTTCGCACGGTGCTACCTGTGTCAACGATGGTAACGTGGTATCATCTGAATTTATAATTTCGATGATATCAATAAATCTATCAGTGGTCACAGACGTTCGCATAACATCATTAATGATTTCAGACAGAACATCTATATTTCTCGTGATTACCACGTGACTCACACCAATGGAGAGTTCTAACGGAATTTTCTACTCAGCATGGTATTAGTTCACCTTGGCATGTGTTTATAGCATTCAATGTGTGTACCTTCTAATCAACAAACTGTGAAATCGGACGATACTTGCAAAACTGGGAGTAAATGAAGCCTAAGTTAAACTGTCACTACGAACGCACTGAATAAGTTTCCTTCTCTTTAACAAATATCAAATCGTTCGTGTGAAACAGCTAAAACATGATGATTACACGTATGTATGTTTGATGTTATTCAACGTATAAACCTTCAAATACTGCGTGGTATCTTCATTACTATTAGGTGATGAGGGTTATTTCGATGTCATGTGACATATGTTGTGTGTTGATGAACGTGTCTATAAGAAACACACAAAAAACTAGATCCTGATTAAAATTTTAGCTAGACTAGCTAAGGGGACATCATCAGGAAAATTAGAAATAAAGTTATAACTCAGAAATATGTTTCTCAAGATTGTTAAGACGAAAATCAAACTCAGCAGCAGAGAGGGTGAATCCTACAACGTTTTTAGACAAATTTTGATTGAAATCCTAAAACGAGCCGTCCTATAATCTTATTTTAACCAAAAGATGGCGAATCCTACAACGTTTTCAGACAAAAAAAATTGATTGAAATCTCCCTACGAAATCATTTTAACTAAAAAAATGAAAACGATTTTTTAATTAATTTTGGTCGCAACTTGTTGTCATCCACCCTCTCTGCTGCTTAGTGATTTCATCACTGGTTAACAAAAAATAAGAAATGATTTTAACCGAATATTTGATCCAGTCCGATACGATATCGTGTCCGAGGATCATGCAAATTTATTGTTGCGAATCCGTGTGGTTTTGACTGAGCATGACTAAAGAAATTTTTAAATTGATTGAAGTCCATATCAGAACACCATGTCTGCCATATATTTCGTAGCGTATGTGTATCAACGCCGTTGAATACAGAAAGAATATTGCAGTTATCTCTGATCACTTTTGGAACCTGAGTGTAGCGTTGAGTGACATATATCACGTCAGTGTTTTTGTGACGCCCACGGGAAAAGATCCTAGCAGGATTTTTTTGTTTATCCAACATTATATCGTCGTATACGACTAAATTGTTAATATCTCCATCAATATCATCAATACTCGGTGCTTCATCGATATCGGTTATAAAATCAATGGCGTTCTCACCGCTAATTTCTGATGCATTCTCGTTAAAATCTTTTAGCACTTCATAACATCGTTGATCATCTACGCTAGGAGCAATTAAATACAACTTATCCCACTTCATCCATCTCATTATTAAATTGAGCAACAATTGCGTTTTACCGGATCCAGATGGCCCGATTATAATCATCCGGATAGAGTTTGGTAGCGCTGCATGATGCTTAACCGGTTCTCTTCTTTTAGTCGCTGAAAAATCAATTATATCCATATTTCTATACATAAATTATGGATCTATATTGTGTGAAGTGCAAAACGCGTACTGGCACAGATGATGTGACGACAGTTACAACTAAAAATAACCGATCAGCGCTTTCTGGTAAATGCATGCAATGTGGTACAAAGAAATTTAGATTTGTGTCTATGAAATCTGATTTAAAAAAAAACGAGGAGGTGATATCGCAGCCAAATTGGCAAAGCTCCCTGGAACCCCATGGGCAAAGTACCCCGGAGAAAAGCACCTTCCCGGATATAGCTACTGTGGACCGGGAACCAGACTTGATATCAGACTCAATAATCAAAATCAACCCAACCCCGGTGAAGAACCAATAAACTCCATTGATAAGGCCTGTCACCTTCATGATGTTGCTTATAAAAGCAGCAATCTGCAACACAGACATCTAGCAGATGTGAAATTAATTCATGCGTTAAATGCTATTCCTGATAAATCCTTCAAAGAAAAATTGGCTTCATTTTTGATAAAATCGGCTATGAAAAGCAAATTGATGTTAGGTGCCGGTAATTAATAATATGGAATCAATTTATTATTCCCCAAGAGGATACTGGAGGGGTAAATCAGCAGTCCATAAACTCGCTAGCGCTGCAAAAGTGAAAAAAACCACTGCGGCTAATTGGTTATCCAAACAGGCACTATGGCAAATTTATCTACCACCGCCTAAACAAATTCAATTCTCGCATTTTGATGTGACCGCTCCTAATGAAGTTCATCAGGCTGATATATTATTTTTACCTCATGATCGTGGTTACAAATACGCGCTAACCGTAGTTGATATTGCAAGTCGATACAAAGAAGCAGAACCGTTAAAAACAAAATCAGCCACTGAAGTTGCTTCTGCATTTGAGAAGATTTATCGACGAGGTCCTCTGCACTGGCCAAATCTATTGCAGGTTGATCCTGGTAAGGAATTTCAGGGTGCAGTATTATCTACAATGAAACATCATAATGTCACCATACGACGAGGGCATACTGCGCTACATCGCGATCAGGCCATTGTAGAACGATTTAATCGGACTCTTGCTGAACGGTTATTTGGATATCAATACGCAAAAGAATTCATCCAAGAAAAAAGATCCCGTGAATGGGTTAAAAGATTACCATCTGTGATTACTGCACTGAATAACGAGATTACTAGAACAATCAACATGAAACCTATCAACGCGATTAAAAAGAAGTCAATACCTGAAAAACCACAAAAAGATTTCAAAGAACCAATTCTTGGTAGTAATGTCATTGTGAGGTACTTATACGAACCAGGAGAGCTTGAAGGGGGTAGAAAAAGGGCTACTGATCCTATTTGGAGTGTTACTGCACACAAGATATCTAGTATAACACGATCAACTGGTAGACCTCCAGTCTATAAACTGGATTCAACTGCCCCTCAGCGGGGTTTTACTCGACAACAACTACAGGTAATTCCCGAGGATACTCAATTACCACCGTGTGGTCTTAACTAGCACCGTTGCGTCTATTGCACTCAAGACAAGTCAACATCACATTATTTCTGACATGACCGAGACTGTTATTTTTTCTGTCTACGGTGAATTGGCGAGGATCCTTATCCGAATACTGCCAACGCATTATACAATTGCAACTCGCGCAGTGATTATTCTGTTGTTTCTTCAGCGTAATTATTGATTCAGCATCAATATCAAATTCTCGTTGTTTTTTTTTGTCCTGTTGTTTGTAACCGGAGAGTTTTTTATTAATGATGCTAACATCAATATCACTTATTGTTGTGTCATTATCATCGAAAACAACTCTTCGAAGTTGATTTATTTTTCGTACTCTGGATACTGCGAGATAGACTAAATTCGACCATTCGATGTGATTATCCACCATCCAAACAATTGTATCCGATATAGTCAATCCCTGTGAAGAGTGTATTGTTGCTGCGTATCCTAGAGTCCACGGGGATTTATTAGCACGCAATGCATCTTCAACGACATTGATATCAACCAGCACAATATCATTTAACACGAGAATCTGCTTTTCACTCTGTCCTGGAATATCAACTTCAATATTCTGTTTTCGTGTATCCGATGGCCTATAACACAACGGCACTGGAAGAGTTGCAAATTTTTGTTTATGCAATTCAAATAACTTCATCTGAAGTGTATCCCTGACTATTTTTCTACTTGCAATTATCAAATCATTTGGTTTCCATGTTTCCCAGAAATCGTTTATTTGAGTTTCTGAAATCACTTCACGCGCTATTTCGCACTGGATTCTATCCGGTTGTAATCTAATTAGCGCTTTGAACTCGCGTAATCGTTCATCAAGTGATCTATAATCAGTGGTGATTTCTTCATAGTAGTCTACAAAACCCCTTAGCCATTCATGTGGAGATGCACCGACAAATGGTGGTGGTTGGCCGTGATCACCGCACATGACGACTTTTGTGTTTTTGTTTAACAACCACTCGAGAAATATTTGTAATACATCTAATGACACTGTGCATATTTCATCCCAAATTATGATTTCAGGAATGAATTTATCACCCATTCGATCAGGAGTCCATTTGTCACCCTTCCATCGAAAGAAACTATGGTAAGTACAGGCATTTACCCCTCGCTGTATCATCTCTCTGGCGAGTCTGTGAGTCGGTGTTAGCACAATCATGGTTGACCGACGAAATAATTCAATTGCACGAGTTGTCTTTCCTGACCCACCACAACCGTTTAAATAAACTGTCTTGTATCGACATATTGGATCAGATACCGGTGGTGCATTAGAAAATTCTGATTGATTTTCAGCGCGGTTACAACAAAGATATTTATCATCCATGGCAACGTCTGCGGATTCACAATACTCATGTAGCATCTCCCTTTTAAATCGCCAACGCCCCCACGCTTCCTCGGGATCTGTGAATTTAGCTACAGCTGATTTGTATTTATTGTGTATATACATCGAATCAGTGGCCACTCTAACCGCGGTATTAGGAAATCTATTTATCATCGAAAATAGATTAATAGAAGCATAGGCTAGCATTGAACTTCTCAAATGTGTGTACTGGGAATTATGTCCATCACAGTAGGTAACAACCGTACCCATTTTCTCACCATTGGATAGAAAAGCATCCTTACGGGATACAAGTTTTCCCTGCTTCATTAAATCCGCTACAAGAAAATCGTATTCAGCGACATCTATGATCAACCGCGAAGAATATTTTGCGTTGTCGTACCGTCCACCTTGAGTGAATTTACCGATTATTCTTCGTCCGAGATCTTTTGCTTGTTCTTTTTTAATTTCAAATAACTTCTTAGACCAATTTATGATTTCTTCTTCATTGAAATCAGGGAATTGTTTTCGTAGTTCGTTGATTATACGATCTAGATCGGGTTGTGGTAGCCAAACTTCTTTCTGAGCTCGATAGCATATAATAGCCTCGGAAACAATCAACGATATTAGCATACCACAATCAATCATATATCGTAGTAACACTATTGGCATCCAGGCCTTTTCAGATAGGTGTCTACCGAGCCAAACATAACTACACGGATGTAATCCTGACGCTAATTCGAATGATATCACACGAGCGAATCCGGTTAAATCAAAATCAGGTAATGGTCCATTAATCGCAACACGAGTCATTTCATGCGTGGGGTGTCCAAATCGTTTGAAGTACTCAGCGCATTCCCCATACCCGAGAAAACTTCCGGGATAACACGCGGCTATATCAATTGAAATCATACCATCACGTGAGTATTTCGTATTCCACAATCCTCCATGACCAAATTCGACGCAACTCGATTTAACATCCTCAAGAAAATCACTTCGTGTTGGACGCCATGAGTTTTTTTCTCTTGCGAAGTGAGCTACCACTGATGGAATAGTAAAACTATCCGTGAGTAGTTTTTCATGGAAACTCTCCGGTGAAAAATCATTAGCGATTTTTCTCATTCTGTTATCTAATTCTTCAACGCGATATAATTCACCATTTGGTTTTACAAATTGATCGAATCCTTCATCACTTCTAAGTAACCACACTGACACAGGATCATCCTTACACAACGCATTAATAGCATCAAATAATCTCTCTTCATAGAAAACATCCCCGACGAACTCCTTAGGGATATATTTCACGGTTCGTTCTCGTGGAAATACTGTTACCGCAGGTGTCCACGCGTGTTTGTTATGATCAATTATCTGTATTGGTGCTCCATTTTTGTTATATTTCGGTTCGTATAAAACCTCTCCGGTTATCGTCATAACTGTTATTGGAAATCTTAATGATGTTTCTAACTTAGCTATATCAGAAATCTTTGCACCGTTCTGTTTCACTGTCAGTTCCCACTCGGTTATTTTTTTTCGTCTTAGATCAGTTAGTTTATTTCCTCGGGATGCATTTGTGAAGTGCTCCATTACCCGTGTTGCTACACAATTAAGCCCTGACGAATATTTCATAGGAGCTAGTTTTGCGATATCGGGTTTATCATTTAACGGATATAGCCCATAAACCATTGCTGTTACGGGATAAGATCTTTCGTAGTATGGTTTGTCAATGCCGGTTAGAATCCCTGGTTTGGAATCTCTACTCACAATGACAGCTTTTTTATTCTTGAGGATTGGTTCAAATTTATCCCTAATAATCCATTTGCCATCGACTTCAATAATGAATTTGATTCGGAAAAAATACCGTTTTTCCCCAACATGTGAAATTATCACTGCTGCTTTTTCATCATTCATGGTAGCGTCAACAACACCATCAATTCGAAATGTTGACCAACAATAGGATGCTCCATCACGCTTGAATTCATTAAAACAGTCTCTGATTTTATTAATCATGGCTTTATCAAGAATTTTATTCTTTGGTGTATCAGAGACTATATCGAGATTGAATTGAGCATCCTTCCAGGGTAATTTCTTGGACGCTTTTTTTGGTTTCTCGAGATTAAATTTGTTACGTTTTTTTGGTCTATCGAGATTAAATCTAGGACTGATTTTCAATAATCTCTTAAACTCTTTCATGTTTCCGTCTCTTGGACGTTTGATACGTTTTTTGGGTCTATCGAGATTAAATCTAGGACTGATTTTCAATAATCTCTTAAACTCTTTCATGTTTCCGTCTCTTGGACGTTTGATACGTTTTTTGGGTCTATCGAGATTAAATCTAGGACTGATTTTCAATAATCTCTTAAACTCTTTCATGTTTCCGTCTCTTGGACGTTTGATACGTTTTTTGGGTCTATCGAGATTAAATCTAGGATTGATTTTTAATAATCTCTTAAACTCTTTATCAACATTGAATTCAGCATTTTTCGAAGGCGTTTTCCTTAATTCCTTCATGCTATAATTAAAACAAGCATTTAAATGAAAGATTTTTATATAATGAATCACTGCAAGTGGCTTATGATTGGATCAGTAATCCCGTGTAACAAATCATGCAGAAGTGAGTTTTGTGGGTATCATATGCAAAGCTTTCGACGTGGAAGCCTTGGTCCGTTACCTTGTATTCTATGTGGGGTTGGGGTCAGGGGGAAATCGCAGTTGTGTCTAAATTGCGGTGGTAAGCGATACAGGGAGTTGAAGCGTTATTATGATAAAAGAATAAAAAATGGACAATCAATCAGAAATTATGACCCTGACGCTGACAAAGTAAGTATTCTTGACGCTGACAAAGTCAGTATTCTTGACGCTGACAAAGTCAGTATCAGGGATAAAATCATAAGAACTCCTCAAGACTACATCGAAAGATTTATCATTAAACCAAACAATGAATTAGACAAACAATAGTATTATATATATAAATGAACCAAGAATTCAGACAACACCCTGTGATCACAAATTATGAAGCATCCAGTGATGGTGTTGTAAGAAACCGCAGACTGAAGAAACCAGTTGGGTGGGATAATGGTATGGGGTATTTGATGTTTGGTGCTGGAAAGAAGAAATATTACTGCCATCGTTTCGTGTACGAGTGTTTCAATGGATTGATCGAGGATGATTTTGTTATTGATCATATCGATTCTAATCCGAAAAACAATTCTTTATCAAATCTGCAGGCTGTTACACAAAGTGAGAATTCCGAACGAGGGGGGACTGGGAAATACTCGAAAAAAGCGAGACCTGTGAAATCTTTGAATACGATAACTAACGAAGAAAAAATATTTCAATCAATGAATGAAGCCAGTAGGCACTTCGATATTTGTATATCCTCAGTACGATTCGTTGCAGAGGGAATAACCAAGACGGCTATTTCAAAAAAGACCGAACAAAAAATTAAATTTAGTTATGTCTGATGCGTCATATTTTTCATTTAGAAATATGTCATTGCTATAGAATAATGAATTCTGAAAACATGAATAGCATCATATCCGAGATTTCAAAATTGAAAGGTTGGGATATTGAACTATCAGATGGGTTAAATCCTGATCAAATCATGTCTGATTTTCAGGATATAGAATACGGAGTTAACAACAATAAATACATGCTGCCAAAGAAATATGCACTCATCAAAAGAATTCAGAATTCTATTAAGGACTCTCTCGCATTCTCCAGTGACGTAAGTGTGTTCGCTCCGTTATATACCATCGTAGAACGAATACGAAAAGAATTGGGGTACGAATACGAATTGAAAAAGGAGGTTAATTCTAAAGTTAGAAACCTACGAGCGTTAATTCAAGAAAATGAACAATTTTGATTCACCGACCATTTATCGTTATTTGATTGTGACCGACCATTTATCATTATTTGATTGTGACCGTCCCTCATAGAGATTTTAATTTTTTTTTAGCATTTTTTGATTGATAATGTCAGAAACAGTGAATAAAAAATTGATGGCTGGTTCGGATTGATCAAAAATAGAATGGCGAAAGTCACAGTATTATTATTATTTATAGCAATTATGTGACTTTCGCCATCATTGATAGAAGCCGTTATAGGATGAAATAACACTTCCATGACCATCCGATGGTGTTTGGTGGGGGATTGAAAAATTGTTTTACAATTGAAAAATTGTTTCTGATTTCAATAATGGTCAATGAAGCATTAACAACCCGATTAGCTCGTGAACGACTGGATGCAATCAAGAGATTTGTACCAATTCGTGACTCTGTACGGAATAAACTACAACAACGACAACAAGCGCAGACTGACTTTTCTGTGTCAAGTGAACAACTATTTACTCCGATAACAAGTGCGACCAAAGATGTGAAAAAGCTAACTGAAGCAGCGATATATGGAGATATTCCTGAGCGAGAACGAGTAAAGAAGGCGCCGCTGCTTGATACGCTTGAAAGGATAGCAGCAGAGACCGGACAAACACGCGCAGGGATACAACAGTTATCCAGTGATATAAAAACTCAACGCGAGTATGAACGACTAGCTGATATTGATGATTCTGCGCCTGAAACTCAAAGAGTTTCTACACCTGAACCACAACCTGTTGATGTCGTCACCCCAAGAGGTATCCCCTTTATAGACAAATTCACCGAAGCAGCTATAACAGAAATCAAAGACCGTCAATTAATAAAACTCGAAGATTATGCGGACTTTGGCGTTTTCGCTGCCCAAAAATATTATTCAAGGGAAGAGTTTTTAAAAGACGAGTATAAAAACAATAAAATAGGCCGAGATGACTGGGTTAATTGGTTGTTTAAAATAAATAAGGGGGTTACTGGTAATTTGAAAAAGGATACACTTAAGTACAGAACTTTTAAAGCAGGAGTTGATAGTTATGGTATACAAAAACAACAAAGTCGAGGCCGACAAAGGCAATTACTTGATGATAGTCAGGGCGCAACTGGTACAACTGAGGAAAGAAGCGGAAAAGGATATTCGATTAAAAATCCAAATGATGTCTTTGACTCTACCACGACATGTCCTGGTAGTGTTATCAATGATATATCACGATTAGAAGTTCTTGTAGGAGGTTTCCGAGCTGGAAATAACTCACCGGAAATAATTAATGAAGCAGCTGATATCTGTAGACGATTATTTCAGGGTGGTATCATGGATATCAGCACATATCGAGATTTCATTGGCGAGTTAGTGGAAAGTGGGTATCATAGTGACTAAATCGATTAGATAAATAACAATTGAAAAATTGTTTCTGATTTAAAATAATGATCATACACTACAATCATGATAAACCAACCCCCGTCTACGTAGTTAATTCACGGTTTCCGGTTTATAGAGCATACTACGGAGATGGTTTAGGCAATACCATTGCGGGGTTATTTGCGAGAATGGCTCCAAAAGTGATGCCGTTAGCTAAACAACTAGGAATGAAAGCCATTGATGTTATTCGTGATAAGGGTATTAGTGCTGTTGGAGATTTTGCTGGAAAAGCGTTTTCAGCTGCGAAGAATAAAATAACATCATTAGTGAGACGAAAAAAGAAACCGGTACCGTTACCGTCTACAGCAGAAATGCCTGCAAGTGTTAGTAGAATTATAAATAACGCAGTAGATGAAAAATTAGCGTCGATGGTGACTCCCTTGATAAATCAAGAGGACCAAAATAACATGATAGCAAACATGATAGCAGGAAGTGGCTTTAAAAAAACACGACGATGAAATGGGAAATCGCGATTTAGACTCTGATAAATAGAATAAAATGTTCAAAAGGTCACCTGATCCAGCATTTGATATAGACGCCCCAGTTGGCAAGGATGATTCTGTACGCGATTTTCAATTTTATTCTTATCACGCAGTACAACCAGATCTCCGATCGCGAATTGAACTTCAAGTTCATGATACCAGTAAATACTTCCTACCGTGTGAGGCATTTATCGAAATCGAAGGAAAACTTGTAACAAATGTTGCAGCTGATACCCCATATGACATAAACCCAACTACACGAGTTGGTTTTGTTAATAACGGCATAATGGCGTTATTTGAAAGCGCTAGATATCTCATTGATGGAAAAGAAATTGAATCCATTGACCGTGAAGTTGATGTTGCAACAACAATAATTGGGTTAGCGAGATATTCTGATGATTATTCAAGATCAGCGGGTCCATCTATGATGTTTTCTAAGGATATCACTGATCACCCTGAACACAACCAGTATTCTAGAGTCAAGGCAACACAAGCTACCGCAGTTGATCCAGCACCAGCCGGATATACAAGACCAGCTGGTACTTTTGATGTCATAAATAATATCATTAACTACAACCTAGGGTTTGCAACACGTGTAGCAATGTTGCAAGGACAGAGTCGACAATTTTCATGTGCAATTCCACTGCATCATATATTTGGATTCTGTAGAAACGTCCGAAAAGTTATCTATGGAGCGAAGCATACAGTAGCGCTTGTACGAAAGGGTACTGATAATGATGCAATCTGGCGTGATGTTGGTGCTCCCGAGGGTAAAGTCATTTTATCAAAACTAGCATTATGGATGCCAGTATTAACTCCATCAATCACAGCAGAAGAAAAATTATTATCATTTATGGAACAAGGAGGAAAATCATTGTTGAGTTGGTTATCAGTGACCACTGATATCAAACAGGATAATGTTGATGATATATTCACATGGCACCTGGCATCAAAACAAGGTGTTTCAGCTCCACGTCATATATTTGTGGCGTTACAGAATACTGAGCGAGTTGGTAATCAAGAACGAAGCCATATGATATTTGATCAGTTAGGTGTTAGAGAGGTCTCGCTGAGAATAAACGGCCAACAGGAACCATCTGAGGATATACAACTCGATTACACTCACAACCATATTGCACGTGTCTATCATAATCTATTGTCGTTTATGGCACGTGATCAAAATGTGGATACTGGTTTGCAAATATCACAATTGGATTTTAAAAGCCTCTATCCGATCTATTACTTCTCACTGGAACATCTCGATTTGATGAGACAATCTGTCGTTGATATACACTTTAGAGCCCGTGTAACCCGTCCTGGTGGTATTGCTAATTATAGAGCGGTTGCTGTCATTCTCAGTGATAAATCAATGCTACTTGAAGGTGTTGGTGGAAGAATGAGAGTGGTAGATGCACCAGTGGAAAACATGTAATTGAAATTGTAAACGATTTAGAATCAATCAATTATGTATAATGTCATATAGTGTTATTAGTGTTGCGTTAACTCCCGGTCAATTAAAAAAATTGCAATCAGAATCGGCTAAGCGATGTGGAACCACAATCACGTTGAAACCCAACCAAATGACTGGTGGTGCAAATAAACTATCGCTGACAACTCGTCAGGTGAAACATTTCAATGATGCACTTGCAGCCAAAAAAGGTGTTCAGATTACTCTCTCTGCGGCTGCTATCAAAAATATGATTAAAACAGGTGGTATATTTCCATTGTTTGCTGCGTTACCAGCGTTGTTTGCGGCAGCGGCCCCAGCAGTTGCAAAAGCAGTCGCATTGGGGGCAGCTGGAGGCTTGGGGGCAAAAGCGGTACAGAGCATTGCTGAATCATATGAACCGAAGAAAGGTCGAGGGTATAAAAAAAAGGGAAAGGGTCTAAGACTACCAGGAACCCCGTATTCGTGGTACAGCGGAAAGGGTCTAAGACTAGGACCGGTTTATTAATTCAGAAATCTTCGATTTCCGAACCTATGGTTCCCAAATCTTCGATGGTTCCCATGTCCAATTTTGATTTAATGGATGCTGCTAAAAAACTAGCGATTAAAAATTTCAGAGGTGTCTTTATGAAAGATCAATTACCACATCAACCAAACAAAATTGAAACAGGTATTATTAATCTCGATAACAGCACCGGACCTGGAACTCACTGGGTTGCATACGCTATTGATCCACGTGGGATTGTTTATTTCGATTCATATGGATTAGCCCCACCAAAAGAGTTTTTGCGTTATATAAAAACCCTTCCAATGAAGACTTGGTATTCTACGCTACCAACACAACAAATGAATGACCCACCAATATGTGGCAGCGAAGTATTAAATGTCCTTGATGCTATTTCTAACTCCTTGAGTAACCCAAGCGGAAAACCACCACATGTTGTCGTGAATGAATACACTAGTAATCGCTGGCAACGACGAAGTCGTCAAAAACGATTTTAAAGAGAGAAAGAGTTTTACAATAACATGATTGATATTTGGGGGAGATCTTTGAAACCCAAACCCGATGGCACTGCACCACCTGATTCTGTCAAGGATGTAAAAAAACTAATCAAAGATGAAATAGCTGAGACGTTGAACTTAACAAGTGTTGACCCGAACGAAATAGTTGTATTTCAAGACAAGCAGGGTAAATTGAAATCTAGTGATGTGTCCTTGGATGATATTTTAAAACGGCAGAAAGATGTCATTGAAAACTCTATTGCATTGTATTCCAGCGACGGACGACTTAAACCAGGTGCACTTGTGTCTACAATCACAGACGCGATTGACACCAACAACAAGATGATTATCACCAACAACCGCATGATTGCCGACAACGACATCAGGATTGGCGCCCAAGACAACAAGATTGCTACCCAAGACAACAAGATTGCTACCCATCATGACAACTCTCTGTTAGAACTAGCAACACTTCAATCTAAAATTGAAGAACACGGAAAACAGGTTTCAATTTTACGTAGAAATATCGTGGATAAATTTCTTGGAACTACATTCGATAAACTCGACATAAAACTCCCTGATATTAAAAAATCCATCGATGAGACGAAAAACTTCATCGAAGACGTCAAAGGTGATTTTTCGAGGATGATAACAATCATTGAAAAAACAAAAATTCCTCATGAGAAAACCAACAACGTGGTATACACAATCCAACACGGATCATTTGAGTGGACACCTACAAACAACAAATTAAATATCACTGCAACCGTTAAGGGTATTTATCGATTAACACTAGTAACACCATTAACTCAATTTAATATATCATCGTCGAGTTCATCCGGGGTCAACAATACGATTTCAACGATCATCGACAAGGATACAACTGAAAAGTTCACTATAACAGCTACTGATAAAAATTTGATTGGGGTTTCAGTAACCTGGTATGTGGAATTCGTAGCGGATTTAAGTAAATAACTAAATTGAAAGGATTTCACAATTGAAAACGCTAGCTTTTTTAAAATAACAATGATTTCATCAACGCAATGTCGCTATGATCAGGTCAGAGAATTTCAGAATAGACTCAAAACCCTCGCCGAGGAGTATCAAATAAAAATAAAAAAATACCGACGAAAAATCACTGCAATTGATGTTATTATATACTCGGTGTCAAGCGTTCTCACTGGCGCCGGAATAATACTTGCATCGGTTACAATGATTGCCCCGGTCGTAGTTCCAATTTGCATTTCTGCGGTGGCTACAATCGGGGGTATATCAACCGGGATAGCAAAAAAGATATCATCATGCAGCCAGAGTAAACTGCAGAATTACTTACTTCAATTTCATATTGCATCAACCGCATATTCGCAGTTATCCCTGATGATATCGTCATCACTCGATAATACAATTATATCAGATAGTGAATTCTCAGAGATGGTCAGTATTTTTGATTCAGCGATATCAAAATTAGAGCGACAACATGAGTATAATAACAATGACAACACCGATGGAATCAGAAAACACGAACCCAAAAAACAAAATGATCTCAATAATATCAACATTACCAGATTGTGAGTTCTCAGTGATGGTCAGTATTTATGATTCCTCGATACCAAAATTAGAAATAAATCATGAGTATAATAACAATGACAACACCGCAGGAATTACTTCAACGAATAGTGGAGAACACGAACCCAGTACAAACAAGCATGATATCAATAACATCAACGAATCCAGAATTCAGTGTGAATTTCCCCTCTCCGGTTCCGGTGAAGGAGATAGCGCTAGCAAAACTACGAGTGTATCACAGTTGGCCTAATATCAGATCAAAATCATTTGGTGGTCAACAACCCAATAATTCTTTAGTGTTTGCAAATAAGAATAAAGACGACGGAACCCCAGACTGGAACGTCGTTTCAATACCAACAGGGTCATACCAAATAGAACAAATCAATAATGAATTCGCGCGTAGAATAAAATCGATTACTGGAAAAGAATCAAAAATAGCTATAACAGTTCATGAACCGACGCTATCATCTGCCATTGAAATAAGCACAGAAGGATATGTCGTAGATATATATCAAAGCTCAATAAGGACCGTACTGGGATGGCCTGAATTACCACCAGGGGGGAAAACCGTTGATTTACCAGAACCACAAAAATCTGATTATATCACAGACAAAATAAAACCTAGAAATCCAATAAGGAGTTACAAAAAATACAACTTATTTATAGAGTTTTTTGGGTTAGGATACGAACCTAGTGTGGAGGTTGGACCACCGAAAGAATATAATTTTGTTAACAAACCTGAAATCATTAAAAATTTCACAGCGATGAATCATGATTTATCGCTGTTGTTAATATCTCTTAAATCCGGCTCTCTCAACCGAGATGAATTTATCAGCGTCGTAGAAACATGCAATAAAATTATCGACGATATGGAAGTATTTAATTCACAAATTATTCGAGTGATATTAGATGATAAAAACCCCACATCGAGAGAAATATTTGCAAACCAATATAAAATCCGCGTTAAAGATATTTTGAATTTTAAACTACCAGGATATAACGTACCGGAACTAAAAAAACTACTCAGTGATGCCATCGATGTTGGTTTTAAAATAATTCATGATGCATGGAAAAAAACAACATCACAGGAAATAAAAATCCTCAAACACAATAATGACCCAGATGGTGGCGGTAGGCATATCGCTCCGTTCAACGTGAATATTTCATCGGTGATTGCGCTCAATTTAGTGTGTGATGTTATCGAAGGAAGCTATCAAATTAATCTCGAACGATCAAATCAAGCTCAGCAAGGATATATTCTTTATTCGTTTGCACCAACAGCTCCTCCAGGATTTTTAATTATTGAAAACCCAATTAATCCTGTCTATATGCGATGCCATAATAATTCATTAACCAGAATTAATTTCAAACTCACCGACCAGTCAAATAATCTGATTGATTTACAAGAAGAGGTGTTAGTGATTAGTCTGTTTGTGAGATCATAAATGATTTTCATCCTAAGAACTTTCATTATAAAGACTAGATCAAATCATTTTATTATTTTTTGTTAACCCAGTGATGAAATCACTAAGCAGCAGAGAGGGTGGATGACAACAAGTTGCGACCAAAATTAATTAAAAAATCGTTTTCATTTTTTTAGTTAAAATGATTTCGTAGGGAGATTTCAATCAATTTTTTTTGTCTGAAAACGTTGTAGGATTCGCCATCTTTTGGTTAAAATAAGATTATAGGACGGCTCGTTTTAGGATTTCAATCAAAATTTGTCTAAAAACGTTGTAGGATTCACCCTCTCTGCTGCTAACTCATCAATAAATAGTGTATACAATGAAACATAACACCTGTAAACCAATCACTACAGAAACATTTAATACACACAATTTGGTTTAAACTGTAGGAGATACAAATATAGAGTTGCCTCGCCTGAATAAAAATCGTGCTTTAAGCATTACACAGTGCTCAGTGATTGTTAGAGACATATATCTAGCACTAGAATCGATAAAGTGCATTAATCAGACGGATGGACAATCTCAGAATAAGATTTTAAGTATCTACTCATGAAAATAAATGTGTCAAATACCAAAAACACATTTGCTGGAAAAACAATATCGAGTGGTAGTTCAAAAGATAAAAATAACCAAAGTAATTTACGGTAAATCTACAGCGTCAAATCTATCTAAACAGTTCAGGAACGAAATTTGAATATAACAAGGTCAAAAAATAAATTCGGTCATACAATGTGACACCTGTAGCATTCAAAACGATTTTGTACGTCCTCTTGTTTTTGTATGTATCTGGATCGATTTATTCCAATCTTAGTTAATGTTTGCCGGCTATATGTTTGTGTGTACCGATTGCAATTTCGTTTCTTTAAATCGTCTCTTAGCCGTCATTTTATGAAGATACGAAGCTATTGCTAATTTGATCTTCTATAAATCCTACAAAACGTTCAAATTTTACATTGTCGATTTCTTATATATTTTTAAGAAAAAGAGCAAATGGCTAAAGATGAAAAAGATTCTCAACTGAATGAACATTTGAAAATAATATTTATGACGATAATGATGATGTTGGTAACGGAACGCCGGCTTTAGAGCTGTGCTGGCCTAGTGTAAAATGAGGAAAACAGGGCTCAAAAACTAATTTCTATATCACTGAAGAAAATCTGTGAAATATTTATAGAAATGTACAGGTTTATTTTCAAAATCAAATTTATATTTTCAAATAATCTGCTTTGATTATAATCTGTTTCAAACAAGCTCCAAAATTTTCATCCCCTCCCCCAGCTTGCGAGTCAGGTGCGATCACACCTTTTCCACCTCGCTAACACCGCTATTTGTTTGGTGATGATGGAAGACCAATACATTATCAACCACAATTTGATGATATTGTAAAGCTTTTAGTGGTTTGAGAAACAAGGTCTTGGACACGTGAATAATCAATAGCAGCCTATAAAAACACAAAGTGAAATTAATTTGATGGAACTATTCGTACATTATGATTATAAATAGGTTTGGTCTTTGTATACGAATTTGATAGACTTTACTTCGTGCTTAATCATATGGTTTATACCAAGTTCAAACGTTTCTTCGATTTCTATAAGCGTTGTTTGAACCAACGATTTTAACCATTTTCGCAGTCTTGTTACTCGATACTAGAGCAACACAGGAACCATCCATATCATTATCCAGTTTCATGTCTAGTGTTACACAATATTGAGATGTTTCCATAATGTTTTCATTCGTGTTGTAACTTAATATCGTAAACTCGGTTGTTCCATGAATCATTTAATAGTGTCTGATGCTGTAAAAAACCGAATATGAAATATATAGTCTGCTTTGTTCACTCAAAACACATATTGCACACAATTTAATGCCTTGATTCTGGTTAGCTATCCTCTTATCTGTTAATCTATATCTATAATGCAGAAATATATTTGTTCACTTTGTACTTTCATATTTTCGCCGTAGAATTAATTTCGTCAGCTGAAGATATTCTTTAGCATTCATAAAACCTTCGTTATTATTATATTAATTTTTGACAGCAGAAGATTAAGTTTCTCAGGATTTTGTTGAACAGTTGTATGCCTATTAGCAATTAAGATTTTATTTTATTTTTTTTGGGTGTGTGTGTGTGTGTGTGTGTGTGTGTGTGTGTGTGAGGATTTTAACATTGTTGTAGATCAATTTTTTATGGTTTCATATCTATTCTACAGTCATTCGATTTTATCGCATAGCTTATCAGCAAAGATAAGGTCAATTAGGACTGCAGGCTTCAATTTTCTGAATATACATGATGTTTATAAAACACAAACAGATGTTGCCTTCCACACTGTTCACTCTAGTTATAATGTTATAGTGTGGCATGTGTCTACAGTCTACTGATTGATTATTGACACATTATAAAAGTGCAGTTATATAAACTGTTTAATGGTACATATTGGAATAACGTGAGCTTAAGTTGTTACGGAAGTGTGTATACTATTTCATGTATCATATATGTATCTGGGTTGTGACGTGTAAATCTTAATTCTTGGAAAGTGACTGGCTGGTGTTAAAGTTCCAGTAAATTTACAATACATGTATAATTTCATTCATAAATAAAGGTCGATTACCACGATTAAGCAACAACTATTTCAATCAAAGTAGACCACGTGTTTGCTTAAATTTAGGTCATGTCAACATAGTGTGTTACTGTGAGTTCATTAGTCTTGAAAAGATACGCACGTCATAGTTGTTGATTGACTTGATTAGAGATGCGAACATTACTGTCAAGTATTTTACAATTTAATTATTGAAATGACCAGACCTGAAACTAACCTATTAATTATGAGCTTTTTGCGAGGCAGCTGTCAGTACCATTTTTGTAAGTGTTTTATATGGCTTGGTGGGGTTTTGAACCCGCGACCTCCTTTCTCACGAAAGGCAATTATCTGCTGTTCGTCTAATGAACTCACAGTAACACACTATGCTTTTGTTATTCTGCTGTTAATAGCAGTGTTAATGTTAGTTGCTCTTGAGAGGTCGATGCGTGAAATCTGTTGGCAACCTGGAGTTTCTCATCCTTCACTGTGATGCTCGGTTCGTAATATGGCTTCACATGAGCATGTTGGTACATGACTTCAGTTTGTTTTTGTGCTGATTGTGAGGCAGTAGTTGTCGAAATTGTCCATGCTGGTCTGCACATCTTCTTCTGAGCCGGCATTGATGGCACATTCCACGGCAAAATGGAAGTCCATGATTATCTATGATCCTTTCTTTACCTTCGTGAATGCCTGCAGTTGCATGGGGTTCAACAGCTCCCGGTCCGACCATTATCTGACATGGATGACCTCATCATTGCTTTGGAACGCATATATGATTGTGGCAATATACATCATGCTGGAGAGTAGAGGCACCAAAACGCAGCCTCACTTAACGCAATTTGTGATATCTAAAGGTTATCCGTCATCCAGTAAGTGGAACTTCTTGTCGTAACTGATTTGGCAAGCGAGTGAGACTAACTTATTAGGACAACCGGAGTTTGGCCAACCGATTAATTTATAAATTTCATGGTCGAGCCAAACTATAGGCAGAAATAACCGTACGTGATCAAGGACAGAAGTTATTGGAAATTGAGGTCGTTGGTTATCTGGATTAAGCCTTCTGACCTATTCCTGGTTAGTCTTAGTACATCAGCTGATTTGTTTACTGATAGAAATTTTCGAAATACCAAAAATTATTTATTCAAAGTAGTATTATTGGTCTTGGAAGTTATTCAGCGATGATTGACTCTTTTACTTATAATAATCACTCGTTCAATTGGTGTGATCTAACATTAATCCATTCAAACCGCAAATGCGGACAAATCACGTGTAAAGCGGTCATGATATGTTTTTAAACAAATACAGAGTAGTTTTCGAAACGTGTTTTTAGTCTGTATTGAAAGACACAGATTACTTAATATTATCTATTTATTAGCTTGAATTTTGGAATTAAACTGAAAGATTTCTTTGATTGCAATTTTAGTGCAAACAAACTAACAAATCTGGAATCACTCTTAAGATGTACAGAAAATTCGTTTTCGCCGCGCTAAAACTTTAAACATTGATCTGTTAGAATTTATTTAAAAATAGAGCAGAATATCTTACCGTATTGAGTAATGGTCCAATATGGTACCGTATTGAGTAATGGTCCAATATGGTACCGTATTGAGTAATGGTCCAACGGACGGGTACTAAAATCTGATTCTGAGTCTTTTCGAGAGGTGGAGCCAGAAAGAGGTTTTGAAGAAAGTCAAAATCAACACTTCATCATTACTAAACAAACTAGACAGATTATGGCTTGTTCCTTTATTTCATGCACATATACCAAATATTAAACATACACGTATTTACGAGGGTTGCACATTCATGAATTAGGACAAGACTTCCAATGATTTAGTAAAGTATTATTTTAAATGAGTCAGAATGTAATAAAGTACTTAGATATCATTGTCTCAGATAATAAATAGTCGTGAGTGAACATTCCACCTTTTCCTCGGTCAAGTAAGTTGATAAATGGACATTTCCAATACGGTTGCAGGAAAGATTGGATGGGTTTCGTCTCCAACGATGGCACTGAAAATATTGAATGATCACCTATATCCTTATCACGTTAAAATCTTCCCTCAGAGATGAGAGTCCACAAGTCTTCAAAATATTCTTCTATCGTTTCTTCTTGAAGCACAATCAAGCATTTGTTGGGTTACAGTTTGCTTAGATGATCGATTTGACAACCATATCAACGTTCTTTAGTTAGGTGTTTCATTCGTTCAGCTAAGTGACTATCCAAACAGTACATTAAGCGGTGTTATTGTTATATCGATATTAACATCCTTATGACTCTTTATTTTGTGTGGTCTGCTGTTCTGAATGCAGATCATTAGCCTCTCTATTTACGTCATGACTTAGTGTATCATATCTTTCTTTTCTTCTGAGTGTTGTGGATGTTACTGCAGCTGTAGCTGGATTTTAAATTACCGTTTACTGATTTTAAACCTGGTATCAAAATGTACCTTCGTCAGAAGTAGCAGGTGTCATGGGATGATGCAGTCAATAACAAACTTCATGCCATCAAACCAACCTTGGGAGAATGGACTCCTTCCTACAGAATTATCCGTAGGGAGGAGGTTGTCATTGCAAGAATCAGAATCGGTCATACATACATTATCCACTCCCACATACTAAAAGGTGAAGATCCACCAGAGTGAGTTTCTTGCAATGAAACATTGACTGTTAAGCACTTTATGACCGAGTGTTCCGGCTTGCAACCTACACGTGATAAATACTATAATGTACATGACATGAAGGAACTTTTTGATACTATACAAATCACTAGTATTTTAGATTTCCTGAAGGAAGTAAATCTTTATTTTAAACTATAACTTGTATGACATCACCTAAAATCATTTTATCAAATGCAAATACAGCCTCTTATTTACAACATCTTATCATCAACATATACGATTTACATCTCCCGTTGATTGGGAAGCTTCATATTTTCTTGTTATCAACATCTTACCATTTTATATTTAACTATTATGGTTTTTTTGGTATCGCTGGTAGATATTAAACCTTTCCTATTTTTAAACATATAACGTATTGTATGGCGCTAAATAGCCTAAAAGTGCTGGTGCGCCGTTAAAATTCAATTAATCAATCGATCAATCACTGCAGCTGTTATGGATAGAAAAAAATCCATTTGACTATTTTTACCGGTTGTTCTTCCAAAGTATTGTATTGTTCGTTTCTTGATTATTGTCAAATCTGCATACAGGATGACGTTCATTGTGTTCACGAAAGCTAGCAAAAACCGAAGTTTCACGCGACGTTGATTTGATTTGATAGGGTGAAAATGAACTTCGTCGTAGTTCCGGTCCAGAGTAAAATCAAATCCCAGTTGGTTCGTCACGATAGAACATATTTACATTAAAAAAACAAAGGTAATGTTTTCTTTCTTTCGTCAGTCATACACAATGTCTTTGAGAGAACCAATGATCTTTTGTTTCGAAGTGTCAATCCAGGACTTTTCCAGTCCAGTCATAAGTCTGTTTGTATAGTCAACTAGCTATATTTAAAGAGTCGCAGTCAATGGTAGTAAATATCACTTCAAGTATGATAAAGATTGTAGTTTTTATTGCTGTACTCGTAAGTTCCAAGGGTTATTAACGTTGAGTGAATAATGATAAAAGCACACACTTTCCTTGTAAACAACCCTATGCTCTGATAGAGCCTTTAATTAACAAAATCCAACTCCAGTCCATCGCGAGTGGCTTAAATAAATCTGGCTAAACTTGTTTAAACGGAATTGAGAATGGATGACAGGCGAGTTTCTGTCGCCGCAGCAAGAGACGGTTCGGGCAGATGGGGCTCGTTATCCTTCGGTGATCGCTCATCTAAGAGAAGACAAACTCTGATTTCAAACTTTCGCGACCTTGTGAATATACCTTCTAATGGCGATGATTAATGGATTAAACCATACAAGAAAATCTGTAGACGGAGTCCCTAAGGCGACTTGGCATTGTTTTCAGTGTCATCTCGGAAATGCCTGTGACGCCGCTGGTTCCATGTAATATCGGCTTGTCCTTTATCATTTCTCTTGGATCCATCAGCTGCTTGGAGAGGGGGAATCAGCTGCATGGGCAACAACTGATTCTCCATGACGAAATTGCAAGATTCCAAGTCTACATCACCACACTACAGGAGACACAGCTACCAGATTATGGGTCCCTCAGAGGAGAGAACTACACATTCTTTGGTAAGGAAAGATCGCTGACGAAACAAAAGAGTTTGGTGTTGAATTTGCCGTCAGGAGCTCTCTGTTCGTGATGATAAAACCCTGCCAACAAGGAAACGAAAGACTTATCCTTCGGCCTCCACACCACAACCAGGCCCGTCAACAATAATGAATTAAACCAGTACAACAACACAATTCCCAAAAGAGAGAACCTGACATTACTGGGCGACTTCAACGCTAGGAAGCGAACTGATAACGCCTCTTGGCCTTCTTGTCTTGTGACCTTTTTCATTCGGAAGAAAAATAAGAACGGGCAGCGACTCCTAGAGATGTGCTCGTACCACATCCTCAGCATCACCAATTCATCCTTTCAGACAAAGCAACAACACAAAGTGTCTTGGAGGAATCCCAATCCAAATACTGGTACCAATTGAACTTGATCATTACGAGATAGTATGCCAGAAAGGGTGTGCTACTTACTGGTACCTTTAACAGCGCTGAATGCGACAGTAACCACTCAATGGTGTGCTGCAAATGAAGCTTCAGCCAAAAGATACACCACTCTAGGCGAAAGGGTATGAAACGCATTGACGTGAGCAAGATGTCATATCTAGACAAGGCAGAGGAATTTACCTATGCCGTCTCCAAGACCTCCCAACGGCACTGCCAAAGAGAGAAGAGATCACACCAGAGAGACTGTGTATAGCACAGCCACATGGATCTTTGGTAGGAACCAGTCAAAGAACAACGGCTGGTTTGAAGATAACTCTGTTACACTCACACTAGTCATATAAGAGCGTCGCAGTGATCACCTGGGATACAAGTGACTCCCTTGCCAGATGACTCTACAGGCATAGAGATCTACAAGAATGAATCATCAGATATTAGCACGTGAGTGCGCCAATAAATACTGGATTCATCTCTGTCAGAGCATCTAGTCAGAAATCGGAAATATCAGAGGCATGTACGATGGCATAAAGAAAGCAATGGGTCCCACGAAAAGGTAATAGCACCACTGAAGTATTCAGTAGGCGATCCCATCCACAACAATGGCAAGCAGATGGATCGTTGGGGTGAGTGCTACTACGAACTGTACTCCAGAGGGAACTAAATGACCAACGATTCCTTGAATGCCATTGAAAACATCCCGCTCATTGACCGTACAGGACGAGAAACCTACTGTTGCAGAACTAAAGAAGGCCTTAGAGAAACTGTCCTTAGGTAAAGCCCCAAGGAAAAATTGTATCTAAGCAGACGTTATCACGTGTGAATGCAGCGTGCTGCATACACACACACACACACACACACACACACACACACACACACACACACACCTGCACTACCTCCTCTGTCAGTGCTGGGATAAGGCTGCAGTGCCGCAGGACATGAGATATGGCAACATTGTTACCCTGTACAATAATAAAGGCGACATAAATTATTGGAAAACTACAGGGACATATTCCGTCTGAGCATCGCGGGTAAAGTCTTTGCACTTGTCATTCTGAACTTGCTGACAGAGTGTATCCAAAGTCGCAGTGTTGGTTCCGCAGAGAGGTCCACGATCGACATCATCTTCTCAGCCAGACAACTTTACGATACATGCAGAGAACAACACAATCGACTCTTACTGGCCTGTATAGACCTCACTAAGGACTTCGAACTGGTCAGTAGAGACGGACTCCTCACAATCCTGGCGAAGATTGGATGCCCTCCAATGCTGCTAAGCTTGATTCAGTCCCTCGACAATGACATGAAAGGCACAGTGCAGTATGGTGACTCAATGTCCAACCACTTCAACATCAACAGCGGATTGAAACAGGCTTGCGTCCCTGCCACCACGCTCTTCAGCATCTTCTTCGCTATCCTGCTCAAGAATGCCTTTGGGACGTCCAAAGAATGGATCTACGTGCACACACGATAAGACGCAAACTGTTAACCTGGCACGGCTAAAGGCAAAGAGCAAAAAGTGTGAAGCAACCACGAGGGACATACCCTTCGCAGACGATGCTGCCCTAGTTACTCACACAGAAGCTGAGTTATCGCACCTGATGGACCGCATTGCTAAAGCATGAAGTGAGTTTGAGCTGTTCATAAGCCTAAAGAAAGCAAACGTGGTGGTTCCGAACTCTGACTCACAAGCTTCATCATCAGCAATTACGAACTTGACGTAGTCCGTCAGTTCACGTACCTCGACTCTACCATCAGCAACATTCTATCGGTCGATGCTGAACTTGTCAAGTGGAGTGGAAAGGCTTCAACAACTCTATCTAGGTTGTCACAGAGAGTGTGGAATAACAGTATGCTGACCATGAACATTAAGATATCCGTGTGCGATGTCTTCGAAGCATACTCGGTATCACTTGGAGTGATTGAGCAATAAACAACGAGGTGCTTGAACGTGCCAAGATTCTCATCATGGTCACACTCCTCTCAGATGTCTGGGGCATGTACATCGAATGGATGACGGACGGATCCCCAAAGACCTTCTTTATTCGGAACTTTACTCTTTTCCATTTTATTGTCAAGCTAGAAGAAATGATATGCTAGAAGCTAGTTTACTCTATAAATGGACCTACTTCAATTTACGTTTGATGTGGAGTTAGATTGCGAATTATTCCGACAACCAAATCTTCTGTCATATAAATTTTGTGAAATTTGTTCATAAATTAAAAATTAAAAGCGTTTGTTAATATGGTATATGTATGTAGCTAGGTTGACACAATGAGCAGTGGTAGGTTTATCGTGTGTCGTAGGTGGTGTCCTCATTTTTCCTCTACTTTTAAAATTCAATAGATCCAGTAAAGTATTCAGGGTTACGTCAGGCAGATTTTATCAGTCGGTTATCTAATACTGAAATATATAACTTTATATTTAGAATTCTATTCATGGAAAAAAGGATTGTTTGCATAAAAAATACAGGTATGAACCCCATGTAAATTTCCTTACATTTTCTTAAAATCAGTGAACCTTTGTAAAAAGAATAATTTTGTGTCTAGAAGCATCGTATTTTACGATTGTGCTATTTCCATTTATTGAAGTATATCTAACGATGTCAGTAAGAACTTAGTGGTAAAATAAATCAAGATAAGTATTGTTTTTTTTAATTATTTTACTATCGTCACATGGTCCCATCGAATTATTACTAGCTCCAGAAAAGGACAGACAACTTAAATGTTAAAAAGCTCTGATACTTTAAACAGGAAATTCGATGGTATAGATGTTAAAATATGAAATTCAAAAGGTTAAACTATATCACGGTATTCTACAAATACATGACAATGTTTCAATGCAATATCTTCCAATCAATACATGACCTATCTAAATTGCCAATTAATTAATCCAATCAAATTAAAGGTGAGAGGGTTTCCATCTATTGTTTCTTCTGTGTTACTAATCAGTAGCATGCGCCTTGTATTCCTTTCCGTACTTCCGTACTCTTGTTTCCGTTTTATCGGCCTTCATTGTCGGTACGTCTGGTACCCTAGTTTCGGTTCTCTCGTCCTTCTTTGTGGAACAACTACCTACCTATACGTGCTTTCCACGTCTTCTCCTCTCTAATTTTTGCATGGTGTCCTATTCCGCCTGGAAAGCTACTTCTGGATTAGAAAGGATGTACATTGGTCCTTCCGTGTTCGAACACAGACGAATGAACACACTTACAGATCTTACATCAGCACAATGAAATCATTAGGACAACTCATACGCTGTATCCTACATTACGACATGTCGATAACTCAGCTGTACAAAGAAAATTAACTTTCTCCTAAATTAAATGCACATAATAACGTAAAAATCTTATGACACTTAGAGCAGCAGAGAGGGTGAGCCGGACAACATTTTTAGACAAGTTTTCACTGAAATCACGCTTAAAAACAATGAAACCAATGACATCAGGCAAAAAAATCAATGACATCAGGCAAAAAATAATAATGAAATCAGGCAAAAAATAATAATGAAAAATCAATGAAATCAAAAACTTTTCAAGAGATTACAACGTCGTTGTCACTCACCCCCTCAACCGAATATTTGATCCAGTCCGATACGATATCGTGTCCCCTCTTCAGGATGAAAATCCTGAGGATTTCACAAACAGACTTATTTGTAAAACCTCCTCTTGTAAATCAATCAGATTATTAGACTGGTCAGTGAGTTTGAAATTAATTCTGGTTAATGAATTATTATGACATCGCATATAGACTGGATTCACCGGAGACTCAATAATTAGAAATCCTGGAGGGGCTATTGGTGCAAATGAATAAAGAATATATCCTTGCTGAGCTTGATTTGATCGTTCTAGATTTATTTGATAGCTTCCTTCGATAACGTCACACACTAAATTGAGCGCAATCACCGATGAAATATTCACGTTGAACGGAGCGATATGCCTGCCACCACCATCTGGATCATTATTGTGTTTGAGGATTTTTATTTCCGGTGATGATGTTTTTTTCCACGTATCATGAATTATTTTAAAACCAACATCGATGGCATCACTGAGAAGTTTTGTTAGTTGTGGTACGTTATATCCTGGTAGTTTGACTGTTGGAATATCCTTGACAGGGATGCCCTTGCCTTCTGCAAAAATTCTTCTTGTTGTAGGATTACTGTCATCTAATATCTCTTGAATAATTTGTGAATGAAATGTTTCCATATCATTGATGATTTTGTTACATGTTTCTACGACGCTGATAAATTCATCTCGGGTAAGAGAGCCGGATTTAAGAGGTATTAACAACAGTGAAAAATCATTATTCATTGCTGTGAAATTATTGAAAATTTCAAGTTCGTTAATAAAAAGATATTTCCCTCCCTTATCTATAGTGCTAAGAGCAAAAAAATTTCTAGCAATACTGTAATCACTATAGCCTTTTACTGGATTACCAGATTTTATCCTGTCGGTGATATAATCAGTTTTTTGTGGTTCTGGTAATTTAACGGTTTTCCCCCCGGGTGGTAATTCAGGCCATCCTAGTACGGTTCTAATAGAACTTTGATAGATATCTACGACGTATTCTTCTGAGTTTATTTCAATGGCAGATGATAGTGTTGGTTCATGAACTGTTATAGCTATTTTTGACTCTACTCCAGTAATCGATTTTATTCTACGCGCGAATTCATTATTGATTTGTTCGATTTGGTATGATCCGGTTGGTATCGAAACGACGTTCCAGTCTGGGGTACCGTCGGGTTTATTCTTATTTGCAAACACTAAAGAATTATTGGGTTGTTGACCACCAAATGATTTTGACCTAATATTTGGCCAGCTGTGATACACTCGTAATTTTGCTAGCGCTATCTCCTTCACTGGGACCGGAGAGGGGAAATTCACACTGAATTCTGGAGTCGTTGAGGTTATTGAGATCATGCTGGTTTGTACTGGGTTTGTGTTCTCCACTATTTGTTGAAGTAATTCCATCTGTGTTGTCATCGTTGCTATACTCATGATGTATTTCTAATTTTGATATTGCGGAATCATAGACACGTATCATCACTGAGAACTCACTATCTGATATCGTTGAGGTTATTGAGATCATTTTGGTTTTTTCTGATTCCATCGGTGTTGTCATTGTTATTATACTCATGTTTTTGTATTTCTAATTTTGACATCGCAGAATCATATATATCTACCATCGCTGAAAACTCACTCTCTGATATAATTGTATCATCGAGAGATGACGATATCAATGAGGATAATTGCGAGCATGCAGTGGACACAACATGAAATTGAATTATGTAGTCTTGTAGTTTCCGTTGGCTGCATGATGATATTTTTTTTGTGATTATTGAAATAATTCCAGCGATTGTTGTTGCCGCAGAAATGCAAATTGGAACAGCTATCGGAGCCATCATTGTCACTGAAGACAGTATAATACCAGCTCCGGTGATTACACCACTCACTGAATACACGGTAACATCAATTGCGGTAATTCTCCTGCGATATTTTTTAATTTTCATTGCATACTCCTCAGACAGGGTTTTGAGTCTAGTTTGATACTCTCTGACCTGATCATAGCGATATTGCGATGATGAAATCATTTTTATTTAAAATACGCTAGCGTTTTCAATTACGATTTACTTAAATCCGCTACGAATTCCACATACCACGTTGTTGAGACTCCAACCAAATTTTTATCAGTAGGTGTGATTGTGAACTTTTCAGTTGTATTCTTGTCGATGATCGTTGAAATCGTATTATTGACCCCGGATGAACTGGACGATGAAATATTAAATTGAGTCAATGGTGTTACTAGTGTTAATCGATAAATACCCTTGACGGTTGCAGTGATATCTAATTTGTTGTTTGTAGGTGTCCACTCAAATGATCCGTGTTGGATTGTGTATACTAAGTTGTTGGTTTTCGCATGAGGAATTTTTGTTTTTTCAATGACTGTTATCATCCTCGAAATATCACCTTTGACGTCTTCGATGAAGTTTTTGGTCTCATCGATGGATTTTTTAATATCAGGGAGTTTTAGTTCAATTTTATCTAACGGGGTTCCAATAAATTTATCAATGGCGTCGGTTGTTGTTTTTGTTGCTTCGTTGATAACCTTTTGATCATCAACAAACGTTTTAATTTCAGCGATAGATGGTGTAACTACAATTGGAGACCCAAAGAACTTTTGAACGACATTTCTACGGAAACTATTGTAGTTTTTTAAATGATCGTCAAATTCTTTATTGTATTCAGTGAATTTATCTGTAATAGTCGAGAAGAGTACACCTGGTTTGAGTTTACCCTGATCGGAAAATAACGCAACGGTGTTCTCGATTGCGTTTTGTTGTTTAACTAAAATATCATTCAACGATACATCACTGGTTTTCAATTTACCCTGATCGGAAAATAACGCAACGGTGTTCTCGATTGCGTTTTGTTGTTTAACTAAAATATCATTCAACGATACATCACTGGTTTTCAATTTACCCTGATCGGAAAATAACGCAACGGTGTTCTCGATTGCGTTTCGTTGTCGTGTTAAAATATCATCCAACGACACATCACTGGTTTTCAATTTACCCTGTTTGTCCTGAAATACAACTATTTCATTCGGGTCGACACTTGTTAAATTTAACGTCTCAGCTATTTCATCTTTGATTTTTTTTTTAATATCACCCGTTGCAGTGTCATCGGGTTTGGGTTTCAAAGATCTCCCCCAAATATCAATCATGTTATTGTAAAACTCTTTCTCTCTCTAAAATCGTTTCGATTTCCAGCGACTACTAGTGTAGTCATTTACGACAATATGAGGTGGTTTTCTAGATGCTGAAATAGCATCAAGGACATTTAATACTTCACTGCCGCATATTGGTGGGTCATTGATTTGTTGTGTTGGTAGCGTAGAATACCAAGTCTTCATTGGAAATTTTTTTATATAACGCAAAAACTCTTTTGGCGGGGCTAATCCATATGAATCAAAATAGACAATCCCACGTGGATCAATAGCGTATGCAACCCAGTGAGTACCAGGTCCGGTGCTGTTATCGAGATTAATAATACCTGTTTCAGTTTTGTTTGGTTGATGTGGTAATTGATCTTTCATAAAGACACCTCTGAAATTTTTAATCGCCAGTTTTTTAGCAGCATCCATTAAATCAAAATTGGACATGGGAACTATCAAAGATTCCTCAATTAATAAACCGTTCCTGGTAGTCTCAAGCCTGATCCGTGAACGGATCTCCCGCTGTACCATGAATACGGGGTTCCTGGTAGTCTTAGACCTTTTCCGCTGTACCACGAATACGGGGTTCCTGGTAGTCTCAGACCCTTTCCCCTTTTTTTATAACCCTGTCCAGTTGCTTTTTTCAACGCCATTCCTGCTGCAGTACCAACGGCTCCTAACGCCGCTGCTTTAGCTACTGCTGGGGCTGCTGCTGCAATCAATGCTGGTAACGCAGCAAATAACGGGAATATACCACCCGTTTTCATCATATTTTTGATAGCAGCCGCAGAAAGAGTAATCTGAACACCTTTTTTGGCTGCAAGTGCATCATTGAAATGTTTTATTTGACGAGTTGTCAGCGATAATTTATTTGCACCACCAGTCATTTGATTCGGTTTCAAAGTGATTGTGGTTCCACATTTTTTAGCCGATTCTGATTGCAATTTTTTTATTTGACCAGGAGTTAACGCAACACTAATAACACTATATGACATTATACATAATAGATTGATTCTAATGGAAAAATCGTTCAAAGATTTTCTACTGGGGCATCTACCACTCTCATTCTTCCACCAACACCTTCGAGTAGCATTGATTTATCACTGAGAATGACAGCAACCGCTCTATAATCAGCAATAGCACCACGAGTCACATTAGCTCTAAAATGTATATCAACGACAGATTGTCTCATCAAATCGAGATGTTCCAGTGAGAAGTAATAGATCGGATAGAGGCTTTTGAAATCCAATTGTGATATTTGTAGACCGGTATCCACATTTTGATCGCGTGCCATAAATGACAACAGACGATGATACACGCGAGCAATATGATTTTCTGTGTAATTAAGTTGTATATCCTCGGATGGTTCCTGCTGGCCGTTTATTCTCAGTGAGACGTCTTTCACACCTAATTGATCAAATATCATATGGCTGAAGAGTTGATTGCCAACTCGTGTGTTATCCTGTAACGCTACGAATATGTGACGTGGCGCAGAAACGCCTTGTTTTGATGCTAGATTCCACGTGAATAACCCGTTGATATTTGATTGTTTCACATCTGTACTCACTGATAACCAACTTAGTAATGTCTTTCCCCCTTGGTCCATAAATGATAGTAATCGTTCTTCTGCGGTGATTGCTGGAGTCAACACAGGCATCCACAATGATATTTTTGTTAATTTGACTTTACCGGCATCAGCATTGGGAGTTGCAGCATCCGCTGGAATCCTCCAGATTGCGTCATTATCATCACCCTTTCGTACAAGCGATACTGTATGCTTAGCTCCATAAATAACTTTTCTGACGTTTCTACAGAATCCAAATATATGATGCAGTGGAATTGCGCATGAAAATGATTTACGCGCTCCTTGCAACGTTGCGTTTCGTGTTAAAGCTCCTAGATTGTAATTAGGATCGCTGTTTATAATCATATCCTCGGCATCAATATTAGCGGTGCCAGCATTATTCTTTGGTCGTCTTATAATAAATTGATTTCCTCCAGCCGTATTCTTACCATCTTTTGCAAACATCATAGAAGGTCCTGCTGATCTTGTATAATCATCAGAATATCTCGCTAATCCTATGATTGTTGTAGCCACATCAACATCACGATCTATCGTCTCAATTTCTTTTCCATCAATGAGATATTTTGCACTCTCAAATAACGCCATGATACCATTATTGACAAACCCGACTTGAGTACCATCTGGATACTCTGTATCATTTGTTCGTAAAATTTCTCCTTCGATTTCGATAAACGCTTCACAGGGTAAAAAGTATTTACTGGTATCATGGACTTGAAGATCAATTCGCGATCGACTATTTGGGTCTATGGCATGATAGGCGTAATATTGATAATCGCGTACAGAATCATCCTTGCCAACTGGGGCGTCTATATCAAATGCTGGATCACGTGACTTTTTGAACATTTTATTCTATTTATCAGAGTCTAAATCGGATTTTCAACGCTAGCGTTTTCTAAAGCCACTTCCTGCTATCATATTTAGGTCGGGAGTTAAAGCCATTGACGCTAGTTTTTCATCGACTGCGTTATTTATTATTTTACTAACACTTGCAGGCATTTCTGCTGTAGACGGTAACGGTTTCTTTTTTCGTAAATCACTTCGTGATTTTACTAATGATGTTATTTTATTCTTTGCAGTTGAAAACGCCTTTCCTGCAAGATCTCCAACAGTACTAATACCCTTATCACGAATAACATCAATGGCTTTCATTGATAATTGTTTAGCTAACGGCATCACTTTTGGGGCCATTCTTGAAAAGAATCCTAAAATGGTATGGCCATCTCCATAGTATGCTCTATAAACTGGAAACCGTGAATTAACTACATAGACGAGGGTTGGTTTATCATGATTGTAGTGTACGATCATTATTATAAAAACACTAGTGTTTTCAATTGTTATTTAATCACTATGATACCCATCTGCTAACTCGTCAATGAAATCTCGATATGTTTTGATATCCATGATACCGCCGGCAAATAACCGTCTACAGATATCAGCTGCTTCATTAATTATTTCTGGAGAGTTATTTCCAGCTCGGAACCCTCCTACAAGAACTTCTAATCGTGATATATCATTGATAACACTATCAGGACAGAAACTAATCCTTGGATTTTGCAGTCCACTTCCGCTATAACCAGCTGCTTCATCTAGTTTTTCTAAATCCGTTTCTTGTAAATAATCATCATTAGGTTCTTCTTGTTTTTTTTTGTCTTCGTGTTGGTGTTTGACGTCGTTCTTCTAAATCATCATCATCATCATCAGGTGGTAGTTGTTGTTTTTTTTGTCTTCTTGTTTGTCTACGTGTTGGTGTTTGACGTTTTAGCTCTTGTCGTTCTTCTATTTCTCGTTGTCGCTCTTCTATTTGTTCTCTTTTATAATTACTAATTCCCCTTTGAAATTCCTTGTACCCCATCTCATGCTTATTCAAACGACCAATCCCTTTATTTAGTTTATACAAATTATCGGACCAATCATTACTTGATATTCTATCATTCTTATACTCGTCCTTTAAAAAATCTTTTTTTGAATTATAGCTTTGAGCAGCAAAATCACCAAAAGCTCGATAATCCTTTGATTTGAATAAATTAAATTGTTTTATTACTATTTTAGCATGATCAGTAAATTTATCCAACAGAGAAACAGTCGTTTTTTTCGGATCAGTTTTTTCAGTTTGTTCAGTTTTCGCTGCTATTTTTTCAAGTACAGAAATAAGACCCTCTTCTTTTCTCTTACCGTCAAGATCATCTCCCAGTATAGCACGCTCTACCCCTTTCGTTGCTGTGGTTACTGGTTTAAACAATTCTTCAGACCCTAAAGCAAAATCAGTTTGTAAACTCTGTCGTTGTTGCAGTTTATTCCGTACAGAGTCACGAATTGGTACAAATCTCCTGATTGCATCTAATCGTTCACGAGCCAATCGGGTTGTTAATGCTTCATTGACCATTATTTGAAATCAGAAATAATTTTTCAATTGTAAAACACTTGACATGTCAGATGATTTTTAACACCAGTGACAAGTCACCGTGGAAGTGTTATTTCATCCTATATCACCTTCTATCAATGATGAGGAAAGTATCATAATTGTATATAAAATAAATAATACTGATAGTTTCCTCACTTTTTTGACATGTCGGATGATTTTTGATACCACCATGGAAGTGTTATTTCATCCTATATCACCTTCTATCAATGATGAAGGAAGTGTGGAATTTGTATATAAAATAATAATTATCACACTTCCTTCATTCTATTTTTGATCATCTATCGATTTTTGACATACTTCTTGAGGGTCGGCTAAAAAAATGAGAGTCGGGCAATCATGGACGGTCACAATCAAAAAATGATAATGATCGGGCAATTAAAATTGTTCATTTTCTTGAATTAATGCCCGTAGGTTTCTAATTTTAGAGTTGACTTCTTTTTTCAATTCGTATTCGTTACCTAATTCTTTTCGTATCCCCTCTACGATAGTATACAACGGAACGAACACACTGATGTCACTGGAAAATGAAAGAGAGTCTTTAATAGAATTCTGAATTCTTTTGATGAGTGCATATTTCTTGGGTAGCATATATTTGTTAGTGCTAACTCCGTATTCTATATCCTGAAAATCAGACACAATTTGATCAGGATTTAACCCATCTGATAGTTTGATATCCTGATTTTTCAATTTTGCTATTTCAACTATGATGCTATTCATGTTTTCAGAATTCATTATTCTATAGCAATGACATATCTCTAATTGAAAAATACATAACTAAATCGAACTTTTTGTCCCGTCCCTTTTGAAATCGCAGATCGACAAACTCCCTCTGCAACTCGTTGAACAGAAGTTGGACAAATATCGAAGTGCCTACCGGCGCTGGTTATTGATTGAAATATTTTCTCTTCGTTAGTTATTGTATTCAAAGATTTCACAGGTCTCCTCCAAACCGTTTTGCATTTTCCAGTCTCTCCTCGTTTGGAATTCTCACTCAGTGTGATAGCCTGCAGATTTGATACAGAATTATTCTTTGGATTAGAATCCTTGTGATCAATAACAAAACCATTTTTGATTAATCCATTAAAACATTCATACACGAAACGATGATTGTGATAAGTTTTCTTTCCAACAGTAAACCTCAAATATCCTTGATTACTCACAAAACCGACCGGTTTTTTCAGCCTACGGTTTCTTACAACACCATCACTGGATGCTTCATAATTTGTAATCACTGGATGTGGTCTGAATTCTTGGTTCATATATACTATTCTATTGTTTGTCTAATTCATTGTTTGGTTTAATGATTACATCACTGGAGAACCTTTCGATGTAGTCTTGCGGAGTTCTTATGATTTTGTCAGTGACGTTATCAGGGTCAAAGACTTTTTCAGGGTCATAATTTCTGATGGATTGTCCATTTTTGATTCTTTTATCATAATAACGCTTCAATTCCCTATATCGCTTACCACCACAATCAATACACAATTGTGATCTTCCCTTGACCCCAACCCCACATCGAATACAGGGTAACGGACCAAGGCTCCCATGTCGAAAACTTTGCATATGATACCTACAGTACTCATTTTTTCTGCATGATTTGTTACACGGGGTTACATTTCCCATCATGAGCCATTTGCACTGGTTCATTATATATAAAACTTTCATTTAAATACTTGTTTTATGTATAGCATGAAGGAGTTCAAGAGATTGACTTCGAAAAATGCTAAATTCAATACCGATAGAGAGTTTAAGAGATTGTTGAAAATCAGTCCTAAATTTAATATCGATAGACCTAAAAAAACGTCCAATAGACAGAAACAACGTCCAAAACGTCCAAGAGACGGAAACATGAAAGAGTTTAAGAGATTATTGAAAATCAGTCCTAAATTTAATCGCGATAGACCCAAACAACGTCCAAAACGTCCAAGAGACGGAAGCATGAAAGAGTTTAAGAGATTATTGAAAATCAGTCCTAAATTTAATCGCGATAGACCCAAACAACGTAACAAACGTCCAAGAGACGGACCCTGGAAGGATGCTCAATTCAATCTTGATATAGTTTCTAATACACCCAAGAATAAAATTCTTGATAAGGCTATCAGAGACTGTTTTAATGAATTCAAGCGTGATGGAGCATCTTATTGTTGGTCAACATTTCGAATTGATGGTGTTGTTGACGCTACCATGAATGATGAAAAAGCAGCAGTGATCATTTCACGTGTTGGGGTAAAAAGTCATTTTTTCCGAATCAAATTCATTATCCGTGAGAATGGAAAATGGATTATTAGGGATAAATTTGAACCCATCTTGAAGGGCAAAAAAACTATCACTGTGAATCAGGATTCCAAACCAGGAATTTTGACCGGAATTGACAAACCCTACTACGAAAGATCTTATCCTGTCACAGCAGTTGTTTACGGGATCTATCCGCTCAATGAAAAACCTGATATTGCAAAACTAGCACCCATGAAATATTCGACAGGGCTCAATTGTGTAGCAGAACGAATAATAGAACACTTCACAAATGCGTCCCGGGGAAATAAACTCACTGATCTAAGACGAAAAAAAATAACCGAATGGGAACTGACAGTGAAACAGCATGGGGCAACAATTCAGGATATAACTAAATTAGAAACATCATTGAGATTTCCAATATCAGTAAGAACAATCACCGGTGAAGTATTAAAAGAACCGAAATATCAATCAAAAAAAGGAAACCCAATTGAAATTATTGATCACAACGCACACGCGTGGTCATCTGCAGTAACAATATTTCCACGGGATAGAACCGTAACATATCTATCCCAAACAGAAGAGTTTTTTTCAGAGCAGAAATTATTTGATGCTATTTACCATTTGAGTAAAAACGATCCTGTGTCAATGTGGCTATTTCATAGTACTTCAGACGAAGAATGCAAATTTGATCAGTTTGTAAAGCCCAACGGAGAATTATATCGTACTGAAGAACTGCATAATCAAATGAAACAACTAGCTAGTGAGTTTTCTGAGGACGGGGAGGAAATCAAAGATCAATTATTAGCAAACTGTTTTACAGTACCATCCATTGCAGCACATTTTGCTAGAAAGAAAAACGCGTGGAAACCAACACGGAGTGAGTTCTTATCAGATGTCAAATTGTCCTGTCTTGAATACGGCCATGGAGGATTATGGAATACAAAATACACCGCTGATACCGTTATTTCAGTTGATATGATTGCGTGTTATCCAGGAAGTTTTCTTGGGTATGGAGAATGCAAGAAATATTTCAAACGATTTGGACACCCTACACACGAAATGACCCGTGTTGCTATTAATGGACCACTGCCTGATTTTGATTTAACCGGATTCGCTTGTGTGGTATCATTTGAAATGGCTGAAGGACTTCATCCGTGTAGTTATCTTTGGATTGGTAAACACATGTCTGAAAAACACTGGATGCCAATAGTGTTATTACGGTATATGCTTGATTGTAAGATGTTAAAATCATTAATTGTCAGTGAAGCAATAATATCCTATCAAGCACAGAAATCAGTCTGGTTACCACAACCTGATCTAGAAAAAATAATTAGCGAAGAGCGAAAACTGTTTCCTGATTTTAATGAACAACAAATCATGGATTGGTCCCAACAGTTATTTGAAATCAGAAACAATGAAGCAAAAGATCTTGGACGAAGAATAATCGGTAAATTCACTCAGGGTGGCAAAGATGATAATACGAGATATTCTTCACGATTGATTATAGACAATGCTGAATACGATTTTGTAATCGCGGATTTAACGAATAGGGGCCTATATGTCAATCGTAAGGATGCATTTATGTCCGATGGAACCAAATTGGGTACAATTGTTACTTACAATGATGGATACAATCCGCAGTACACACATTTGAGAGCTTCTATGCTCGGTTATGCTTCTATTAATCTGTTTTCAATGATCAATAGATTTCCTAACACCGCAGTTAGAGTTGCCACTGACTCATTTTACATAAACAGCAAAATGGTTGATTTTAAGGCTACTGGCAACGAGAATTGGGGATCATGGAGAATTAAGAAAGAAATGATTCATGATTATATTCCATCAGCAGATGTTACCATTGAAAATAATTACTTAGAAAGCAATCAGTGTTCAGAATTTTCTAATGCGCCACCGATTTCTGATCCAATCTGTAGATATAAAACAGTTTATTTAAACGGCTGTGGTGGGTCAGGAAAAACAACCCGGGCAATTGAGTTATATCGCCGTGGAAACGCTAGCGTTTCTAACATGATTGTGCTAACACCGACTCACAGACTTGCAAGAGAAATGATACAGAGAGAGGTAAATGCCTGTACCTATCATAGTTTTTTCCGATGGAAAGGAGATAAATGGACTCCTGAGCGCATGGGAGAGAAATTTATTCCTGAAATTATCATTTGGGATGAAATAGACACAGTGTCAGAAGATGTCTTAAAAATATTTCTTGAGTGGTTGTTATTGAAGAATACAAAAATCGTCATGTGCGGTGATCACGGCCAACCACCACCATTTGTCGGTGCATCTCCCCATGAATGGCTAAAGGGTTTTGTAGACTACTATGAAGAAATTGATACCGATCATAGATCACTTGATAATGAATTAAAAGAATTTAAGAAATTAATTAGATTACAACCGGATAGAATCCAGTGTGAAATAGCCCGTGAAATAATTTCGGAAACTCCCATGAATGAGTTTTGGGAAGCGTGGAGACCAAACGATTTGATCATTGCCAGTAGAAAAATAGTTAGGGATACACTTCAGATGAAATTATTTGAATTGCATAAACAAAAATTTGCAACACTTCCAGTGCCTCTTTGTTATAGGCCATCGGATACACGAAAACAGAACATTGAAGTTGATATTCCAGGACAGAGTGAAAAGCAGATTCTCGTATTAAATGATATTGTGCTGGTTGATATCAATGTCGTTGAAGATGCATTGCGTGCTAATAAATCCCCGTGGACGCTAGGTTATGCAGCAACAATACACTCTTCACAGGGATTGACTATATCGGATACAATTGTTTGGATGGTAGATAATCGCATAGAATGGTCGAATTTAGTCTATCTTTCAGTATCCAGAGTACGAAGAATAGATCAACTTCGAAGAATTGTCTTCGATGATGAAATCATTGGTGGCGATGATGAAATCATTGGTGGCGATAATGATATTATTGATAAAAAGCTCTCCGGTTACAAACAACAGGACAAAAAAAAACGAGAATTTGATATTGATGCTGGATTAATAATCACTTTGAAGAAACAACAGAATAATCACTGCGCAAGTTGCAATTGTATAATGCGTTGGCAGTATTCGGATAAGGATCCTCGCCAATTCACCGTTGACAGAAAAAATAACAATCTCGGTCATGTCAGAAATAATGTGATGTTGACTTGTCTTGAGTGCAATAGACGCAAGGGTGCTAGTTAAGACCATGCGGTGGCAATTGAGTGTCCTCGGGTATCACTTGTAATTGTTGTCTAGTAAAAACCCGCTGAGGGGCAGTTGAATCCAGTTTATAGACTGGAGGTCTACCCGTAGATCGTGTTATACTAGATATCTTATGTGTAGTAACACTCCAAATAGGATCAGTAGCTCTTTTTCTACCCCCTTCAAGCTCTCCTGGTTCATATAAATACCTCACAATGACATTACTACCAAGAATTGGTTCGGAAACGCTAGAATCTTTTTGTGGTTTTTCAGGTATTGATTTCTTTTTAATCGCGTTGATAGGTTTCATGTTGATGGTTCTAGTAATCTCGTTATTCAGTGCAGTAATCACAGCTGGTAACCTTTTAACCCATTCACGGGATCTTTTTTCTTGGATGAATTCTTTTGCGTATTGATATCCAAATAACCGCTCAGCAAGGGTTTTATTAAACCGTTCTACAATTGCCTGATCACGATGCAGTGCAGTATGCCCTCGTCGTATGGTGACATTATGATGTTTCATTGTAGATAACACTGCACCCTGAAATTCTTTGCCGGGATCAATTTGTAATAGATTTGGCCAGTGCAGAGGACCTCGTCGATAAATCCTTTCAAATGCAGAAGCTACTTCAGTGGCCGATTTTGTTTTTAACGGCTCTGCTTCTTTGTATCGACTTGCAATATCAACTACAGTTAATGCATATTTGTAACCACGATCATGTGGCAGAAATAATAGATCAGCCTGATGAACTTCATTAGGAACAGTCACATCAAAATGCGAGAATTGAATTTGTTTAGGCGGTGGTAGATAAATTTGCCATAGTGCCTGTTTGGATAACCAATGAGCCGCAGTGGTTTTTTTCACTTTTGCGGCGCTAGCGAGTTTACTGATTGCAGCGTTACCCTTCCAGTATCCTCTTGGGGAATAATAAATAGATTCCATGTTGTTATTAATTACCAGCACCTAACATCAATTTACTTTTCATAGCCGATTTTATCAAAAATGAAGCCAATTTTTCTTTGAAGGATTTATCAGGAATAGCATTTAACGCATGAATTAATTTCACATCTGCTAGATGACTGTGTTGCAGATTGCTGCTTTTATAAGCGACATCATGAAGGTGACAGGCCTTATCAATAGCGTTTATTGGATACTCGCCGGGTCGGGGCTGATTTTGATCATCAAGTCTGATATCTAATCGTGTTCCCGGTCCACAGTAGCTATATCCTGGAAGGTGTTTTTCTCCGGGGTATTTTGCCCATGGAGTTCCAGGGAGTTTTGCTAACTTGGCAGCGATATCACCTCCTCGTTTTTTTTTAAAGGTTCCTTGGGTTTAGAAACAAATCTAAATTTCTTTGTACTACACTGTACGCATTTACCAGAAAGCGCTGATCGGTTATTTTTTGTTGTAATCGTCGTCAAGTCATCTGTGCCAGTACGCGCCTTACTCTTCACACAATATAGATCCATAATTTATGTATAGAGATATGAATATAATTGATTTTTCAGCAACTAAAACAAGAGAACCAGTGAAGCATCATGCAGCGCTACCAAACTCTATCCGCGCAATTATAATCGGACCATCTGGATCCGGTAAAACGCAATTGTTGCTCAATTTAATAATGAGATGGATGAAGTGGGATAAGTTGTATTTAATTGCCCCCAGCGTAGACGACCAACGATGCTATGAAGTGCTAAAAGATTTTAATGAGATTGCTGGTGAGGATGTTATTGAATTTATAACCGATATTGACGAGGCACCATCAGTAGAAGATCTTGATGGAAGTATTAACAACATGGTAGTATACGACGATGTCATGTTAGATAAACAAAAAAACCCTGCAAGGATTTTTTCCAGAGGCAGGCACAAAAACACGGATGTGATCTATGTCACTCAACGCTACACACAAATACCAAAAGTGATTCGCGATAATTGTAATGTGTTGTGTGTGTTTAATGGAGTTGATACACATACGCTACGAAATATTTGGCAGACATGGTGTTCCGATATGGACTTCAATCAATTTAGAAATTTCTTTAGTCATGCTCAGTCTGCCCCACATGGATTTGTAACAATAAATTTACATGACCCTCGGACACGATATCGTATCGGACTGGATCAAATATTCGGTTGAGGGGGTGAGTGACAACGACGTTGTAATCTCTTGAAAAGTTTTTGATTTCATTGATTTTTCATTATTATTTTTTGCCTGATTTCATTATTATTTTTTGCCTGATGTCATTGATTTTTTTGCCTGATGTCATTGGTTTCATTGTTTTTAAGCGTGATTTCAGTGAAAACTTGTCTAAAAATGTTGTCCGGCTCACCCTCTCTGCTGCTCTTAGTTAGGAATTGCAATATATTCAGGCGAAGATATTTTACCTCAGAAGCTTTTGTACCTATCTCGTCTAAAGTTTCTAAAACTAATTTCCTGGCCCTTTTAACGAGCGCGCAACTTCGGTACTCGGAGAGCAGTGAAGTGTCTCCAACTTTCTTATGATCTGTTCCTTCAAAATGAAAATAACAGAACAAGGTCTGGCTGCATGAGAAACCCGCCCAAAATTTCACTATCATAGTTCTGATTACATAATGGTGTTCTCTTTGAAACCGTCTGTGGTGGTATCACTGAGGTGTTATAATGTCGGATTTTCGGCCTCCATGCCTAAATCGACTGGTGACATCACTGCTAACTGAAAACAGTTTCTGGCAAGGTTCTTCAATAGAAGTAACAGTGAATTTGACCGTAACGCATTGGCTACTTCACGGACAAGTAGTTTCTTTGCTTCAGAATCGGTCTTAAGTCGTAAAATTATATAACACATATCGACATTACCCAAAGTACTTTGAATTAGGAATTCTATCAGAAGACATTCATTAACATGAGCATGAAATGTTAAAAAAGTCTATGTTTATTTTTACTTTTCAAGACATAGAAAGTTATATACAATGACAGCCAGGTTAGTGGTCAGAGTATTTAGGAAATGTAGGTGGAAAAAAATATAGAAGAGATCTTCAAAGAGTCTGTTCCACGGATATTCATATGGAAAAAAAAATAATTCTAGACATTGAGCAATGTAAAAAAAATCTGCACCTGTCCATTTGTTAATTTAAAATCAGTTACTGTACTTCAATCCAGAAAGTTCGTTTGCTCCATCATCGAAGAAAATCTATTTGTATTTAATAAATAGTTTTTCAGTTTTGCATGAACGACTAGATCCAGCTATGAATGTATTAAAGGGATGGCGAAGATATAGTGCAACCCAATTATTACAAATTGACGTTTAGAGAGGCGCTTTGTGAAAACGAATGATACAGCCATAACTTTTGAGTTGTGTAAAATTTCCAATCAGATGTTGCTGCTATCTTCGTTACTCGAAACCTAGCGGACACTTTTCTGTAAAGACGAACGCTCTATATTTCTATTTGTTTGTCTATCTTTATTTATCTATCTGTCATCATCATTGTCATCGTACCTACGTCCGTATGTATGCCTATCTATCCATCTGCCCCTGTCATCATCAATATATCTATATACTGTTCGATAGATCGACAGTAAGTATCTAACGACCTGATTTTTCATAAGCCTACACGAAACGATTTCCTGCGAAATTTCCCCTCAGATTGACCCAAAATCAAATAGAACTCGTATTCGTCAGATGACGCATTTATAGTGTACCAGATCATATCATAAATTAACCGTTTCTATCGCTTTATTGGCAATATCCGTAATGATTTGTATGAAGAGGTGAACAATATTGTTAAATACGAACAGCCACTTTGCATTGTCTTACTGTTTAATTGTCTATTGAAAATTGACATCAGAATGTTCATAGATATTCATATGGCAGTGAAACCAATTCTCCCATGCTTCAAATTTGATAAGGCACAGAGTCGAAAAGTTAAGCATAAATTTCTTTGCCGGATTAATTCGCATTTTCGTACATACATTGACATAATTAATTTCTTTGCCGGATTAATGCGCATTTTCATACATACATTGACATAATTGAACTGTAATTGTTTCATTGTGCTGCACTCTTTTCTCTCCGCTGAACAGTATAAGCTCACTGTTGGAAATTGTGGCAGTTTTCCCGATTGAAAACATCAGAATAGTCAAGTGCAGCTCGAATAATTTGAATGCGTTGAGAGGGACACATATAGTTCGATTCCTTTGTAACATTTAAATTCAGTCCATCTACTCTTGAGTAGGATGCGTTCAACGTATATTATTAAATGAAACGTTTCGCTTACTTCGTTTAAATTAGCTGTAAATAATGTTATTATTATTATTATTAGTATTATTATTATTAGTATTATTAGTATTAGTATTATTGGTGGTGGTGGTGTTATTACGGTAACTGATGTTGCGAAACTTCATTCGCGGTTCGTAAATTTAATTCATTTTTTTCTTTATGTTTTTTGCATTCATTTTCGGTTAATTTCATTTATTTTCATTGGTTGAAAGATAATCAACAAAGCAATGTGCTAAAAGAATAAAAACCTGATTAGAATTATGGAGTAAAGTTTGCTCATTATACTTTTAAGTGTCGAAAAGTACTAAAGAGTTAATGCACGGGCAATGTAAAAAGTGATAGTTAACAATGTTATCACATCTCCTTTTATACTTTTCTTTTTCTTTTCTTTATTAACGTTGTTACGTGCTTAGGCTCGAATAAGCAGCAACACAGAAAGAGTGAAATCTAACAAGCTTGTATAACTTGAACAATGAATTTTTTAAGTACAATTATTTTCATAAAATAAAAATAAACTTACCGATTTAGAGAATAAAATCCAACATTAATCCAATATAGAATTCACAAAAATAATCCACTAATAGAATTACAAGAGTCCTGATAAATAAATGTGCTAATAGTTCCAGGTTCGAATCTTGACGATGTAATCCAAAATGGCTGACAATGTCACGTGATGCTGTTCTTGTTTTATTATCGTCCAAATGAAATTATGAATACAGGTTCTTTTCCGAATAATTCCTCTTGCAATGACGAAATGAATTGACACAATGTCCAGTATAAAGTAATTAAAATTATAACTCAAACAGAAAAACACAACTATCAGCTTTAAAAGCCCAGATTCTACTGAACCTCTCTTCCAGTACACTGATTTAAATACCCGTTTTTAATATGTAAACAAGGGATCACGTGATTTTCTAGAAATTGATAGAAGGTCAGAGGAAAAGTCTTCCCTCACCAAATCACGTACTCAAAGAAAGATCTAGATATTTCCTACCCCCAAGAACTAAAAACAAAAAGTTGTCCTTGAAATTAACCAATAGTTTTAGAAGCTTGCTGACAATGTCTAAAGCAGGGTCAGGAATTAGGTCAACAAGCCAAGGTCAACCTGTTTACAGCTAGAGTCTAGGTCAGCCTGAATTTTCCAGAAAAATCTCCCAATTAATGAATATTAAACCCTAAAGGACAAATTTGGATTTAACAATTAAAAAATAAATAATTTAAATCCAATAGACGTAACAACGTGTTTGAACAACTTTTGCTCATCGTACAAATATGTTAAAGCGCTCAATATGTTAATAATAATAATAATAATAATAATAATAATAATAATAATAATAATAATAATAATAATAATAATATAATAATAATAATAATAATATATTCACAAAATACGGTTAATAATGTATAAAATGTCAGTCCTGAGTTTAAACTTGACTTTTATTATCAACCAATCAAAATCTGTTTTATAAACGTAACGTTACTTCATTGGATGAGCACAAAAAATGGGAAGCTTAAACTCAGACTCAAGCCTTGTTGACTCTCCAGGCCTGGTCAACTCTGCCGCTAAACAGGATGAAAGTCTAATGGATGAATGATGCTTCTGAGTGCTTAATCTAGTCGAAACTAGTTGATTTAATCGTGTGTCTTTCATGATGTGTCACTTTACATTACAAAGAATAACGCTACACAAGATCCAAACTCTAGTCTTCTGCGTAGCTGTCATATTCACTTACCACACACTGAAAGTCAAACAACCATCCGTGGTTGTAAGTGGAGTCTCATATGCCTTGACCACTTCAAATTAATTTTGAAAAACTTCTTTAAGAAAACTTTCCAATGCCTATGTATTTTTGTTCAAAAGTGTATTGTTTATTTCTCAGATGACCTTTTACCGAAACTAGGAAACGGAACGTGCAGGTCAATTTTTTGGATTTATCTTTAAACCTGTCAACTGTCACCTTGATATTACAATTTATCTTTAAACCTGTCAACTGTCACCTTGATATTACAATTTATCTTTAAACCTGTCAACTGTCACCTTGATATTACAATTTATCTTTAAACCTGTCAACTGTCACCTTGATATTACAATTTATCTTTAAACCTGTCAACTGTCACCTTGATATTACAATTTGTTTTATATATTCCTTCTGCGAAGGAATTTATCAGAATTTTCGACTTTGCATGTCGTCATCCACTTTGATTCAATCTTTGAATTATCCCGTGTTTATTTCTAAACTTACGTCCAAAGGTTTGTCTATATCAGGTAACATGATTTAAACGTGTGGAGTTGTGATAACATGGCGTAATTTACAGCTCAGAAAGGATTGGTAATAGTATCGGGATAACTAATACTGTGAAAATGAAGGTGGTAATACTAGTTTTATTTTTCCTCTGCAAAGGTAAGTGGAGGCAGAAGTTTACCAAAAATCTGTAAAATTATTGGGGTCTGTCAGATAGTCAAAGAAATAATGATATGTTGTGAAACAATATACCATATTTTCATCCATCTTTATTTTTTACTAGCTTAATGTAACATTGTTTTTATTGTTTTTTGCTGTGCTCGCGATTATCCATATACCAAAATTAGTAGAAAAGTTAGCCAGACAGTAAAATATATACTTAAAAATTTGAGTAATTTATTTTGTGAAAGATTTATAATATAACGTTATAATTTGTTTCTTTGCGGGGTAGAGTTGGGAGTTTGGGTGGGGGTAGGTGTAGAAAGTGCTTGCAATTATCCAAGTTATACCAAGTACAATAATTTTAACTTTTAAATTTTCTTACTTTTAATTTTCATTAATTAATTTAGATCCGTACAATAAAACTGAAGAAAAACTACTTGTTGCAAAATTTAGCGATCCATGACTTGTCGGTAAAGTTGGATATTTACTTGTGTTGTTAAGGATAGGTTGCATACGACGCAGGATTCACTGAGAAATAAGTCATCAGAAACTGTATATGTACAATCGCACTGTTATTGGCAGGTATGAGATAAATATCATTGTCAATCAATTACATCATTATGTATTATGCCGAATTTGATAAGGCAATCAAAAAGCCCAATCCATGCAAATTTAAGAATCGAGATAGAATAGATTCCAATTTGTTCAAAACAGACATCGATCAAGGGCAGCTCGAGAAATATCACTTACATGAGAACGTAAACAAGTAGGTATAAGGTTTGCGGAATGGAAACCCTGGAAATGTTCCATTATTTTTGCGCTTATATTTTGGCCAGGATGCGTCATCACCAGCTCAATCCTGCCCACCCCACCCCATCAGGATCTGCCCCTGTATTGATAGGTTACATTTTAATCAAGTAACGTACACAATGTATTCAGATTGAAATGTTTCAATATATGGGAAGACATTGATAGTCTATCAGTATTGTATAAGTCATGAGTATTGTATAAGACATGAGTCAAAGATGAAATATAGTCTATCAGTATTGTATAAGTCATGAGTATTGTATAAGACATGAGTCAAAGATGAAATATAGTCTATCAGTATTGTATAAGTCATGAGTATTGTATAAGACATGAGTCAAGGATGAAATATAGTCTATCAGTATTGTATAATTCATCAGTATTGTATAAGACATGAGTCAAGGATGAAATATAGTCTATCAGTATTGTATAAGTCATGAGTATTGTATAAGACATGAGTCAAGGATGAAATATAGTCTATCAGTATTGTATAAGTCATGAGTATTGTATAAGACATGAGTCAAGGATGAAATATAGTCTATCAGTATTGTATAATTCATCAGTATTGTATAAGACATGAGTCAAGGATGAAATATAGTCTATCAGTATTGTATAAGTCATGAGTATTGTATAAGTCATGAGTCAAGGATGAAATATAGTCTATCAGTATTGTATAAGTCATCAGTATTGTATAAGTCATGAGTCAAGGACGAAATATAGTCTATCAGTATTGTATAAGACATGAGTCAAGGATGAAATATAGTCTATCAGTATTGTATAAGACATGTGTCAAGGATGAAATATAGTCTATCAGTATTGTATAAGTCATGAGTATTGTATAAGACATGAGTCAAGGATGAAATATAGTCTATCAGTATTGTATAAGTCATGAGTATTGTATAAGACATGAGTCAAGGATGAAATATAGTCTATCAGTATTGTATAAGTCATGAGTATTGTATAAGTCATGAGTCAAAGATGAAATATAGTCTATCAGTATTGTATAAGTCATGAGTATTGTATAAGACATGAGTCAAAGATGAAATATAGTCTATCAGTATTGTATAAGTCATGAGTATTGTATAAGACATGAGTCAAGGATGAAATATAGTCTATCAGTATTGTATAAGTCATGAGTATTGTATAAGACATGAGTCAAGGATGAAATATAGTCTATCAGTATTGTATAAGTCATGAGTATTGTATAAGTCATGAGTCAAGGACGAAATATAGTCTATAGATTCTACAAGTTCCGTATGTAACAACAACAAAAATTGGAATGGATGCAACAACAACTCCGATTGGTGTGCCCATAAGAGTTTCCAGAATTATGATTTCCACGACACTCAAACCAGCCGTGACTGCTGCGACGATTCTGTAAACAGCATCTACGACCATAGACAATATGCAAATTTCTGGCGTTTGTGCGTTCTGGTGCCCTTACACCACATTCATATAACACCATGGTGATTAAGCATTAAATAATATCTGAAACTATCCTCACCCAGAAATTGTTTCAAGGATACGTTCGTTTTTGTTAAATGTCATTTCAGATATTTATTTGTCTTATGTGACTGCATGTTTAACACATTCGATGGGAAATGTAACAGCTAGGAATTTCACTTTGTCATTGTAGAAAGAATAAGTAAGTACTTTCATTCCTGGTGACGCAATATACGATCGTGCTATTTCACGTGTTAAATGTAATATAAGATCGTGCTATTTCACGTGTTAAATGTAATATACGATCGTGCTATTTCAGGTGTTAAATGTAATATACGATCGTGCTATTTCACGTGTTAAATGTAATGATTCCAGCTGGCTCTGAGTTTGTTTTATTATACTGACGTGGTCACAACTGTTAATCTCGTTAGCAATACACTATCATCGTGTAGACGATGGTTAGTTAACCACGTATTACACCGATATGCATCAACAAGTAGAACTAAATTACTAGTAATGTTAGTATTACTGGACAGCCGATCCAACACCTTGTCAGAATCCATAACGTATATGTAATAGTAAAATCTAATCTTCAGTACAAATGCCAAAGACGGTTAATAATATTTCTTATGGTTATTACTCTATATTCTTTATTTAGTCCTTGCTAATCGTAAAAATGCCTGCAACCAAATAAAGTAGTTTTAAATGAGTCATCAGAAGAATCTGAACTAAATGCAGTATTCCGTCAGTCTATTATTTGGATTTCAGTATTTTGGGTTTTACAATGATTTTCGTGTTTCAACTAATTACATAGTAAAAGAACAACTCGTGTTGCAGACGACGCGTACACATAAATGAAATAATATCCTAATATATTAGCAACAAGTCTAATCATGATATGGTGTCAACACATTTCATTACTAGGTGTTTAAAATTTCCATACAAGCAACTAACGCGCTGGTGTCTCTGATTGCCAAGTTTCAATGATTTCAGCCAGGTTCCTCAGTCTGACAATGATATATTGCATGTCCAAGTTAGACGTCTTAATGTTGTCAGTTCTATCTCCATAAATCATCAGCTCGCAGTGGTGTGTGTGTGTGTGTGTGTGTGTGTGTGTGTCAAAGTCAGCAACAACTCGGCTAGCAAACTCAGCCAGATACTCTTGTTACCATGTCTGGTCAGATCAATATCATCTCCGAGTCGTCGGGTGACTGAGCATTCATAAATGTCAATAGGTATTATTATTACGGACTGTGAATAAAAATCAATACTCGCACCTGGTGTTGGGAATCCTGCGAGTGCTTGCAAGGCTAAAACAACAATTTATCCGAAGATGGTGCCGTCCATCCAATAGTGTTAAAGTGATTGCAAGGAAACGAAATATGCTTCCTTAATGTTTCATGACATCTTTTCAGGCCACATACAAATTTGCAATCATTATGTGGCGTTGATGTATGCAAATTTCAAATTATTGTACCAGCGAAGTTGTCAATATCAATGGGGTGGTCCCGGATAACGTGTCTCGTGACAGGGTATAATTTTATATAAACTTTACAGGGTATATTGTAAATTTTCTACAGGTGCGTCAATGATCCTGTTTGGATCACTCAAGCCCTGCTGTAACAGTCTTGTCGGGGAGATCTACAACAATGTATCTATATTCCGCAGTATCAGGTCCTATGTGTGCTTTGAAGTACGTGTCCATCACTGAATCTCTAATCCGGCACAGATGCTCGAGGTTCAAGTAGTAAATCGGGTGCAGCTGAATCATACTGAGAAATATGCAAGCCTGTGTCAACATTTTAGTCTATGTCTAGGTATATGAACCGTCGATGATACACACGTGTGGTTTGTTATTGGTAAAAGTTGAACAAAAACTTTTTTCTGTGGATTCTCGATGACTTTTAACATTAGCGAGTGTGCACTGAAACCTTGCTCAATACGTCATTGCCGCGATCATTCGGGATCATCGCTTTGGTGTGAATCTGTGGTCATTACGAGAAGTAAAATTATATATTTTCTTCCTGACATAAATTATGTTAACCGTGTGTCTGTAACTAGTGACAGTCTTATTGTTGGGATCCAAACTTTGATAGCACCACTGAACCGTCCCTGAAAACAGGATCATCATGCAAAACTACATCATTAGCGATGCACATTCAGATTACCGTGACTGTGACTTTGGCCCCAACACAATATATATATATATATATATATATATATATATATATATATATATATATATATATATATATATATATATATATACAAAACCAAAATATTCCAGAGAATGGAGATATGGAGGAAACCTCCCCTCGCACGTTAAACTTTACTCTATGTTGTGTAAAACCGAAGTTAAAAATTTGGAATACTTTACATCATACCGAATATAGATGCATTATTGTAAATCTCCATTATTGCACGACTTGAGTGATCTAAACATGGTCATTGATGCACCTGTTGAAAATGTACAATATACCCTGTAAAATTTGAAATAAAATGTCATATAGATTTTATGTCTGATATAAACTTCGATCCGCAGTCTGCTATGCAATAACTGCACCGAGTACTGAAAACAATACCATACACTCACGTAAAAAGTTTCTGTATGTGTTACCTCGAAAACGTTAATGTAAATCATAACCATGCTAAACAATAGTGATTGTGTATGAATTTCGAATTGCATGTGAACCTTGTCAGAGGGGCTCCGAGTGTCCGAGTGGTCTAAAGCGCTCTCCGTTACGGATCACTGCCATATCACCTCTGTCTGCGTGGGTTCGAGTCTCCTATTCGGCCAATGTGGGTATGTGAGAAAGGTTGCCAGTAGCTTCTCGTGAGTCGGTGGTTCTTTCCGGGGGCTTTTGCCGGGTTCTTCCTCTACCATTAATATTGGCCGCCATGTATAGCCAATCGTTTGCTGAAAAATGGCGTTAAACCCTACAACAACAAACTTGTCTGAATCTGAAAACGTGTGTCCATAGTTGTGGATAATAGAGGCGTTTTGAAGTTAAAAATCAAGGTCATAGTATTTTATCCCTCATGACAATCATCTTGCCTGTTGTAAACGTCCACAATGTTCGATTGTGCGTGATGTGAGGACTATTTCTTGTAACCTAGATCAGTACCCCAAAAATAAAATCGCCTATTTTAGCACTAGTCTGTCAGTATCAGTAAGATAAGAAAAGTAAACCACGTTGAAATACTATTAGGAATTGATCTTTTAGTAAAATTAATAAGATTACAATTTTCCTTAAATTGTATTATTAAAGTAATGTTTTATTTATTTATATTTAAGTAGTCTCTAAAATATATTAAAGGTAATTTCACTTGTTTTTGAAGCACAACTATATAGAATAGAAATGGTTGCTGAGAAAGTGAAAAAAAGGCAATGTATATAGCCATACAGTATAAGACTGATAAAAATAACTAAAAGCTATACGAATGTACATTGTTGTGTGGAATATAAGTGTATGATGTTACTGGAAGACATTGTATGCTGTTTTGCAGATTCAATAAGAACTCCCTAGCTGCTCTGTGAGAAGTGTATAGTTCTACAAACCAGACAAATTTCAAGATTACGCATTAGCGAATTTCCGATCCGGTGACTAAGACTGAACCTGGCCTTCTGTTAGTGACGTAAACAAAATGGTTCTTATCTAATGTTGAACAGACATTGCTGCTGGCTTAGTATTAGGTGATTACCATATTTGGTCCTGACTTGCGCCTAGCGAGTTTAAGTAAGAGGCGTATATTGTCTAGGTCAGTCCCTTATACTTTGAAGCTAGCGGCGTGTTCGTTTTTCATTACAGGTAAGAACGGTATATGTTGTAACTTTTAGAAATAGGTATTTTTAATGTTTGAGATTTTAATGGTAAAATTGATATGTTTGCAACATCGTTACTGAATTCTTTTATTTACAATATATATATTGTAATAGAATGTTTTATGTTCATATTTAATTATATTTATGTAAGTTTTACGGTAAAGGTTGAATTCGCTACCAACTTCATGTTTTGATTTAATGATTGAAATAAAGTATTCTTTAAGCAAGAAAGAGTAATATCTAGCAATATATTCTAAATTATTATTCTATTTTAAAATGAGTAAAATGCATTAATTATTATATTTTATACTTTTGGCTATCTTGAAATTGATCGAGAATTAACTATTTGTATGGTATTCTAAAATGCAGAAGTTATACGAATGAACGAAGTTGGAAAGCTTAATAAGGAAAATATAATATGTATTTCATGAATTTTGATTATAACATTTTTAGATGTGTTTCTAGACAGTAGTAATATATATGTGTGTTGATTATTTAAATAAAGTCCCTTATAACTTTGAAGCTAGCGGCGTGTTCGTTTTTCATTACAGATGTAGCTGTCTTGTCATCGCGGCCACACTCTTTTAAGAGAGCCTGAACTCTTTCCTCTCTCCCTCTCTCTCTCTCTCTCTCTCTCTCTCTCTCTCTTTCTCTCTCTCTTTTCTTCTTCTTCTTCTTCTTCTCTCTCTCTCTCTCTCTCTCTCTCTCTCTCTCTCTCTCTCTCTCTCTCTCTCTCTCTCTCTCTCTCTCTCTCTCTCCATGGATATTGACGCTCCTTAACATACGAGTAATGCCTTCTCATAGCAAGAAATGAGAAGAAGGTTATGAAAAGCTAATCACAACATACATAACAGAAAATTTTCATAACGATACTAATGATATTACTTCAATTCCACGGCCATGGCTAGCTTCAACAACTGAATATATCAATACGTTAGACTGCAGAACTATTCAAAAGTGTTGCAGAAACAGATACACGTACATCACGGACGAAAATGTTATGAAGAAAAATGCTTTGAAATATGTTGACTAAAAATGACTATGTTTCAGTTGGGACACCTCTTTAGATATAATGCCTGAGGCCTGCTCAGATGACAAATTTAGAAAAGATAAGATTCCATTAAATTTTCAGTATGTTGTTTATTATGAGTTTGGAAATATCATGGTGTCATAAATACAAAATTGTAGTAGTGTTCTGCGTCAATCAGATATGCCTTGGATTTTCGCATAGCGATGTCAATGCTTGCTATGTAACAAATCAAAAATGCAAAAAGGTAAATACTTTCTTTCAGAGTTTTGTAATTAACTTAAGTTATCACATACATGTTACAAACCAACTGCCTACGAAGACACCGATTGCATTAATCTGCTTTATGACTGGTTGGGTGGAACCGCAAAATTGTGTACGACGAATTAAGATTGAAAAATGCAAAACCTATGGTTTTCTCAGAGGAAGATTAAATACATTTTAATTTAATAAATGCACCATTTTGAAAGCTAAAACGATAACAAAAAGGCAATGGCTGAAGGTTTTCTTATAGCGAATGCATATTGAATTTGATACATCAAAAATATATTACATTCTTAAATTATGACTTTTCTGGTTTTTATAGTCATATGTTTATCAAGACTCTTGACAAGCTGTTTCAGATTAATAGACAGAAACAATGAATAGAAATTTATTTTATATAGAATTATGGGAACATCTAAATAGTAGTGTGGCAAAAGGTTAGATTATTAAAAATTTATTTTGAAAAAAATACTTGCATGTTTTGGAGACATGACATAAAACAGTGTAAGAAAGAAAGTTACCCCATATAATATAGCAATAATTAGGTGTACTGAAACAACCACACAGGAAGTTATAATTGTAAGTATGTATACATGATGTCATTAAACATTCCAATCTTCAAATAGTATGTGGCACCTTCATTACCATTATGTGATGAAGGATATTTCAATGTCATGTGACACTTGTTTTGAAAGTTCAGTAATGTGTCTAGTAAAACTACAAAATGGATCCTAAGTATCATCTTACCACAACGAGACTGGTTCACTGTGGTGCATCGTAAGACATTTGAGACTGGTTCACTGTGGTGAATCGTAAGACATTTGAGACTGGTTCACTGTGATGCATCGTAAGACATTTGAGACTGGTTCACTGTGGTGAATCGTAAGACATTTGAGACTGGTTCACTGTGGTGAATCGTAAGACATTTGAGACTGGTTCACTGTGGTGAATCGTAAGACATTTGAGACTGGTTCACTGTGGTGAATCGTAAGACATTTGAGACTGGTTCACTGTGGTGAATCGTAAGACATTTGCGCTAGAAATCCAACACAATGTGATAGTGTTACTGATAATAGAGTTCATGGCGAATGATACTAAGTAGATAATCAAAGATAATCAAAGTCAAGTAATGCCTTCTATGCAGAATATATTAAAGTATATATGACGGCAAATTACATTCATATTGATATACCATGAACCTTTATCTTATAAAACTTTGTGGATAGACTATAACAGATTTCATGCCAGTAAAACGATAGGGAATATAAAATATTTGTCGGACTTTCAAGTCCCAATTATGTTAGTCTTAGATGCAAGTAATTACCGGTAAATATATTGCAGTGGTGTATGCAGTGGACCATTTTACGAATTGTAATTGGGTTTAACATCATCAGTGTAATGGGTTCATTCTGTCACAACTGTGCGGAATGAATGGCGACAGGTAAAGTAAACATGTTCTTCTATCGTCTTCTGTTAAGTGGACTCTAGCAACAAGACAGCCCGATTTTTCATATAAGTAAGTGTGTATCACCTTCTTACCTTTCTGACATATAGTTGACTAGATTCGAAATTTGATAAATGGATATTGAGAATAATTGAGCACTGAGAATTAATGAAATCAGGCATAAAACAAGGCGAGTGTGTGTGATATTAATTTTTAACAATGTTTCAGTCTTTGCTTTGATGTATGCAGTTTATAGTGATGTCTAGCACAGGGGCATCATGCTGCAGACATATAGCATCTAGTCTCTTCATCCGACACCTGCCGACAGTTATAAAACTAACCGCTTAAGAGCCATGTGAGGCAGCTGCTAGAACAAAACAAGATGAAAGATAATGTCCAATCTATCTATCTATCTATCTATCTATCTATCTATCTATCTATCTATCTATCTATCTATCTATCTATCTATCTATCTATCTCTCTCTCTCTCTCTCTCTCTCTCTCTCTCTCTCTCTCTCTATATATATATATATATATATATATATATATATATATATATATATATATATATATATATATATATATATATATATATATATATATATATAGTCGACTGCAGGGACAAACTTAGAGACCAGCAGCAGGGAGGGCGTAGTATCCGACAACCTTTAATAGAGTCGTCCATTTGGCAATCAAAGGCTTCCTCCAAAATCGTAAAAAAGCGTATATTTGGCAAACCAAGGCTTCCTCCAAAATCGTAAAAAAAAGTTTCCTTTGGGGACGCAAAGTCGTTGTCGCACCCTCCCTGCTGCTATGGGGTTAAAAATCCTTTTTACGATGAAAATCCTTTTAGGATTTCACAAACAGACTAATTTGTTAAACCTCACCTCGTAAATCAATTAGATTATTGGATTGGTCAGTGAGTTTAAAATTAATTCTCGTTAACGAATCATTATGACATCGCATATAGACTGGAATAGTTGGATCCTCAGTTATTAGAAATCCTGGTGGAGCTGTTGATGCAAATTAATATAAAATATATCCTTGTTGGGCTTGATTTGATCTTTCGAGATTTATTTGGTAAACTTCCTTCGATAACATCACATACTAAATTCAATGCGATCACCGAGGATATATTGACGTTTTGAGGAGCGATATGCCGCCCGCCTCCGTCTGGGTCATTATTATATTTGAGGATGGTTGTTTGTTGTTGTGTTTTTTTTTCCATGCGTCGTAAATCCTTTTAAAACCATCATTGATGGCATCATTGAGTTTTTTCTTTAGTTCGGGTGCATTATATCCTGGCAAATTAAATGTGGGAATATCCTCTACGCGTATATTATATTTTTTTTTTTTACAAACTGTTCTCGTTTGAGGATGATCATCACCTAATATAAGTTGAACCATTCGTAAATTAAATTATTCCATATCGGCGATAATTTTATTACATATCTCTGTGTACCTGATGACTTTCTTTCGGTTGGGAGGAATCGTTCTGATTGCTGTTTTAAGATCATTTCTAATTTCCTCAAAATCGTAATTCATCGCTGTAAACTGTTTGTAATTTCTGGTGTAAAATATCCTATATTATTAGCTTCTGCTAGTTTTCTTAAAATATTAAAAATCTAGCGGTAACTCATATGTTAATTTAGGACGAGGGGGTAGTATTTGGGATAATAGGGTTAGAGGGAAAATGGATGATAACGCTATATTATAACCGTAATAACTCTCCTTCGTGGAAGTATAGTCGGATTTTTGTGGTTCAGGTAGTGGAGTTTCTTCAGGCCAACCCTTTATTGTCTTTATAGAACTCTGATAGATATCTACGGCATACCCGGGCGAGTTTATCTCAATGGCAGATGATAACGTCGGCTCATGAACTGTTATAGCGATTTTCGATTCTTTTCCAGTAATGGATTTTATTCTGCGTTATAATTCATTATTGATCTGTTCGATTTGGTAGGACCTAGATGGTAACGAAACAACGTTCCAATCTGGAGTACTATCGGGTTATTTTTTACTCGCAAACACCAGGAAATTATTCGGTTGTTGACCACCAAATGCCTATGATCTAATGTTAGGCCAACTGTGATACACTCGTAATTTTGCTAACGCTATTTCCTTCACGGGAATCGCAGTAGGGAAATTGACACTGAATTCAGGATTCGTTATTGAGATCATGCTGGTTTTCACCGGGATTGTGTTTTCCGCTATTCGTTGAAGTAGTTCTTGCGATGTCGCCATTATTATATTCGTGTTGTCGCTCTAATTTTGACATCGCGGAATCATAAACACGTACCATCGCTGAGAACTCACTATCGGATATTAATGTGTCATCGAGTGACGACGATATCATCGAGGATAATTGGGAGTATGCGGTTGACACAACATGAAATTTAACTACGTAATCTTGCAGTTTACGCTGGCTGCATGATGATATATTTTTTTGTTATAATCGAAATAATTCCCGCGATTGTTGTCGCCGCTGATATACTAATTGGAACAGCTATCGGGGAAACTATTGTCACCGAGGAGAATATAATACCAGCTCCGGTGATTACACATGATACCGAGTACACGGTAACATCAACTGCGGTTTTTTTAGTTTAGTTTGAAATTCTCTGACCTGATCATAGCGATACTGCTGTGATGACATTTGATTTATTACAACAGAATTCAATTTAGTTGTTTACTTTAATCCGCTACGAATTCCACATACCATGTTACTGAAACCCTAGCCAAATTATTATCAGTGGATACTATCGTGAATTGTTCAATTGTTCCCTTGTCCCTTGACGGGGCGATTTTACATTCAATCTAAAACCAATCATAAATCCAACAAAATCAACCCGGCTTGAATGCAAAAGACATTTCACACCGAGTGTGACGATGTGTGATATATGATTGGTTTCACGGTTTGAATTTCGAATAGTTAAAGCCCCAATACTATAGGAGATAATATGATATATAAGCTAACTAATACACAAAAACCAATGACAGAGGTGTGCGATTTTATTCTTTGGGTACTTAATTATGATTATTGACAGCGTTTAAAAAAAAACGAATACTTGAAGGAAAAAAAACATCAAAAGAAAAAGAATTCAATTTTTATAATGCTATATATTTGATTCATTTTCTCATAAACAAATTACTTAATTATTTCCATAGAGATCCGTGACAGCTAAACAACAACAAAAAAGAACATTCTGTCATCGAAAAATCCCATTGAGATCCGTAACTCTTTCATAAATCATACCGCACGAGTCATTCCCCTTAATGCTATATACATATAGTACAAAATAGAATTCAGACGTATGTAAATTTAATCCTGTTTTAAATTTTTTTTAGAAAAAGCCGATCGGGTTATATTCTCTGCTACTCATTGTACTGAGGCTCTACAAATATCGAAATATTTTCCGGCTTCAGTCATTGATTGAAATACTATTTGCCCGTTATTTTCTGTATTAAATGATTTTATAAGTTTCGCATTTTTCGAGTGTTTTCCAGTCCCACCTCGTTTAGTGTTTTCACTTTGTGAAATAGCTTGTAGATTCGATAAAGAATTATCGGTTTTAATACCATTTATGTGATCAATAACAAAACCATCCTTGATCAATCCATTAAACACCTCGTGGACAAATCTGTGATTAAGATAAGTTTTCCTTCCAGCGGTAAACCTCAAATATCCTTGATTACTCACAACACCAACTGGGTTCTTCAGCCTGCGGTGTCTGACAATACCGTCACGATACTCTTCATAATTGGTAATCACGGGATGTGGTTGAAATTCTTGGTTCATTTATATACTATAATATTATTTGTCTAATTAATTATTTGGTTGAATTATTACTTGGAAATCTATAAATATAGTCTTGAGGTGTTCTTATGATTTTATCCTGGACAGAATCAGGGTCATTGATGGATTCTTTGATGGAGTTTTTGATGGAGTTTTTAACTCCATTATCATAACATCGCTTTAGCTCTCTGTATCGTTTACCACCACAACTGAGACGCAACTGCGATTTACCACGCACACCTACCCCACATCGTATGCAGGTAGCGGACCTAAACTCCCACGACGTACGCTTTGTAAATGATATCCACAGGATTCATTTCTGCATGATTTGTTACAAGCGGTTACTGATCCTATCTTAAACCATTTGCAATGATTCATTATATAATAAATTTTTTATATAACTACTTGTTTTAATTATAATATGGAGGAGTTCGAGAGATTATCGAAAATTACGGCTTGGAAAAGAATGAATTCAATCTCGATAGAGTCTCCACTGATGTACCAAAGAGTCTAATAAGTGATAGAAGCATGTTGGGTAAAATCCCTGATGGTTGTAATGAATTCAAGCGTGATGGAGCATCTCAATGTTGGCCGACATTTCGAATTGTTGGTAGTGTTGATGCTACCATGAAATACGAAAGATCAGCAGTGATAATCTCACATCTTGACAAAAAAAAGTATTTTTTTAGAATAAAATTCATTATCCGCTCAGAAACGGGGAATTGGATTATACGCGACAAATTTGAACCCATCCTGAAAAATAAGAGATCTGTCACTGTGAGTCATGATTCCAATCCAGGAATTCTGACTGGAATTGACAAACCGTATTACGAGAGGTCCTATCCAGTAACAGCGGTTGTTTATGGGATCTATCCGATAAATAATAAACCGAGTATTGAAAAGCTAAAACCAATGAAATGGTCAGGGAGAATAAATTGTGTAGCAGAACGAATAATAGAACATTTCACAAATGCGTTGCGTGGAAACAAATTGACCGACCTAAGACACACAAAAAAAATAAACGAATGGGGATTAACAGTGAAGGTGTGCGGAGCAACAATTCAAGATATGAACAAATTAGAAAAATCATTAAGATTCCCAATAACCGTAATGACGATAACAGGAGAGGTATTACACGAATCAAAATATAAATCAAATGGAGCTCCAATCAAAATTATTGACCATGACGAACACGCGTGGACACCTGCGGTAACAATATTTCGCGGGATAGAACCGTAAAATATTACACGGGAAATCTATTTGACTTTTTTACGAGTTAAGTAAAAAAGATCCTGTGTCAGTGTGGTTACTTCACATTTTGAAGACGAAGAGGGTATATTCAATCAATTTGTAAGAACCAATGACGAATTATACCGTACTGAAGCCCTCCACAACGAGATGAAAAAACTAGCTAGTGGTTTTTCAACGGATTACGACGAACAATTATTAACAAACTGTTTTACAATTCCGTCAGTTGCAGCTCATTTCACGAGAAAGAGAAATCTATGGAAACCAACAAGCGAATAATTTCTATCAGATATCGAATCAAGCTGCATCGAGTACAACCATGTTGGATTATGGAATACAAAATACGACCCCGAAAGTATTATTTCGATTGATATCGTTGCGTGTTATCCAGGGAGTTTTCTTGGGTTTGGAAAGTGCTCTGAGTACTTCAAAAGATTTGGACATCACACACATGAGATGACCCCTGTTGCGATTAATGAACCACTGCCTGATTTTGATCTCACCGGATTCGCTTGTGTGGTATCATTTGAACTGGCTAAAGGACTTCATCCTTGTTGTTATGTTTGGTTTGGTAGACACATCTCTGGAAAACACTGGATGCCAATAGTGTTATTACAGTATATAATTGATTCTAAAATGCTGATATCGCTGATTGTCACTGAAGCAATTATATCATATCGAGCGGAGACTGAAGTCTGGTTACCACAACCCAATAGTCTAGATAGTATAATCAGCGAAAACAAAAAACAATTCCCTGATCACGACGAAGAATATATCTTGATACGGTATAAAGAAATATTCGAAGTTAGAAATAAAGACGCAAAAGATTTCAGTAGAAAAATAAATGGTAAGTTCACACAGGGTGGAAAATACGACCATAAACGATATTCTTCGCGGTTGATTATAGATGACGCTGAATACGATTTTATAATCGCAGATGTAACATCTAGGGGTATATACGTCGATCGTAAAGACGCTTTCCTGTCCGATGGAACCAAATTGGGTACAATTGTACTTACACAGATTGAGAAAATCCTCAATACACGTACTTAAGGTCGTCTATGCTGGCTTGGGCTTCTATTAATTTACTTTCGATGATAAATAGATTCATTTTATATAGACGTAACATATAGCGAAGCAGTGGCTGAATTCACTAATTAAGACGAGAGTTGGGGATCATGGAGAATTAAAAAAGAAATACTGCGTGATTATTCCAAATCAGCTGATGTTACAATTGAAAAGAATTACTTGAAAAATAATCAGATATCAGAACTATTTAATGCACCGTCATGTTCTGATCCAATATGTAGGCATAAAATCAGTTACTTAAACGGCTGTGGTGGGTCAGGAAAGACTACTCGTGTGATTGAATTATTTCGAGGGAAATCAAACATGATTGTGTTAACACCAACACACAGACATGCAAGAGAGATGAAACAACGAGGAATTCAGGCTTGCACTTATCAGTTTCTTTCGATGGAAAGGTGACGAATGGACTCCTGATCGAAAGGGTGAAAAAATTATTCCTGAAATCATTATTTGGGATGAGATATGCACGGTGTCGTTAAATGTATTACAAACATTTCTCGATTGGTTATTACTAGCGAATACAAAAGTGATAATGTGTGGCGATCATGGTCAACCACTACCATTTGTCGGTTTGTCTCCACATAATTGGCTGAAGAATTTTGTAGACTATTATGAAGAAATTAATACCGATCATAGAGCACTTGATGAACAATTACGCGAGTTCAAGAAACTAATCAGATTACAACCGGATAGAATCCAATGTAAAATACGTCACGTGAAATAATTTCGGAAACTCCATTAAATGATTTCTGGGAAGCGTGGAGACCAAACGATTTGATAGTGGCAAGTAGAAAGATAGTCAGACACTTCAGATGAAGTTATTTAACTCGCATAAAGAAAAATTTGCAACACTTCCAGTGCCATTGTGCTATAGACCCAAGGATACACGAAGACAAAATATCGAAGTTGATATTCCAGGACAAAGTGAAAAGCAGAAATTAGTGTTAAATGATATTGTATTAGTTGATATTAGTGCTGTCGAAGATGCATTGCGCGCTGATAAATCCCCATGAAAGTTATGATACGCAGGGACGATACATTCTTCGCAGGGATTGACAATATCCGATACAATTGTCTGGAAAATAGATAATCACATCTAATGGTCGAATTTACTTTATCTTGCAGTGTCCAGAGTACGAAGAATAAATAAACTTCGAAGACATGTTTTAGATTATATTGACACTACAATAAGTGATATTGTCAGCGATGATATAATCAGAAAAAACTCTCTGGTTATAAACAGCAGGATAAAAAAATAACGGAAAACTTGATATTGATACCGAATTTATAATCACAGTGAAACAACAACAGAATAATCACTGCGAGAGTTGCAATTGTATAATGTGTTGGTGTTGGTCGGATAAAGATCCTCGCCAAATTAAGTAGATAGAAAGAATAGCAGTATTGGATAATTTTGATGCTGACTTGTCTTGAGTGCAACAGACGCAGAGGTGCTAGTTAAGACCACGCGGCGGTAATTGAGTATCCTTGTGTATTACTTGTAGTTGTTCACGAGTAAATCGTCGCTGAGGAGCAGTTGAATCCAATCTATAGACTGGCAGTCTACCCGTAGATCGTGTTATACTAGATATTGTATGTGCAGTAATACTCCAAATTTGATCAGTGGCTCTTTTTTTGCCACCTTCGTGTTCTCTTGGTTCATATAAATATCTTACAGTGACATTGCCGAGTACTGGTTGTTTTGAAAAATCATTTTGTGGTTTTACGCGTATATACTTCTTTTTAATAGCGTTGTTAGGTTTCATATTAATTGTTCGAGTAATTATTTAGCGCGATAATTACGCCTGGTAATCTCTTAACCCATTCACGAGATCGTTTATCCTGAATAAATTCCTTCGCGTATTGATATCCAAATAACCGCTCAGCAAGTGTGCGATTAATCGTTTAACAATTGCCTGATCGCGATGTAGTGCAGTATGTCCTCGTCTGATGGTGACATTATGATGCTTCATTGTTGATAACACTGCACCCTGAAATTCCTTGCCAGGATCAACCTGTAATAGATTTGGCCAATGCAGAGGACCTCGTCGATAAATCCTTTGAAACGCAGAAGCCACTTCAGTCGATGATTTTGATTTTAGAGGTTCCGCTTGTTTGTATCGACTCGCAAAATCAACTACGGTTAGCGCGTATTTGTAAAAACCATCATGCGACAGAAATAATATATCAGCCTGATGAACCTCATTAGGTGCGCTGACATCAAAATGCGAGAAGTTAATTTGTTTAGGCGGTGGTAGATACATTTGCCATATCGCCTGTTTGTATAACCAATCCGCTGCAGTGGTATTTTTCACCTTTGCGGCTCTAGCGAGTTTACTGATTGCTGCTTTACCCCTCCAGTATCCTCTTAGAGAATAATAAATAGATTCCATGATGTTATTAATTACCAGCACCCAACATCAATTTACTTTTCATCGCCGATTTTATCAACGATGAAGCCAATTTTTCCTTGAAGGATTTAGCAGTGATAGAATTCAACGCATGAATTAATTTTACATCTGCGATATGTCTGTTTTGCATAGTACATCTTTTATAAACAACATCATGAGCATGACACGCCTTATCAATGGCGTTTATTGGATACTCACCGGGTCGCGGTTGGGTTTGATCATCGAGTCTGATATCGAGTCTAGTCCCGGGTCCACAATAACTATATCCTGGAAGGTGTTTTTCTCCCGGATACTTCGCCTATGGTGTTCCTGGTAATTTTACTAATTTGGCTGCAATATCATCTCCTCGTTTTTTTAAATGATCTGCAGATTTTATAGAAACAAATCTAATTTTTTTGTTCTACATTGTTCACCCTTTCCAGAAAGTGCTGATCTGTTATTTTTAGTTATAATCGTCGTCAAGTCGTTTGTGCTAGTACGCTTCTTACATTTCACACAATATAGATCCATAATTTATTTATAATAACATGAATGTAATTGATTTTTCGGCGACAAAAACACGAGAACCAGTTAAGCATCATGCAGCGCTACCAAATTCCATTCGTATGATTATAATCGGACCATCTGGAAGTGGCAAGACACAACTGCTACTTTGCTGCTACTTAATTTGATAACGAGATGGATGAAATGGGACAAGTTGTATTTAGTAGCCACGAGTGTAGACGATCAGCAATGTTACGAGGTGTTTAAGGATTTTAACGAGAAAGCAAAATAAGAAATCGATGAGGATATTATTGAGTTTATAACCGATATCGAGGAAGCACCGAGCATTGATGTTATTGATGGAAGTATTAACAATTTAGTCGTATATGATGATGTCATGTTAGACAATCAAAAGAATCCCGCTAGGATATTTTCCAGAGGTAGGCATAAAAGCACTGACGTGATATATGTCACTCAACAATACACTCAAATACCAAAGTGATCAGAGATAACTACAATATTCTTGCTGTATTCAACGGAGTTGACACACATACGCTACGAAATATTTGGCAAACTTGGTGCGGCGGTGATATGGATTATAATCTCTTTAGAAATTTCTTTAGTCACGCTCAGTCAATTCCACATGGATTTGTAACGATAAATTTGCATGATCCTAGATCAAGATATCGTATCGGACTTGATCAAATATTCGGTTAAAATCCTAAAACCATTTTTTAACCCCATAGCAGCAGGGAATGTGCGATAACGACTTTGCGTCCCCAAAGGAAACTTTTCTTTTTTTTTTGTTTGCCAAATAGACGCTTTTTTACGATTTTGGAGGAAGCCTGGGATTGCCAAAATGGACGACTCCATAAAAGGTTGTCGGATTCGCCCTCCCTGCTGCTAGATCTAATCGTGTTTTTTATCTTATATGTTTTCAGCATGTTTTTATGTTTTCCAATTTCATTGTTTTTGTCATTTGTTTTTCTGTAGTGTAGTCATATCATTATTGATGGTGTAAAGCGCTTAGAGCTTCGAATGATTTTGCGCTATACAAAGCCATCATTATTATTATTATTATTATTATTATTATTATTATTAGATAGATAGATAGATAGATAGATAGATAGATAGATAGATAGATAGATAGATAGATAGATAGATAGATAGATAGATAGATAGAATGTTAACAAAGATGTATGCTGGAAATACTTAATCTTTAAGAACTGCTTCTGTATGAAAACATATATAAGAAAGTATTATCAATATTTGCGAACACTCCCATATCTCCTGTCCACTTAAACATCATACTTGTTTTTATGATTTCTACCTATTTAACCTTGGTGATATCATAATGCAGTTAAAAGATGTGTATACATGTATACATGTTTCTAGTGTAGGGATTTAAGTTGTCTTGAAATTATTAAATGGCAGGGGGGGGGGGTATAGATAAACACCGGTGTAGACGAAACGTGCATATAAACAGTTGTATGCCGTGTATATACGGAAAGGAATGTTGAAAACAGACTTTAATTCTTTGCTGGATCAATAACAGAAATTACATTCTAAACTGAAGTTATAACAGAGATTTCGTCTAAACCGAACAATAACAGAATTTTCATTTTGTACCGGAGTTAAAACAGAGATGTGGTCTAAACCGGAACAATAACAGAAATTTCATTATAAACCGGAACAATAACAGAGGATTTAAATCTAAACTGGAACAATAACAGAAATTTCATTCTGAATAGGAATTATAACATAGATTTAGTGTAAACCGGAACAATAACAGAAATTTCATTCTAAACTGGAATTATGATAGAGATTTAGTCTAAACAGGAACAATAACAGAAATTTCATTCTAAACTGGAATTATAACAGAGATGTAGTCTTAACCGGAACAATAACATAAATTATATTTTAAACTGGAGCTATAACAGAAATTTAGTCAAAACCATATCATTAATGTAGATTTCAATCTTGAATCACATCATAATTAATATTTCTAGTTCAGTAGCCAGAAATGTAGTTCTAGTCTATTTTTAGAACATTTTTTCTCTCTCATTTTGGTGGTGTGATAGAAGAGTTATATTGATGCAGTTTTGGTAGGGATTTAAAGGTAATTGTTTATTCTTGAGAAAATGAGCTCGGAAAGTGGTTGTCTGTGTGTATTTCGGCAACAGTGCACATTGAGTTATAAGGCCTTGGTGATGATCCGGAAGTGAAATCTGCATTCTGTTTACATGCTGCTGTGTTTACAGTGAATCCTCTCAAAAAATTATACAAATTATGTGTTTTTGTTTAATAATCAAGGAAGCAATACTCTGCGGTATATAATATAAAAAGAGTAATTATCTGTTACAAATAATTGATCCAGATGGAACTGGAGAAAGGAAAGAACATAAAACGTCATCAAAGAAGTACAGAAAACAAATATGTTAACTTCACTGAAAACAATGTTACAACACTGGATGAATTGAATGAACTTGTACATCCGGGATATTTCCTGCGCTCTTTATGCATATATTCAGAGTCCCGTATGCGCGCGTGCTCTGCATTGTTTACAAAACCAACTGACAAAAAAAAAGGCATGACTTTAAAGACCCCGACAGCGCAATCTGAACGATTCCTACCAGCCTCAAGATTTAAAAGGACAAAATAAATGTATAATTCATGTATCTGTGATGGACAATACTTGTATCATGCTTGCAAATCTCTTTAAAAGAAAGGCCGTTGTTTCTCTTCCTATGATGATGTAAACTTCTGCTTTTTTCATGATATTTAACAGTAAAGGAATCAGCGTACGATACGTCTATGACCCATCATCATAAGGAAAATCCTTGCTTTTAATGAAAGAGAGACATATCTTAACTTCGTCTGCTTTCATGCAGATAAAATATACAAAAACAGGTGCAGACATCTGTCATTGTTGTCAGCGCACAGAACCAGGAACAAAAAGTAGAAAAAGAGAATGTACTGGAAACTATAAAAGATCGAAACGTTACGCATGGAGGGGTTCAGGGAAGATAACGAACGTTGATGGAAAATAATTAAGATTATTAAGAAGAAAACTGTTCAAAGCTTAAGAAATCTGGTTTCATTCTTAAATCAACTTTACCGCATACCAGTCTCATGTCAGGTGCTTCATCAAGCAAAACGACAGGGACCTAAAAACACAGACGCGGTCAATTATGAATCTACAAATCTATAAAATAGAATAATAGGCTCACTTGTAATGATAAACATCAAAAACACTCTGACTCTTGAACATACATACACCAGTCTGAAAGTTTAAGTCTAGATTTCAAGTTTCGGATTGACTTAACATTATTAGATTTGGGGATTTTATGATGTTCATTCAGTCCTTCAAGTTCTAATAGTCAGGTATAGAACAGATTCAACAATATGTTTGAACGGGGCTTACAGTCGAAAGAGAATTTATTAAGCAACATATAATATTCTCGACATAATAAGTACTAATATTGTAGAAGATAACATGAAACTGTAACGATGTTGCCACTACAGAATCAGATAGAACATTACGACTGAATGAAGACTACAGTCGATCGAAAACTGTGTATAACATATAATATGCACACGAACACGCCAAAATAAAATAATAAAATTAAATTAAAAGCAAACAACAAAGGCCTTTGATACATAAAAAGTAATGTTCAATATGTTATAAATGTAAGCAAGCGCTAACTTCCATTATAACAAATTTAGAATAATTATTTCTTGTTATAATGTTGCTATGACTTTCTGATCACTGGAGCAAACAGGTGAAAGTTCAAGTTTGTTTACATTTAAATTTGTGCGATTGTTAAAGTTGAATAAAGAGAAGAAAACTGAACGCTAAGTTTAATAAAGGTTTTGTTACAAATATCCAAATGAATATTATTATATTATATTAATTAATTAATATTAATTATATTAAATGAATATTAAAAATGAAATTAAAAATAAAAAAATATCAATTCTAAAAATCATATACTTAAACTATCATAATTTCTTTAAATTCATCCCTGGGTGTGCGTCAGTAACAGGCTCTATGGTTCTGTGAAAGACAAAAATAAAACAAAAAAAAAAAACATATTTGTGAATAACAGTCCTTTAAAGTACGCATAATACAGCCAGGGGTAAACGTTTTGTCAAATTAAATGTCTTTCTCTTATAACCAACTAACAATAAGTTTTAATTCTGGTAGTATTGTTGTTTCATGTATTCATTGTTGTATTAATTTAAAATTTCTCTATTCCATTCTTCAAATATGTATTAATTTTAGAGGGTCGTCATTACGTATCGTTTCTTTATAATAAATTTTGTTAACTATATAAGATTATGTCATTCATGACATTTGTTAGTATCATTACTATTATTTTCTGTCTTTCTCGATTTAAAGTTACATTGCAATTACGCTTTTAATATCTAGAAATCACGTTAAAATAACCTCCATGTTTTCTCGATAAATAAATAGAATTCGAACAAGACAAAATTTAAGGCAAAGACAAACTGACGATAAAGGCAATGTGTGCTAGTTGCACACTCCGCAGAGAAAGCAATCTCACAAAAGTTGAAACATCCATGTACAGCTGAACAATTACAGACAATAGTAAATCTTCATAAAAATAGAACATATTAAAAACTTAGATACTTAAGGATGAATAACAAAAGTTTGAAAGCATCAAAATACGAAAAAAAAAGAAACAAACTAAAAAAACATCAATCCCTAGGAAAGAGATACACAGCGTGACCTATGATATAACAGGTGGTGGTGGAATATCCTTTTTTTGGCGTCTCGTTCTTTCGATCCAGAAACACAGTTGTTTCTTTTTTTAAAAAGTGAATAAGTGACACAAATGGTACAAATCATAATGTCTGACATCAAGATTAACATCAGTAAGGAATAAAAAGATAAAGCCTGTACAATGTTTAAAATACCAAGAGTTCGTTTACATGCAACCCAATTACAGAGATGCCTGTTTTGATCACACAATATTTGTAACGTAAGTACCGATATGTTTGATTGATAACATAATATAAGGTAAAGCTTGTACCTATAGACTAGAAAAAAGTCGACAGAAGCATCAATATTTTGTTCATTGAGCCTATTCTATTTTTAATTAGTTAACCATTGATAACACCAGAGCAAAGAAACCTTTATCGGAAAATTATAACATCGTGCAAAACAAAAGAAAAACTCATCTTGTTAAGTACCTTAACTTCATAGCTTTTAAACCACGTAGCATTATCCTATAGGCCAATATGACTGAAACAAAAACAATTATGAAAAGCATCTAACATATGGAGAGAAAAAAACTCCTATTCCAGTGAGATGTGTGTAAATATAACTGCCTGACTGCCGTTAATAATGGTAAATATAGCACACAGCTAACAGAGATGAAATGTACTCTGTAAAGTTATGTACAAGATACCTGATAAGGAAATAAATCAAGAATAACCATAACAATGATTAAAAATGGCGAACAAACGTATCACTATCGACGATGAAGGATAAACGAGCACAACATTGCAAGAGATGAAACAAAAAAAAAACTACCAATAAACCTGATAAAACATACACACATTGATGCAGACTTGAGTGGAGAAGAGGATTAAATGCAAATAAAGGCGATGTAACCTATTAGAACAGCAAAGAAAAGACAAAGCAAAATGAAAATGGCAACGGTCACCTGCAAACAACTAGAGATAGAATGGAAAAGGTTGCACTCAGAGAGACAGCGACTGAACATTAAGCACTTGGAGTGAATGAAACATCAGGAATAAACGACAATGATGGAAAAATAATTAGAACGATGAGATGAGACATAGATATACTTATCTTCCTTTCTGATTTCGATGCAGTTGTTGCGCAAACGGATTGGCGCGACAATAGAAAAGCTTGTACAGTGTATTGATTGGGGAGGCCAGACAAATGGCCGGAGATGCCAGTGAGGGTTATTTTGATTCAGAATGTATTTACTTGCAGACTGTAGCCAAAGACAAGCTGACTAATTTGTAATAGTAAAGTCAACTATGAAGCACTTGGAGTGAATGAATCACAGACTGATGGCAATAAATGACCAATACCTGGTCTGTTCAAGAAGTATGAAATATTTCTGTGAAGAAATCTTCCTCAACGCTGTTCATTCCGAGCAAGCTTAGTGGATTCGCCAAAATAAGGCTTTTTCATATATAGTGGAAGCAGCCGAGGGGTATAATGTTTTCGACCATGAAAAGCGATACAACGCGTCTTCTAATAAATTTATTTTGTCAAGGGCAATATAGGAAACTAATAAGAATTTAAGGAACACAGTGAGACAAGACAGCTGCTCAGCTAATGACCTAAGGCGATGTTTTAATGACCTAAGTAATGACTTAAGGTGATGTTTTAATGACCTAAGTAATGACTTAAGGAGATGTTATTAATGACCTAAGTAATGACTCAAGGTGATATTATCAATGATCTAAGTAATGACTTAAGGTGATGTTATTAATAACCTAAGTAATGACTCAAGGTGATGTTATTAATGACCTAAGAAATGACTCAAGGTGATGTTATTAATGACCTAAGTAATGACTTAAGGTGATGTTATTAATGACCTAAGTAATGACTTAAGGTGATGTTATTAATGACCTAAGTAATGACTTAAGGTGATGTTATTAATGACCTAAGTAATGATTTAAGGTGATGTTATTAATGACCTAAGTAATGACTTCAAATGATGTTATTAATGACCTAAGTAATGACTTAAGGTGATGTTATTAATGACCTAAGTAATGACTTAAGGTGATGTTATTAATGACCAAAGTAATGACTTAAGGTGATGTTATTAATGACCTAAGTAATGACTTAAGGTGATGTTATTAATGACCTAAGTAATGACTTAAGGTGATGTTATTAATGACCTAAGTAATGACTTCAAATGATGTTATTAATGACCTAAGTAATGACTTAAGGTGATGTTATTAATGACCTAAGTAATGACTAAAGGAGATGCTAGTAATGACCTAAGTAATGACCTAAGGTGATGCTATTAATGACCTAAGTAATGACTTAAGGAGATGCTATTAATGACCTAAGTAATTACTTAAGGTGATGCTATTATTGACCTAAGTAATGACTTAAGGAGATGTTATTAATGACCTAAGTAATGACTTCAAGTGATGTTATTAATGACCTAAGTAATGACTTCAGTTGATGTTATTAATGACCTAACTAATGACCTAAGATGATGCTATTAATGACCTAAGTAATGACTTAAGGATATGCTATTAATGACCTAAGTAATGACTTAAGGTGATGCTATTAATGACCTAAGTAATGACTTAAGGAGATGTTATTAATGACCTAAGTAATGACTTCAGGTGATGTTATTAATGACCTAAGTAATGACTCAAGGTGATGTTATTAATGATCTAAGTAATGACTAAAGGAGATGCTAGTAATGACTTAAGTAATGACCTAAGGTGATCCTATTAATGACCTAAGTAATGACTTAAGGAGATGCTATTAATGACCTAAGTAATGACTTAAGGAGATGTTATTAATATCCTAAGTAATGAATTCAGGTGATGTTATTAATGACCTAAGTAATGAATTCAGGTGATGTTATTAATGACCTAAGTAATGACTTCAGGTGATGTTATTAATGACCTAAGTAATGAGTTAAGGTGATGTTATTGTACTGAAAAGGGTCATAATGTTCGAGACTTTTTTTTAAAAAAAATGAAAGCAGCGAATCAGTCAATCTACATTATGCATATTGTCATTGGTAAAGAGCTAATACGTTTATCAGAAACAGTGAACAAGAAGGAGGTGGGTTTTTTATTATTAAGGATCCATGTGCATACGAAGCCTTAATAGATAAAGACCTGGTTGATAAGTCATGAATCCTTGAAGAGCTGAGCTTAACACTTTATACTTTCAATGGACAGCCTTTGATTCGAAGTCAGCAATTGTATAATTAATCATGTCGTATTACAAGGTTCATTTCTAGATCATACTGGTGTTTGACTTGCCAGCTCAAGCGGTGCTGGGTATGGTCATTATATGCAGCAATGAAATGTAAGGGGGAACCAGACAAGAGCTCTGAAAGAGGACGCTGAAGCAAGTGAAATTAAGAAAGCCGTGTGTAGATATGTGAGAAAGTTTGCTAGTAGTTTCCAGTTGGTTGGGGGAGGGTGTTCCCGGTTTTTTTGTTTCGCTGGCTCCTCCTCCGCACGCTATGCTGTTTGTCATGTATTGTTGATCATGTGTTGCAAAAATGGCGTTAAACCAAACCACTTACTTTACCATTCTTGAAAATGTTGTTCAAATTACGTAACTTTTCTGCTAATAGGGACGGTGTTTTCCATCATATTAATGCATCCCAGGCTATTGCATAAATATGAATTGCAATTAAGACAAGATATGTGGATGTTTATGGTAATTTAAGTTTAAAGCACTTTAAGCGATCATATATGGTAATGTTAGAAACAAATTCTACATATTAAAACAGCTGATACTGCTTATCAGGCTGACCCATTGGATTTGGGTCTCTACCCTGTCATCACTGTAAAGACGTGACTAAATATTGTTAATCGACCCATAGGATTTGGGTCTCTACCCTGTCATCACTGTAAAGACGTGACTAAATATTGTTAATCGACCCATAGGATTTGGGTCTCTACCCTGTCATCACTGTAAAGACGTGACTAAATATTGTTAATCGACCACGACATTGTGTCTGTTCTGTAGTTCTGAAACGTTCGCTCTGGTGTAAAATATAAATCTGTTCTGATTGAGCAGCGGCCGTCTTGAGCCCTACCATGGGTAAATGTTCAGATTATTTAGGAATCTACTGTTGTATTATATGTTATTGTTTGTAAAGTTTTTACCCCTTAACAAACGTCTATCTAACTATCTAATGTTCTTTTAAAAGTAACAGAAAAGTGTGAAAACAACAAGATTTGATAAAAATTAACAATAAATGTATTTCCCTTAAATAGAAAGTGAAAAATGAGGAAACAACCTTAATAAGTACGAATTAAATCAAAACTGTAATCCAAAAAATTAAAAACACAAGTCCTATCAATGAAAAGTTCTAAGTGAATCTTTGTTCAAATCCCAATGAAATTAAAGATGGATGCCGTCTGTACTTGTCAGCGTTGAAGTGATGTGTCAGCAGTCTCTTGTTGAATCACAGAAAATATTATTCCCATATTTGAATTCCGTATAAATCCCAGTGAATGTCTTTGTCCAAAAAATATATCAGAGCACGTTTGTGTTTCCAGAGAACATAAACACTTGAATTCAACAATCTATCTATCTATCTATCTATCTATCTATCTATCTATCTATCTATCTATCTATCTATCTATCTATCTATCTATCTATCTATCCATCCATCCATCCATCCATCCATCCATCCATCCATACATACATACATACATACATACATACATACATACATATATACATATATATATATATATATATATATATATATATATATATATATATATATATATATATATATATATATATCTGTATGACTATGCGCGGGCTTGTGTGTAACAAAAACTTATTATTACGTCAATGATAGTTTTGATAAACTAACCCTTTCAGTTGTTATATTGGTAATATCAGTAGTGATTGATGTGGTAAGGTGAATACTATTGGTAATATCAGCAGTGATTGATGTGGTAAGGTGAATACTATTGGTAATATCAGCAGTGATTGATGTGGTAAGGTGAATAATATGGGTAACATCAGCGGTGATTGATGTGGTAAGGTGAATACTATTGGTAATATCAACAGTGATTGATGTGGTAAGGTGAATACTATGGGTAACATCAGCGGTATTGATGTGGTAAGGTGAATAATATGGGTAACATCAGCAGTGATTGATGTGGTAAGGTGAATAATATGGGTAACATCAGCAGTGATTGATGTGGTAAGGTGAATAATATGGGTAATATACAGGTAAATAAATAATATGGGTAACATCAGCAGTGATTGATGTGGTAAGGTGAATAATATGGGTAACATCAGCAGTGATTGATGTGGTAAGGTGAATAATATGGGTAACTTCAGCGGTGATTGATGTGGTAAGGTGAATAATATGGGTAACATCAGCGGTGATTGATGTAGTAAGGTGAATAATATGGGTAACATCAGCAGTGATTGATGTGGTAAGGAGAATAATATGGGTAACATCAGCAGTGATTGATGTGGTAAGGTGAATAATATGGGTAATATCAGAAGTGATTGATGTGGTAAGGTGAATAATATGGGTAATATCAGCAGTGATTGATGTGGTAAGGTGAATAATATGGGTAATATCAGAAGTGATTGATGTGGTAAGGTGAATAATATTGGTAATATCAGCGGTGATTGATGTGGTAAGGTGAATAATATGGGTAACATCAGCAGTGATTGATGTGGTAAGGTGAATAATATGGGTAACATCAGCAGTGATTGATATGGTAAGGTGAATAATATGGGTAATATCAGCAGTGGTTGATGTGGTAAGGTGAATAATATGGGTAATATCAGCAGTGGTTGATGTGGTAAGGTATGGGTAATATCAGCAGTGATTGATTTGGTAAGGTGAATAATATGGGTAATATCAGCAGTGATTGATGTGGTAAGGTGAATAATATGGGTAATATCAGAAGTGATTGATGTGGTAAGGTGAATAATATGGGTAACATCAGCAGTGATTGATGTGGTAAGGTGAATAATATGGGTAACATCAGCAGTGATTGATGTGGTAAGGTGAATAATATGGGCAATATCAGCAGTGGTTGATGTGGTAAGGTGAATAATATGGGTAATATCAGCAGTGGTTGATGTGGTAAGGTATGGGTAATATCAGCAGTGATTGATTTGGTAAGGTGAATAATATGGGTAATATCAGCAGTGATTGATGTGGTAAGGTGAATAATATTGGTAATATCAGCGGTGATTGATGTGGTAAGGTGAATAATATGGGTAACTTCAGCGGTGATTGATGTGGTAAGGTGAATAATATGGGTAACATCAGCAGTGATTGATGTGGTAAGGTGAATAATATGGGTAATGTCAGCAGTGATTGATGAGGTAAGGTGAATAATATGGGTAATATCAGCAGTGATTGATGTGGTAAAGTGAATAATATGGGTAATATCAGAAGTGATCGATGTGGTAAGGTGAATAATATTGGTAACATCAGCAGTGATTGATGTGGTAAGGTGAATAATATGGGTAATATCACCAGTGATTGATGTGGTAAGGTGAATAATATGGGTAATATCAGAAGTGATTGATGTGGTAAGGTGAATAATATTGGTAATATCAGCGGTGATTGATGTGGTAAGGTGAATAATATGGGTAACTTCAGCGGTGATTGATGTGGTAAGGTGAATAATATGGGTAACATCAGCGGTGATTGATGTGGTAAGGTGCATAATGTGGGTAACATCAGCGGTGATTGATGTGGTAAGGTGAATAATATTGGTAACATCAGCGGTGATTGATGTGGTAAGGTGAATAATATGGGTAACATCAGCGGTGATTGATGTGGTAAGGTGAATAATATGGGTAATATCAGCGGTGATTGATGTGGTAAGGTGAATAATATGGGTAAATACATACAGGTAAATACATAAGGTAAATACATACAGGTAAATACATACAGGTAAATACATACAGCCGTATTTCTTAATGCCTAAGTGTCTATTGAATGCCGACATCAGAATGTCATAAGATATCCAGAAGAAATCACGATTTTTAGCTTGCCATATGACAAAGAAACCAATTTCCCCATGCTTCACTTCTGATAGGACACAGTGTCGAAAAGTTAAGCACTCAGTTCTCTCTCTCTCTCTCTCTCTCTCTCTCTCTCTCTCTCTCTCTCTCTCTCTCTCTCTCTCTCTCTCTCTCTCTCCTTTTGTTGAAACGTATGAACATATTTGTCCATATCTTTAATATAGCTGAAGCTGTTTGTTGGAAATTGTTAAGTGTAACTTGAAAAATTCAATGTATTGAGAGCGTTCCAATAGCGTTCGATGTATGCCCTTTTGTAACATTTGACTTTAGTACGTAAACCATCTCTTTTCGTAGAGGACATGCCATGTATACTCGCAAATCAAACACTGTGCTTTTCTGTTTGCATTAGTTGAAAGTATCTTGTCATAAATATCAAATCAAACAATAATAAAAATAATAATAATAATGATAATGCTATTCGTAAACTCTTGTTAAGTTACACAAACATTCCTGTTTTAACTAATAATAATATGTTTATATATCTATGAGTACATTTTCTATTCAACTGAGTTTATGTAAAGTAGACGGGATTTATTAATATATGTACATATGAACTGTCATACCGCAAATCAGTACTAATATACCATAAACAGCTTTTTAGATTGTTAACTGGGCCAATAATGTCACTTTAAGTCATCACCGACTTATAAAACTAACTCAAATAAAAGATTGAGAACACACCAGGTCTCTGCAAAATCCTTGCCTTTAAGTGAACACTGTTGAGCCTGAGTTTAATCTTGACTTTCATTATCAGCCTATCAAAATCGATATAACAAAAGTAACGTTACTTGATTGGTTGAGCACAAATTGGAAGCATAAACTCAAACTTGTGGCGTGCATAATCCCCAGGTATGGTCAACTCTGCCATCAAATAAGATGAAAAGTCCTATGTACGGATTGATGTTTTTGAGTTATTGCCCTCATCGAAATTAATTGTCAACTGTTTCATTTTATAGGATGTGGTACATTACGGTACACAATATATAACGTACCTTGTTATTCAAGCTCTGGTTTTCTGTATAGCTGTCAGGTTCATATGCCACAAGACTGAAAGTCCAGACAAGCATGGATGTAAATGAATTTCATATACCGTAAATACTACATACTGATTTACGAAAAGTTCTTTCAGAAATTTAACAGAGGCTACACCATTTTATCAGAAAGTATTTCGCTAGGTTCTTACATCTATTTGCGTAGAAACCTGGAAACGTAAAGATCATGCTATGTTTACTAAACGATCTTTAAATCCATCCACCACCAGCTGGCTCTAGGAATTTTGTTTTTATATTCCTTCTACGATGGCATGTTTCAGAATTGTCATTGTACATGTATTATATAGTCATCCATTTTCATTTAATCACTGAATTATCTTGTGTTTCAAAACGCAAGAAATATCTCAATTTATGTCCAGGGGTTTGGCGACATCACGTAATATGATTTAAGCGTTACAAAGTTTGATAATGTTGTGTTATTTCGAGCTGTCGCTAAAGAGAACGGGTCAACTTGAACCCGTAAGAATGAAAGTAGCAATACCAGTTCTAATTATTCTCTGCAAAGGTAAGTGGAGGTTTAAGGTATCGAAAATGCATTTCAAATGTATGTTTCGTAACAACATATCCTGGTTTCATCGATTGTAATATTTCAGTAGGTTTTTTTTTATGAAAGATATTAATTTGCTCCATGATAGCAAAACTGTTCAGGAAAGATGCAGACATTATTGAGTAGTGATGTGAATTACTGGTATACCATCTTTGAATGACAATGACATTTGTGTATTGGCAATGTCGGACTAAAGGGCAGGGACATATTTTAACAGTTATATTACAATGCCAATGACAAGCTGTGTGTGCAAAACAACTGAACGAATGATTAATTATCGGCTTGTATGGTACATGGAAAGTAACATTTTAATATCTTCTTTCCAAAGTGGCTTCTTTCAAGTTAATCTGGTTAGACTGGAAACATTTATTCGCGATGCATTTATCAAGAAGGAAGATATAGTTGCAGTTTTCTTTGATTTAGAAACGGCATGTCACACAGCATGGAATTATTGGGTAATTAATAAACTGCCTGATCTGGGTCTAAAAGGCCACTCTTTCATATCAAAATCATTCTCTCAGACAGAGAGTTTAAAGTGCGTGTGAGCTCTACACTTTTAGATATGCATGAGCAAGAGATGAGTGTGGCCCAGGGCAGCATTTTATTTGTTAAGCATTCTTGATATCAAAATCAATAGCATCACCAAGTGTTTGGCTTCTGGTGTTAATTGCACACTATGATTTTCTAATATGTTATCGATCAAAGCACATGCATATAAATAAAATATCAACAAAATTCAAAATTAGGCCAGTACTAATATTAACAAAATTCACAAATTCGAAAACCGTATGTATGCATGTATGTCAGTTGCGAAGACATCATGATGACCCTAATCTCAAGCTGCACGAAACACTTATTACAGTTGCTGAAGGAACAAGTTTTGGGTATTATCTTCGACATAAAACTGGCTTTTATTCCATACATCAAGAATTTGAAAGCTAAATCCTTAAAATCTTTAGATCTACTTAAAGTAGAAGCGCGCACTGACTGGGGTGCTGATAGCATCCTCAATTTATATAGAACGTTTACCCACTCCAAACTAGACTATGGCTGCGTTGTTTATGGTTAAGCTAGGAAGTCTTATTTGAAGATGATTGACCCAATTTATCATCAAGGAATAAGCCAATTTATCATCAAGGAATAAGCCAATTTATCATCAAGGAATAAGCCAATTTATCATCAAGGAATAAGTCAATTTATCATCAAGGATTAAGCCAATTTATCATCAAGGAATAAGCCAATTTATCATCAAGGAATAAGCCAATTTATCATCAAGGAATAAGCCAATTTATCATCAAGGAATAAGCCAATTTATCATCAAGGAATAAGCCAATTTATCATCAAGGAATAAGCCAATTTATCATCAAGGAATAAGCCAATTTATCATCAAGGAATAAGCCAATTTATCATCAAGGAATAAGCCAATTTATCATCAAGGAATAAGCCTTCTCGCTGAAGCGAACGAATCACCTTTATCACATCGTAGATAAATGCTTCTGCAAAATACGCTCTCAAACTAAGATGGAACCCTCTGAACCCTGCATTTTCGGTTATTTTTCAACCGAAATACAAAACCCTATACGACAATAAACAAAATGTCATAACTTCAATTGGCATCATAATATCATCCAGCATTGACAGTAACAAAAATTGATCTTTTTAGAATTCAGAAAACCTTAGTCTCCGAAACACCTCCATGGCCTTTTAAACAACCAAAAGTACTTTTTACGTTACGCGATGGAACGAAATCTAAAAAGGGAGTATGTACGTCTCGGAAGGTTTAGAATAAAATTAGGAAGAAGCTGACATTTTATTATCATGGCACCAACAACAGTGTGATATTAGTTAATTTGTATGCTGTTTTATACCAGTCCGTGGTGATTCAAACTGTATTTGTTTTTCAGGGTTTTTGCTTCTTCTTCTATTGAAAACAACTTTGTATATTTTGGTGCTACGTCTTTTCATTCCATATGTGATCTAATAATTTGTTACCTCTCTAGGACATTGTCTAACCTGTAGTCGTCTTCTCACGTTTCACTCTTGTTACATGCACCATTTTGTTAGTCTAAACATACATAATGTTTTTGCATGGTTTATGTTATCCCTCTGGTTCTTTGCACGCTGTGCACGATTTTGCTCTGTAGTTTTCTAATGTTATGTTTGTTTTCACTACTGCCACATTCTATAAATTTGCTGTCTTTATAACAACTCAGTTTTTATGATCCCTAATACTGCAGTCTACGTATTACACTTTCGCAGTATACGGTGGAGAGCTTTTAACAAATCGCTGATGAAGGCGACGTTTCTTAAAGGTGATCTGTCTGACGAGTAGAGATGCTACATCATTTAAGTTATCATGTTTACTGTTAATTTAACACATCCTTTCCATTTCAATCGTACATGCTATTTCGAGTCTTGAACACATTACATAACTATCTGGTTTGTCGAAGTATCACAAGGGGGGGGGGGTAATAAAAGCAAGCACTGCCGACTTTGGGGTGGTGGAGTGGTGTGGCCGTTTCAGAATCTGAGGCCAAAAAAATTTATTTTTTAACCAAGTGACGTTGACTCATTAAATTATTCTGGATCACGTATTGGCGGATTCGTTATTGTCTGTGTTGGTAATGTTCGATGCCATACATACCACATTGGTATGCCACCGGTTAAGCCACTATACTGTTTAAACAAATTGATGGCGCCAATCCGTACGAATCGAAATAAACAACTCTACGTGGTTAACAGCGTATGCACCACAATGAATACCCGAGCCTGAATGGCCATCGAGATTAATGACACCAGTTTCAACACGGTTTTGGATTTTTTGGTGACTGATCGTGCATGCACATGAAAAACAGTATGAAGATTGTTACGTTCAATCACCGAGCAGCATCAAGTAAATCAAAATTGGAACACTGGCAGCTTTAACGAAGCGTCACCGGCAGCCTCAGACCTTGACCTTACCACATTCCTTGTAATTCTTGTCCTGATGTCTTTTGTTTTAGGTTTTTAGGTTTTTAGACCCTATCATGTTGTGTTTCAGCGCGTGCCGGCAGCTGTTCCAATGACGCCGAGGACAGCGGCTTTTCAAGAAATGGAGCTGCGGCTGTAATTAGCGGTGGTATTGTCGCTAGCAGTGGAAATATGCGACCAGTCTTCGCTGTGTCGTTAATCGCATTATCTGAAATATCAAGTCGCACGCCACTTGTTTATTTGTTGGCGTCAGTGTCTTGTTTGAGTTGACTAAGAGTCAGCTATAATTTATTTTGGACCTTGCAACGCCGCTGATTTCAGAGATATGTTTGCTCCAGAATTCTTCTTTACTGCAAATTGCAGCTTTTATAATCTGACCGGGTGTCCGAGTAATGTTGATTTGATGATATAACATTATAATATCATGAATGATCTAATTACATTTTTAAAACGTATGTACATATTAAGAAAACATTCAAACAGTTTATACGGCCGCATCAACAACTCTCATTAGTCTGCCATCACCTTCAATCAGCATTGTTTTGTCAGACAGTATGACAACGATTGCCCTGTAACCACCAGGACCAGCCGGAATATCATTAACAGTACCTCGCACGTGTATATCAACGACGGATTGTCTGAACAAATCCAGATGATCCAACGAAAAATAGTAGATTGGACACAACGTTGATAAATGACGCTAAGATATATGTCAAACAGAATCAATATTCTGATCACGCCCCAGGAATTCATCAGACTATGATATGCCCGTGCTACTTTGTTTTGTTCGAAACTTAGTATTATGTCTTTAGATGGTTCCTGATGTCGGTGTGTTCTCAGCGAAATCTAAATCGTAGACACCGCTAATCTGACAAACACTTTTGTTTTTTTTTTCCTTGATTTTCTATTCTTGTGTTCCTTTGAAATGCAACGATGTTATTGCCATGTAAATGACTTGCCTGTGCTTGTAACGGAGTCTGTGGTCATTGTCACCAACAGATGTATAGAGACAATGAAAATCACGGTTATAAATGGCGTTGGCCTGTATAGGACAATATTTATAGGGACAATGGAAATCACAGTTATAAATGGCGTTGGCCTGTATAGGAACAATATTTATAGAGACAAAGGAAGTCACAGTTATAAAGGGCGTTGGCCTCTATAGGGACAATATTTATGAGGACAATGGAAATCCCAGTTATAAAGGGCGTTATTCTGTATAGGGACAATATTTATAGGGACAATGGAAATCACATTTATAAATGGCGTTGGCCTGTATAGGAACAATATTTATAGGGACAATGGAAATCAAAGTTATAAATGGCGTTGGCCTGTATAGGAACAATATTTATAGGGACAATGGAAATCACAGCTATAAACGGCGTTGGCCTGACTAGGAACAATATTTATAGGGACAATGGAAATGCCTGCTATAAATGGCGTTGGACTGTATAGGGACAATATTTATAGGGACAATGGAAATCACATTTATAAATGGCGTTGGCCTGTATAGGGACAATATTTATAGGGACAATGGAAATCACATTTATAAATGGCGTTGGCCTGTATAGGGACAATATTTATAGGGACAATGGAATCCCAGTTATAAATGGCGTTGGCCTGTATAGTAACAATATTTATAGGGATAATGGAAATATCAGTTATAAATGGCGTTGGACTGTATATGAACAATATTTATAGGGATAATGGAAATATCAGTTATAAATGGCGTTGGCCTGTATTGGAACAATATTTATAGAGACAATGGAAATCCCTATTTTAAAGGGCGTTGGCCTGTATAGGAACAATATTTATAGGGACAATGGAAATCACAGTTATAAATGGCGTTGGCTTGTATAGGAACAATATTTATAGGGACAAAGGAAGTCACAGTTATAAAGGGCGTTGGCCTCTATAGGGACAATATTTATGATCACAATGGAAATCCCAGTTATAAAGGGCGTTATTCTGTATAGGGACAATATTTATAGGGACAATGGAAATCACATTTACAAATGGCGTTGGCCTGTATAGGAACAATATGTATAGGGACAATGGAAATCACAGTTATAAATGGCGTTGGCCTGTATAGGAACAATATTTATAGGGACAATGGAAATCACAGCTATAAACGGCGTTGGCCTGACTAGGAACAATATTTATAGGGACAATGAAAATGCCTGCTATAAATGGCGTTGGACTGTATAGGGACAATATTTATAGGGACAATGGAAATCACATTTATAAATGGCGTTGGCCTGTATAGGGACAATATTTATAGGGACAATGGAAATCACAGTTATAAATGGCGTTGGCCTGTATGGGGACAATATTTATAGGGACAATGGAAATCACAGTTATAAATGGTGTTGGCCTGTATAGGGACAATATTTATAGGGACAAAGGAAGTCACAGTTATAAAGGGCGTTGGCCTGTATGGGGAAAATATTTATGAGGAAAATAGAAATCCCAGTTATAAAGGGCTTTATTCTGTATAGGGACAATATTTATCGGGACAATGGAAATCACAGTTTTAAATGGCGTTGGACTGTATAGGAACAATATTTATAGGGATAATGGAAATCACAGTTATAAATGGCGTTGGCCTGTATAGGAACAATATTTATAGGGATAATGAAAATCACAGTTATAAATAGCGTTGGCCTGTATAGGAACAATATTTATAGGAATAATGGAAATATCAGTTATAAATGGCGTTGGACTGTATAGGAACAATATTTATAGGGACAATGGAAATCACAGTTATAAATGGCGTTGGCCTGTATAGGAACAATATTTATAGGGATAATGGAAATCCCAGTTATAAATGGGGTTGGACTGTATAGGAACAATATTTATAGGGACAATGGAAATCACAGTTATAAATGGCGTTGGCCTGTATTGGAACAATATTTATAGGGAAAATGGAAATCACATTTATAAATGGCGTTGGCCTGTATAGGGACAATATTTATAGGGACAATGGAATAGCCTGTTATAAATGGCGTTGCCCTGTATAGGGACAATATTTATAAGGACAATGGAAATCACAGTTATAAATGGCGTTGGCCTGTATAGGGACAATATTTATAGGGACAATGGAAATCACAGTTATAAAGGGTGTTGGCCTCTATAGGGACAATATTTATTGGGACAATGGAAATCCCTGTTTTAAAGGGCGTTGGCCTGTATAAGGACAATATTTATAAGGACAATGGAAATCACAGTTATAAAGGGCGTAGGCCTGAATAGGGACAATATTTATAGGGACAATGGAAATCGCAGTTTTAAATGGTGTTGGCCTGTATAGGGACAATATTTATAGGGACAATGGAAATGCCTGCTATAAATGGTGTTGGCCTGTATAGGGACAATATTTATAGGGACAAAGGAAGTCACAGTTGTAACGGGCGTTGGCCTGTATAAGGACAATATTTATAAGGACAATGGAAATCCCAGTTATAAAGGGCGTTAGCCTGTATGGGAACAATATTTGTAGGGACAATGGAACTCACAGTTATAAAGGGCGTTGGCCTGTATAGGAACAATATTTATAGGGACAATGGAAATGCCTGCTCTAAATGGCGTTGGCCTGTATAGGAACAATATTTATAAGGACAATATAAATCACAGTTTTAAATGGCGTTGGCCTGTATAGGGACAATATTTATAGGGATAATGGAAATCAGTTATAAATGGCGTTGGCCTGTATAGGAACAATATTTATTGGGATAACGGAAATCAGTTATAAATGGCGTCGGCCTGTATAGGAACAATATTTATAGGGATAATGGAAATCACAGTTATAAATGGCGTTGGCCTGTATAGGAACAATATTTATAGGGATAATGGAAATCATAGTTATAAATGGTGTTGGCCTGTATAGGAACAATATTTATAAGGACAATGGAAATCAGATTTATAAATGGCGTTGGCCTGTATAGGAACAATATTTATAGGGACAATGGAAATCACAGTTATAAATGGCGTTGGCCTGTATAGGAACAATATTTATAAGGACAATGGAAATCACAGTTATAAATGGCGTTGGCCTGACTAGGAACAATATTTATAGGGACAATGGAAATCACAGTTATAAATGGCTTTGGCATGTATAGGAACAATATTTATAGGGATAATGGAAATCCCAGGTATAAATGGTGTTGGCCTGTATAGGAACAATATTTATAGGGACAATGGAAATCCCATTTATAAATGGCGTTGGCCTGTATAGGAACAATATTTATAAGTATAATGGAAATCACAGTTATAAATGGCGTTGGCCTGTATAGGAACAATATTTATAGGGATAATGGAAATCACAGTTATAAATGGCGTTGGCCTGTATAGGAACAATATTTATAGGGACAATGGAAATCTCAGTTATAAAGGGCGTTGGCCTGTATAGGGACAATATTTATAGGGGCAATGGCGGGCTATGAGTAGATGAGTAGAATTTTTAGTCTTCAATATATTAGCTTCAGACATAATTAATAACGATACATGTATTACAGTGGTGTACGCACCGGACCATTTCACGAATTGCAATTGGGTTTTACATCATTCATGTGAAGGATATGGACTTTCTCAACAGTGCGGTACGGATGGCGTCACATACGATAATAGGTAAAGAAACAGTTTTTTCTTTCTTCTTATTTATGGCTTGATCATAATTTAATTTTATCGCAAACTTTCTCTTCTTCAGTTCTCTTCTGTTAAGTTGGCTAATTTTACTAACAAAATGATACAAAGAAAACAGAACAAATGATAATAATAAAAAACAAAAAACAAATGAAGCAAAATCACCTACACCCCCTACTCACCAAACCCGCATTAATTCATATTTATAAGCATATATAATCTTCCTATCTATCTGGCACGTACTTAATTGAATCTGATATGTAATAAATGGATGTAGGTATGATTGTGCTTGAAAGAATTAAATGCATATTGTAAAGAAGTTATCGAACACTGTGACCACTACAGAAATAAATAAGATTAAATCATGAACGAAACGAGATGAGAGACAACGTCCGTATCCTTAGACACGTGTATGTGTTCTAACAAATAAAATAAGTACATACGAAATACTTAAATTTGTATAATTGTGGACTTTGGGGAAACATAAAAAAACACCATTATCAGTATTTGCAAACACCTGTTACTTTCTGTCCTTTTTTTATAATAAATACACCGAAATAAGATCATTCATTACATGTGTTCGACCTATTTAACCTGTGTGATAGCAAGATGATAGTAGAGTGTACGCACAACAAATATACCAGCGCTCCACGCTCCACCCCACCCCTAAAATATGTGACCATATGGTTAATTTCGGTGGGACTAGTAGACCAAAGCGCCATTAATACCGTGATGAACTCTGTAGTTGTTAAGTTGTTAGGTTGTTAAGTTGTTAAGTTGTTAAGTCCCTGGGAGTAAGATACAACCCTAGATGCTACATATATACAGTTAACATTTAAGTTCTACGTGTGCATATTAAGGGGAACTCAATAGTTACCATATTTGGAACCAGGGTGTAAATTTCTAGGGGTCAATCAGTAGAGCTAAATCACAATTAGTTGTGTATCTAACATCGCCTTTTCACACCCAGCAGGTGTATACGTAGTGTATCAAAGGGACGTGACACAGGGTTTCATATACGTTGACACTACCCTTGCTTCGTACGTGAAATTTGCTTATTTACCAATGTGTGAATGCCTGCTTACGACGCCAAAGTTAACTTTCTTACGGTGCACTGACTTCCAATGTAACTTGTGTGTGTGTGTGTGTGTGTGTGTGATTAGGATTTTTAACGTAGCTTTAACAATTGAGGGAGTTTTTAGTGATGTCCAGCACTGGGACATCACGCAACAGACATGTATCATGATATCCCACCCAGTCATTATCCTGACACAAGGCCTACTAGTCCTAACACTAACCTCTTAATGCTGAGCGCCACACGAGGCAGCTGTTAGTACCATTTTTGTATGTCTTTGGTATGACTCGGCCAGGATCGAACCCACGATCTCCCACATCCGCGGCGGACGCTCTACCACTAGGCCACTGAAGCGGTCCATCATAACTTACAAATACCAATTCAGATTACTAAATATAAAGTTCGCAGATATATCTTTGTATTGCACACTGAAAGGAATGGTATAAAATGTATTACAGTAAAAAAAAGCCTTATAAAATAGTCTGCTCTTATACGCTTAAAATGGGATAATAGGTAAAGAAACAAGTATTTCATATTTACGTTTTGATAGTAATGTATCTTTAGAGCAAACAGATTTTTAATATATCCTCGTCTGTAAAGTAGATTATATTTATAAGCAGAAGGAGATTAAAAAAAGGAAAAAAAAAAAAACCACCAGCACCACGAACAACAAACGTAGGAAAAGATCAAAACTCACTTTTTTATGAACGAGATAATCAATCCGACTTAAACAATACAATACTACATCGTGGACAAACTCAACAAGTGGGAGATTCACCAAGTTCTGATTGTTTACAGATGTTTGTTTGCTAAAGCGTATTGCAGAGATACATCGTTGCATGTAGCCCACAACGGAGCATGTATCGGAAGTGGAAGCCACATCGGATCAACAGTGAAACCGACTGATACAGCAATCAGTGTGTCTACCAACCCACCAATGTATACAGGAAGCGAAGCCGTTTTAGATTTCTTCTGCACATACTTGAGCCACGAGTTGTGCACCAGTACAAAAGATGAAATCTGCGGTTCTGACAACGTCACGTATACCAACCCGTAAGTTGTTTATATTTTATATTTAGTATTGCAGTACTGCATTCCTTGACCCCCCCCCCCCCATCCCTTGCTGTAAATGTCATCTAATTTAACATCCCTCAAAATTATAAAAATGGCAATTTACATGATAAAACAACAAAAGTGTTTGAAAACAATGAACACTTATCAAGGTTTTTTCACATAAATACCAGTACCACGGTGAACCTTGGATGTTTTGCTTCTAAACAGGCACGAGTAAAATGCAACAGAATAGAACATGTGTAAGTCTTCTGGATTTTTCGCTATTTTTATCAAGTTCTCCTTTTTAGTCTGGTCTTCTTGACCAAAACTTCTTCCTCGAATATTTGAATTAAAATCAAGATTATTTGGTACTGTACTAATTTTAGGTGGCATACGTCAGCATTTGACCGAATTGTACGCACCTTCCTATGTTTCCTTTTATTCTTCCCGAATTTTTCGGAAATTCCATGAATAGTATTCTTGGAAAGTTTCATTTCAAGATATAATCTGCCTGACTCCAATCATAATCAAATTTATTTCTATCCCTTTTCACTCTTAATCTCACGTATTTATACAAAACTGAACTTATTCATACATTAACTACTTTGTCTGCATTTTTGTCATTTATATATAAATGTGACACTTACCAAAATAGACAAGAAAGAAATAACAAGATGAGTAAAATATAGATGATTGTAGATGAACAAATATATACGGACTGACATTAAGACCGATTGATTGATCGATATAAAGGTAGAGATATAATGCATGAAGGAAAAAAAAGCAAATAATTATTTTGACTAGATTATTCTTGTCACTTGTATATATCATGATTACAGGTGCGAATTTGAAAAGGAGAGATGCTCACACAGAGATCTACATGCTCAATCGTTTGGTCCTTGCTAATCTAATTATCAGGTATGCCTTTTATAATCCAATATAATATTGTATTTATCAGGTATACCTTCTATCATCCAATATATTATTGTAATTTCCAGGTATACCTTCTATCATCCAATATATTATTGTAATTACCAGGTATGCCTTTATAATCCAATATAAAATTGTAATTACCAGGTATAACTTCTATCATACAATATGATATTTTAAGTACCAGGCATGAAATTTACAATCTAATATGATATTGTGATTATCAGGTATACTTTCTATCATCCAAAATGATATTGTAATTACCAGGTATGCCTTTCATAACTCATTAACATAAAAAAAAACTGGCAGGTAAGCCTTCTATAATCTAATATGATAGTGTAGTTACAAGGAGTGACTTCTATAAGTCATTAACATATAATGAAATTACCAGATATGCCTTCCACAATTCAATAATATATACACAGACTATCATATATGCTTTGTTCTGAATCTGCGGAATGAAGGAGATCGATAGTCGTTAGTCATATCAAGCAATTTATTTACCTTGATCTGAACAATACAAGTATACGGACTGATATATATTCCATATACATTGTGTTGCGCTCTCTAAATGTTTTAGCTTTACAGTATAAAATAAATTAAAAGCAAAATGGATATTTAAACATTCGATTCACTTCGTCTAAAACGTATCCATGAGCGAAGAATTTACCAACAAGAGTTAACTAGCCAAAAAAAAACAACAAAAAAGAAAAAAGAAAAAAAGGAGATATAATTAAAAGCAGTCTTAACATGGGTAAACTACATGTCTAGCAGTAATGGCCATCGTACCAATACAGTCCTACAACAAATTTCAAAGTGGGATAATTCTATGTGATACACACAAAAAAATGCTTTGACCTAAACTTAGGTTGGGGACAAATGACAGTCAACTTCCATGAACAAAATCAAACAAAAAAAATTGCCACCTGCAATTTGTACTAGAGAAATTATATCCCAGCTAGGGGCCCCGAGTGGCCTAGTGGACTAAAGTGCTCTACGTTACGGATCACTGACGCTTCACCTCTGTCTGCGTGGGTATGTGAGAATGCTTGGCAGTAGCTTCTTGTGGGTCGGTGGTTCATTCCGGGGATTTTCCCAGTTTCTTCCACCACTAATAATAGAGGCCCCCATGTATAGCCTATTCTGTGCTGAACAATGGCGTTAAACCCTACAACAACAACAACAACATATCCCAGCGAAGATGAGGAAATAGAGAAATTAAGTCATGAGAATGTTGTAGTGGGATCATGAACACGAGATAAACTACTACAGTAAAAACTAAATCTGCTGCTGCTGCTGCTGCTGCTAATAATAATAATAATAATAATAATAATAATAATAATAATAATAATAATAATAACCATTCATATAACGAATTACGGAATAAATACTTTGGTAAATTGTAAATAGACACTTGGATAAGCATGATAACAGGAAGTGTTACCGGCATTTGATAGAATTGCATTTGGGAAAGTTGGATTTTATTTTCCTTTATTTAGGCAACATTCCCCATGAGTATGCAATTATAGAATTTTGCATCATTCTTTAATTGTGCAATTTATAAAGATCTACGCCGGGTTAGGCACAATCGATAGCATCTCGTAGGACTGGATTGAATGCATAACCGAGTTTTTATTTCATGTTCATTTTATTGCAAGTGTGGCTACTTGCTATATGAAATCAACGGTTTCACCAACATAGAAAGTGAAACAGACCGTGCATGTCAGAAGAGATCATTAATTGTTGGCTCGACATCTCCATTTATGAACCTTTTCGGCTTGGTCATAGATATACAATATAGGCAACGTCTGTCTTTGCAACAGTATGTACCCTGAATATGTGGTCTTCTTTGAGGTTTTCTTTGCGAGTAAAAGATGAACTTGAGGTATTCATTGCTTCCTAATAATTTAAGTTTGATGCATTGGGATTGAAAGTAACCACTATGAGACTTGCGTAATGGATGTTTTCGTTTCGTGTTTCCAAAGGGCCTCCATTGAATAATGAACAACATATTTAATGTATCTCTTTTGTATTACCATCTTCTCTAGTTCCTCATTAGCTCTCGGAGCCTCTTTCTTAAAGGTAGCAGGATGAAAGCATATGTCTTTGTTCTGATCACATGAAAAAGGTTACCGGGGTAGAGAATGGGGCAAGCTGGTAAAGAACAGATACTGGTGAGAATCAGAATCATGTTTCTCTACAGGAGGGTTGATTAAAATCCAAAAATACTATTGGATGACTTCGGCATCAATTTAATCTTAGGATGGAAATACCTGACGAATTCAAAGCATATTTTAAAATTATCACTGTTCTCCTTGTTTTTGAGCATTATAAAAAATCAGAGCAAATTATATTATATGTCGTAACTGATTATGTGCCTGCATATATTCAAAGCTTAGAATGTCCTCGGTGAATATACACCTGCATTGAGGTCTACATGATACAACATTGAAAAGCTTTTACTCAAGTTTTCTCCTAAACATATTAGCACTTAAAGGTGTTATTTTGGTATCCATTGCAGTATCATTAATTTCTAGGAAGCGGTGGTTGCTGGATATAAAATTACTAACGCAAAGAAATTAGTTTCAAAGCTTGACTAAATATAATGTAGAAATTGAATGATTAGGTCAACCAACCCATGCAGGCTGTGATGCATTCCTCGTATGAGATGTTGGCGTTATCGGAACAGGCATCTATTGTGACAAGAGGGTGCTATCCGGAACGGTATGCGTTGATAATTTGTTTAAGTAGTCATTTGTATCATGGATGCATGAAGGCAAATTTTCCGAGAACTGCCAACGGTGACACTCAACGAATTCATTTTTTTATAACTCACTGAGAAGGTTGTTCTCAGAAATGATTGTTCTCCTCGGTTTTCTTTCTATTTTTCTTTCTGTGTTTTCTGATCAATGTGTCTTACTTGTGCTTGTCAGACCTATTAATAACAATTACGCAAGATTCCTTCTTTCTTGGCTTTATTACCTTATCTTCCCTCTCGAGTCTTTCTTGTCAGGTTAAACTGTACATTCTTATGGCTATATTCATGCCTATTGCCTATTGCCTATTGGTGTCATTTGCCACCGAAGATAAGAATGGTTCTAAATCTTTGCAAGAGGTGGAAATTATTCGGGCGTTGGGGTAGGAGAGGGAGTGGATGGAATCTATGGGGCTCATTGTTACTATCACTTAATTCTTTACCATGGTCGCTAAACGTTGCATCTAGTTTCCATCTCGGTGCAAAACTCTCAAACTCGTATTTCAATTCTAATATTGTATGTCTGTTCGGCCGCAGACAAGAGTTGAAGCAATTGGAGAGAAGGCTTTGAGTCAGCAAACATTTGCGAATAACATCTTTATGACACTTTAGCTGCGAAAAGGTGGTTCTTGTTTAACTTTCTTTATTTGTTTTTATTTTAGTCTTTTCCGTGAAAGAATTCATGTTTCGCTATTTTTCCCTATTTAGGTTTGTTAAAAAAGTACTCAGGTTTCTCATGAATTGTATTAATATACCAAAATGAAGAATAGAGTTCCGTTTGTCGATAACGGATGTGCAGGCTTACCAACTAAAATGGGCGAAAAGTGAATTTTCGAAGCTAACTGGACGGTTTTCTTTGTCAAATAGATTTTATAATTGTCCAAATAATGCCCCACCCTGATTTTCATTTTGTTAAACAATCTTTGATAAGGAAAAAACCGAATATCCTTGCTTCGCAGAGTGAATATGAAACAGGAAAGGATTTACTAAACGAGAATGACCACAAGATAAATAAACACGTACTAATATATTAGAAAATTGAACTAGAGACACTGCAGATTATGACATAAAAGACACCAATGAAACCAACGACCTAACTATTGACTACTGTCGGATTATTAAGGTATTCGTTTAAGAGCTCAATGAAAAGTTTGTTAGAAACATGATATCCTTCCCTGCATTCCGAACACTTTTATATAAACATTAGTTATTAAGAGTGATCCATCTCCTTGATTTCTTGCAAAGAAAGGTTAGAATTATTAATATTTAGTAGTTTTAAATGTTGTCTTTTTCAGGTATTGGACTGAGAGCCAGATGAATTTTGCAATACTAACGAGAGAACCTTATTTAGAACGAAACATAAACTTAACGAAGAACATTGTTGTAATGAATGAAATATCAGTTGAAAAGTGTTTTACTTGTAAAAAAAAATAAAACATATGGGTGATTTTCTGTCTTCGAAATAATTCATGGAATTTCCACTGACATATTACAAGACATTTCATAAATATCAAATGCTAACATTAATTTGCTACTAGGTAAACGTAAAAATGCTCTTTATGTGTCAAAATAGGTTGTTCATCACCATCATATTTTCACTGAACGATGACATCTTGCACGAGTTCGAAATACATAAAATATTTTTTTGAGACAACGGGACAGAGCTGTAAAAAATTATGTAGTTCACGGAGGTTGAACTATATTTTAACCGTGAACAATTCCGCGAAGCTTAGCTATGCTAATTTGCATCAATTACATCATTTCAGTACACCTATCTATTGATGAGAGCTAACCACCTCTAGTCATTAACATAATACCTTGTTTGAAATCTACTGATTCTATATTAACACGTATTCCGTGTGAATCAGTGCGAATTTGTGAATATATTGGAAGTTGTATAATATGGGTACCAGAGAATAGGCCTAAAGCTTCAATATAATGCTAGTGGGTTTATGGGTGATTTGAAACACATATTTTGTCTACGATGTTATTGATTGTCATTCAACGTGCTATGTTTTGGATGACACTTAAACAGATGTTGCTCTAAAGAAATTTGTTAAGAATTGTAAGAAATAAGATTCCAATAAATTAATATCTATTCCAAACAATGCATATGAAAGACCTAACAAAATCTTAGTTCTACATAAATCTGTTGAGGAGAACAGAATAAAAGACTTCACATGCACATGATTCGTTCCCACACAAAGAGGACCTTACCTGATGCTGCACGGACAATACAGTCTGTAACAGAACTATGACCTTACGTCGTGCTGTACGGACAATACAGTCTGTGACAGAACGATGACCTTACGTCGTGCTGTACGGACAATACAGTCTGTAACAGAACTATGACCTTACGTCGTGCTGTACGGACAAAAAGTCTGTAACAGAACGATGACCTTACGTCGTGCGGTACGGACAATGCAGTCTGTAACAGAACTATGACCTTACGTCGTGCTGTACCTACAATAAGTCTGTAACAGAACTATGACCTTACGTCGTGCTGTACGGACAATAAGTCTGTAACAGAACTATGACCTTACGTCGTTCTGTACGGACAATAAGTCTGTAACAGAACGATGACCTTACGTCGTGCTGTACGGACAATACAGTCTGTGACAGAACGATGACCTTACGTCGTGCTGTACGGGCACTGTAGTCTGTAAAAGAACGATAACCCTTTACCAAGTAACGTTCAGACATTGCAGGCTGTAACGTGGACATTAGCTAGTGCTGCACGGAGATATCAGGCTGTAACAGAAATAATAGTGATCGCAGGACAAGTGCTTGATATTTAATATCAACAACCATCTGCACCGATGAAACTGCAGAGTTGTTACACAGTGATGTCAAAACAATAAAATCCGTCGAAAACTTGTATATCTTTACGATATAAATTTGAAAAATGACACATAGTAAAATCTAGATCAGATGATTAACACAAATTTAAAACTATACCATAAAAAAATGACTGATTTCTTTGATGAACTCTCACATATGAGGAAATGAAATAATTTACGATGGTTGCATGCAAATATTTATGTTGAAACTTTATAGAATTGAGGACACTAAATAAACTCCAAGAGATGCAGAAAAAAAAATCATGTAATCAATATGCCCACATGTATATAGAACCAAAAAAATATTTTTAAAAATGAACGATAAAGGTTATGATGACCAGACAAAATATATTTATATCACATTTTGTTGAAAAGATTAGAACAATAAATGACATTACATTAACCGACTTTGCAAAAACTTACATGCTAAAGATAGTCAATCTAAATTAGTTACACAAGTATATCATGTTGGTTAAGTGGTTGATAATATCGACGAGATATAGGATAGTGCCAGCAAAATATTCCAAAAGCTAAAACGAATTAGAAAGTATTTAACTGATTTGGAAAACATTTCAACAAAGACACCGCAACAGATCATATTAATTTAAAACTAAAGACGCCAAGAAGGCTTCTGCATTAAGTTGTAGGATGTATACAGAAATATACGAAAATATAGAATCATTCTTATCCACATTGAACACAGAAATCTGTGTATCAGTGAGTCCTTCACTGGATAATTTGGGCAGTGCCGTAATAGTAGAAAGAAAATGCTGAAATTTTATAAGAAAAACATTGATATTTTTTATTTTAAAAAACAACATCGATACAAATATATTATTACTTAAATACAAAGGCATTCTTACTTAAATATAAAAACATTGATACTTAAAATATAAATTTATTGATACTTAAATATAAAAACATTGATACTTAAATATAAAAACATTGATACTTAAATATAAAAACATTGATACTTAAATATAAAAACATTGATAAATAAATATAAAAACATTGATACTTAAAATATAAATACATTGATACTTAAAATACAAATACATTGATACTTAAATATAAAAACATTGATACTTAAAATATAAATACATTGCTACTTTAAATATAAATACATTGATACTTAAATATAAAAACATTGATACTTAAATATAAAAACATTGATACTTAAATATAAAAACATTGATTCTTAAATATAAATACATTGATACTTAAATATAAATACATTGATACTTAAAATACAAATACATTGATACTTAAATATAAATACATTGATACTTAAATATACATACATTGATACTTAAATATACATACATTTATACTTAAATATACATACATTTATACTTAAATATACATACATTGATACTTAAAATATAAATACATTGATACTTAAAATATAAATACATTGATACTTAAATATAAAAACATTGATACTTAAATATAAAAACATTGATACTTAAAATATAAATACATTGATACTTAAAATATAAATACATTGATACTTAAATATAAATACATTGATACTTAAATATAAATACATTGATACTTAAATATAAAAACATTGATACTTAAAATACAAATACATTGATACTTAAATATAAATACATTGATACTTAAATATCCATACATTGATACTTAAAATACAAATACATTGATACTTAAATATAAAAACATTGATACTTAAATATAAAAACATTGATACTTAAATATACATACATTGATACTTAAAATATAAATTTATTGATATTTAAATATTATCACATTGATACTTAAAATACAAATACATTGATACTTAAATATAAAAACATTGATACTTAAATATAAATACATTGATACTTAAATATAAAAACATTGATACTTAAATATAAAAACATTGATACTTAAAATACAAATACATTGATACTTAAATATAAAAACATTGATACTTAAAATATGAATACATTGATACTTAAAATATAAATACATTGATACTTAAATATAAAAACATTGATACTTAAAATACAAATACATTGATACTTAAATATAAAAACATTGATAATTAAAATATAAATTTATTGATACTTAAATATAAAAACATTGATACTTAAATATAAATACATTGATACTTCAAATATAAAAACATTGATACTTAAAATATAAAACATTGATACTTAAAATATGAATACATTGATACTTAAAATATAAATACATTGATACTTAAATATAAAAAAATTGATAATTAAAATACAAATACATTGATACTTAAATATAAAAACATTGATACTTAAAATATAAATTTATTGATACTTAAATATAAAAACATTGATACTTAAACATAAATACATTGATACTTCAAATATAAAAACATTGATACTTAAATATAAATACATTGATACTTAAAATATAAATACATTGATGCTTAAATATAAATACATTGATACTTAAATGAAAAAACATTGATACTTAAAATATAAATACATTGATACTTAAATATAAATTTATTGATACTTAAATATACATACATTGATACTTAAATATACATACATTTATACTTAAATATACATACATTGATACTTAAAATATAAATACATTGATACTTAAAATATAAATACATTGATACTTAAATATAAAAACATTGATACTTAAAATATAAATACATTGATACTTAAAATATAAATACATTGATACTTAAATATAAATACATTGATACTTAAATATAAATACATTGATACTTAAATATAAATACATTGATACTTAAATATAAAAACATTGATACTTAAAATACAAATACATTGATACTTGAATATAAATACATTGATACTTAAATATCCATACATTGATACTTAAAATACAAATACATTGATACTTAAATATAAAAACATTGATACTTAAATATAAAAACATTGATACTTAAATATACATACATTGATACTTAAAATATAAATTTATTGATATTTAAATATTATCACATTGATACTTAAAATACAAATACATTGATACTTAAATATAAAAACATTGATACTTAAATTATAAATACATTGATACTTAAAATATAAATACATTGATACTTAAAATATAAATATATTGATACTTAAATATAAAAACATTGATACTTAAATATAAATACATTGATCCTTAAATATAAAAACATTGATACTTAAATATAAATACATTGATACTTAAAATACAAATACATTGATACTTAAATATAAAAACATTGATACTTAAAATATAAATTTATTGATACTTAAATATAAAAACATTGATACTTAAAATATAAAAACATTGATACTTAAAATATAAATACATTGATACTTAAAATATAAAAACATTGATACTTAAAATATAAATACATTGATACTTAAATATAAAAACATTGATACTTAAATATAAATAGTTTGATACTTAAAATATAAATACATTGATACTTAAAATATAAATACATTGATACTTAAAATATAAATACATTGATACTTAAAATATAAATACATTGATACTTAAATATAAAAACATTGATACTTAAAATACAAATACATTGATACTTAAATATAAAAACATTGATACTTAAAATATAAATTTATTGATACTTAAATATAAAAACATTGATACTTAAAATATAAATACATTGATACTTAAATATAAATACATTGATACTTAAATATAAAACATTGATACTTAAAATGTAAATACATTGATCCTTAAATATAAAAACATTGATACTTAAATATAAAAACATTGATACTTAAAATACAAATACATTGATACTTAAATATAAAAACATTGATACTTAAAATATAAATTTAGTGATACTTAAATATAAAAACATTGATACTTAAAATATAAAAACATTGATACTTAAAATATAAATACACTGATACTTAAAATATAAAAACATTGATACTTAAAATATAAATACATTGATACTTAAATATAAAAACATTGATACTTAAATATAAATACATTGATACTTAAATATAAAAACATTGATAATTAAAATATAAATTTATTGATACTCAAATATAAAAACATTGATACTTAAAATATAAATACATTGATACTTAAATATAAATACATTGATACTTAAATATAAAAACATTGATACTTAAAATATAAATACATTGATACTTAAATATAAATACATTGATACTTAAATATAAAAACATTGATACTTAAAATATAAATACATTGATACTTAAATATAAATAGATTGATACTTAAAATATAAATACATTGATACTTAAATATAAATAGATTGATACTTAAAATATAAAAACATTGATACTTAAATATAAAAACATTGATACTTAAAATATAAAAACATTGATACTTAAATATAAATACATTGATACATATATATAAATACATTGATACTTAAATATAAATACATTGATACTTAAAATATAAATACATTGATACTTAAATATAAATACATTGATACTTAAATATAAAAACATTGATACTTAAAATATAAATACATTGATACTTAAATATAAATAGATTGATACTTAAAATATAAAAACATTGATACTTAAATATAAAAACATTGATACTTAAATATACATACATTGATACTTAAATATAAAAACATTGATACTTAAACTACATTCTTATTTAAATATAAAGACATGGATACTAAATATAAATACATTGATAGAAAGATATTGATACTTATATATGAAGACAGATAATTTTATGCAAAGCCATTGCTAATTTAATACACATCTATTGGCACTTTAAAACAAAAGAAATCGATACGTTAATACACTTTTAAATTGTTAACATAAACTGCATAAATATGCTATTAGGACAACAATCACAATTAAAATACTCCTTAAAATGACTTTTTGAATCTGAAACTAAATATTGCTAATTTATTGTCAATAATATTTGAAGAGCTTTGATCTTTCTGGCGTTTATAAATTTGTACATATGTGAAGCCTTTGTACAAATATCTCCGCGTTTATTTAACGCGCGCAATGAAATTGTGAATATTTTGTATGGTTTTAATCTCAAGTTATTTTTTGTATTTTTAATTTCACCGAAGTATCTATGAATGATGAATAACCGCATTGTGACATCCACATTGTGCAATTCATGATCCGTAAAGCCAGCGAAACATTAACTGACTTAACACTGACCTCTTTTAGTCTTCCTAAACAAAAGATGCGAATAATAATAATAATAATAATAATAATAATAATAATAATAATAATAATAATAATAATAATAATAATAATAACAATAATAATAATAATAACAATAATAATAATAATAATAATAATAATAATAATAATAATAATAATAATAACAATTATAATAATAACAATATCAGGAATGAATATGTGACTAAAGTCTGGTCCAGATAAAGGACTTATGGGTTGAACGCTCATATATATATATATATATATATATATATATATATATATATATATATATATATATATATATATATATATATATATATATATATATATATAATAAGAAAGGAAAAGACGTCGTAAAGGACTTACCATAAAGCTGTTGCCAACAGCCTAAAGTTAAATCATAACCGACTTTCAAAATCATCAATCTTTTGACTTTCGGTTTAATTGTGGCTGTTATTGTCAGTCTGGTGTTATAGAAGTAACGTTCCTTAGTAATTGGTAATCTGACTAAAATCATATTTTCACAGTATTACATAAAGTTAGGATGTAAACCAATGACAGCTCATGTTATGATGCCCTTTTAGTTATCCATCAAATCCCAAGATTCAAAGTTATGAAAGTGTGCTATCTGAATGACACTAGCGAGAATTCTCCCTAACGCGAATTTACTCTGTTTAATCTGATTAATTCTAAAAGTACGTGGAATGGGAATTCCAAACACTTCACCAAAACATGAGCTTTTATCGGCGTCGGCAAGATCTCAATGTAGGATTGTGGAGCTCTGATTATGCCGAATCGTTGAGGACATGTTAAGTTTTAACACAGTTCCAATTTTTGTATCCTTTCCATGCTTGGCAATCTCTTGCCATCAAACAGGATATAGGTTTAATGTATCTATTAATGGTTTTGTGTGATTGCTCTCATCGTCAGTTTTTCACATGAATTTTGGCAGAAACATTGAATCGCAATGATCATGGTTAGTTTTCTCATTGATCTCTTAATCTATTTACCATAAACACGATATGGGGATTTTTTTTTTATATTCTATCCTCAGTGCTATGTTGCATGGAGTCAACCGTTTTGATACAACCACGTAATTACCATATGTAGGGCTGATGGAACATTTTATCGAAGCGAAATGAAATACATTCTGAAGCCTGGCTTGTAGAGCCTAATATATTTTGTATTCGGCAAAATTAGACATTATTGAAGCGCAGAACGATCTGTGTAGTAAGATTATTGTAACTTCTAAAGGGCGATATGTGTAGTAAGATTATTGTAACTTCTAAAGGGCGATCTGTGTAGTAAGATTATTGTAACTTCTAAAGGGCGATCTGTGTAGTAAGATTATTGTAACTTCTAAAGGGCGATCTGTGTAGTAAAATTATTGTAACTTCTAAAGGGCGAGTTTAAGCTGCGTTTCGTAAATTGTTGTCGGAAACCAGATGGGTTGGTGGTTGAAGCCTTCTTGTTGTTATTATTATGGTGTAATGCGTGGATATGATAAAACTACCTGGAAACAAGGAGTCAAATGTATATATATATATGAAGCTTACAGTTGGAAATCGTCTTTAACATATATTTATATTATCTCAGATAATCTTCAGGAGCGACAGTATGTTAAAGGATTTAACCGTTTATAGAAGAGATAGTACTGCAATCTGGATAGAACGGAGTCTCGGATGGTAGCAAACTAGCTAAGACAAAAAAGTGAAATTTATAATACTTGTTTTAATTATACTCTGCAAATATAAATGGATGAATAAATGCACTTAGAGTGCAGTCAGAAGTATCCAAATGATCCACTGAGTCAATTGAAAAGCAATCTTGTTTACATCCATTCATTAGTTTAGTTTCTTTACGTAAGATTTGTTTTAGTTTGAAGTACGGCGTAATAATAACTGGATAGTAATTTTAGATTATGAGAGAGAAGAGGCATCCCTTTATGTTGACCCCTTGTACACGAATTCAAACACTATCGACAAAAATTGTGAATGTGATTAACTTATGCTAAAAGTGGACATTGCCAGTGAAACTTTTTTAATAGTTAATACATTTTTTATCCTTTATTTTCACTAGTAAATTTATACTGTTGGAGAATCTTCAGTATCTTTTTGTTAGCATAAATTAATCGCAATCACAAGTTTTTGGCGATAATGTTTGACTTGGTGTACAAAACTTTTAAACTTTGGTGATTAGAGACAGTACAACTCAGACCTTCCTGAAATGTCAGTCAAATCTTTATAAATCACCTACGTATCTAATATATGGTCAGTGGAAGGTATATAAGAATAGGACTACCTGTTTCGTGTCAGATTATGCGGGCCAACTTGTGGGTAATATTCTCAAGACCAAAACTAACCAATAGGACTATATATAGTAAACCAATATATAACAGAGCCAATTGCTCCTCTTTGATTTTACTCAAACTTTGAAATTTTATTTAGTTCAGTTTGTCCTCTAGTTGTGTAACCAATGTAAATTAATATTCTGTGAATGGTTAATTCGTTACGTTTAACTTTTTAACTGATAGAGATCATATAAATGATATCAAAGACAGAGGCCAATTCAAAGTGCCAAGCTGGGGGGAATTAAATAAATTATCCCATGGTGAGTTCAAATTTTGAACACCGCCGGCCACATGGACCAAAAATGTAAATGTATGGTCCATACCTTATATATCTCGAACTAATTATACTATATTTATAGAACTGACATTCAATATGAATGCAGGCCTCAAAACAATGACACGCTGCCCATATTTAGCTCTAGGGTATTTACTTGGACACTCTGAATTATGTAATTAAAATGAGCAGCAATACATTTTCGATGCACTGAAGATGTAAATGCAAATTTATTATAGCTTGTATACTTTTCTCACAATGTTTAGAAATAGCTACGATGCATACTTTCTATGCAAATTTAAATAAATATTTTGACTAATGTTTACAAAACAATTTATTATTTGTCAATTAAAAAAAAGTAAATAAATGTAATGCGACAGTTTACGCCAATGAAAACATCTCTGTTTATTGTATTAAAGATGAAATATAGGAACTGTGTGGTTTACAAAATATGTGCCATGGTGTACCACGAAAGGGCTTCTCCAGTCTTTCGGCAAATCGTTATAATTTGTTAAGTGCACCGGGAATATAATTTGCTTAACAATAGAAAACGGAATATGTTCGGTGGGCCATGTAGGGAGTTTCAAGTCCACATTTTGTTATTGTCACGTGTTGTTAATTAATGGTAAATGCAGTGGTGAATGCACAAGGCTAGTTTTTGAACTCACTATTGGATATCAATTATGCAGTGTGATCGATATGCTTATTCTAAACTGTTAGGTGTGGATGGCACGATAATAGGTAAATAAGGCAAGTGTTTTTTTATATTTCCGTCTTATTTATTTTACATTAAAGTCTGTATGCTCTCTATCTACCCTCTTGTAACAAATAGACTATGTTGATGAGCAGAAGACATAACAGACAAACAAGATCCAAAAGGAACAACAATAGCAACAATAGCAACAACAAAACCCACTTTTATTCATATCTCTTAAGTATATGTGATCATCCCACCATAATGTGGCCTAGCTGATTTGACTCTAACCATAATGTCTGATTTGACTCTAACCATGATGTCGCCTTTTGACTCTAACCATGATGTCGCCTTTTGACTCTAACCATGATGTCGCCTTTTGACTCTAACCATGATGTCGCCTTTTGAATCTAACCATGATGTCGCCTTTTGACTCTAACCATGATGTCGCCTTTTGACTCTAACCATGATGTCGCCATGATGGGACTCTAACCATGACGTCGCCTAGCTGATGGGACTCTAACCATGACGTCGCCTAGCTGATGGGACTCTAACCACAACGTCGCCTAGCTGATGGGACTCTAACCACAACGTCGCCTAGCTGATGGGACTCTAACCACAACGTCGCCTAGCTGATGGGACTCTAGCCACAACGTCGCCTAGCTGATGGGACTCTAGCCACAACGTCGCCTAGCTGATGGGACTCTAGCCACAACGTCGCCAAGCTGATGGGACTCTAGCCACAACGTCGCCAAGCTGATGGGACTCTAGCCACAACGTCGCCTAGCTGATGGGACTCTAGCCACAACGTCGCCTAGCTGATGGGACTCTAGCCACAACGTCGCCTAGCTGATGGGACTCTAGCCACAACGTCGCCTAGCTGATGGGACTCTAGCCACAACGTCGCCTAGCTGATGGGACTCTAGCCACAACGTCGCCTAGCTGATGGGACTCTAGCCACAACGTCGCCTAGCTGATGGGACTCTAGCCACAACGTCGCCTAGCTGATGGGACTCTAGCCACAACGTCGCCTAGCTGATGGGACTCTAGCCACAACGTCGCCTAGCTGATGGGACTCTAGCCACAACGTCGCCTAGCTGATGGGACTCTAGCCACAACGTCGCCTAGCTGATGGGACTCTAGCCACAACGTCGCCTAGCTGATGGGACTCTAGCCACAACGTCGCCTAGCTGATGGGACTCTAGCCACAACGTCGCCTAGCTGATGGGACTCTAGCCACAACGTCGCCTAGCTGATGGGACTCTAGCCACAACGTCGCCTAGCTGATGGGACTCTAGCCACAACGTCGCCTAGCTGATGGGACTCTAGCCACAACGTCGCCTAGCTGATGGGACTCTAGCCACAACGTCGCCTAGCTGATGGGACTCTAGCCACAACGTCGCCTAGCTGATGGGACTCTAGCCACAACGTCGCCTAGCTGATGGGACTCTAGCCACAACGTCGCCTAGCTGATGGGACTCTAGCCACAACGTCGCCTAGCTGATGGGACTCTAGCCACAACGTCGCCTAGCTGATGGGACTCTAGCCACAACGTCGCCTAGCTGATGGGACTCTAGCCACAACGTCGCCTAGCTGATGGGACTCTAGCCACAACGTCGCCTAGCTGATGGGACTCTAGCCACAACGTCGCCTAGCTGATGGGACTCTAGCCACAACGTCGCCTAGCTGATGGGACTCTAGCCACAACGTCGCCTAGCTGATGGGACTCTAGCCACAACGTCGCCTAGCTGATGGGACTCTAGCCACAACGTCGCCTAGCTGATGGGACTCTAGCCACAACGTCGCCTAGCTGATGGGACTCTAGCCACAACGTCGCCTAGCTGATGGGACTCTAGCCACAACGTCGCCTAGCTGATGGGACTCTAGCCACAACGTCGCCTAGCTGATGGGACTCTAGCCACAACGTCGCCTAGCTGATGGGACTCTAGCCACAACGTCGCCTAGCTGATGGGACTCTAGCCACAACGTCGCCTAGCTGATGGGACTCTAGCCACAACGTCGCCTAGCTGATGGGACTCTAGCCACAACGTCGCCTAGCTGATGGGACTCTAGCCACAACGTCGCCTAGCTGATGGGACTCTAGCCACAACGTCGCCTAGCTGATGGGACTCTAGCCACAACGTCGCCTAGCTGATGGGACTCTAGCCACAACGTCGCCTAGCTGATGGGACTCTAGCCACAACGTCGCCTAGCTGATGGGACTCTAGCCACAACGTCGCCTAGCTGATGGGACTCTAGCCACAACGTCGCCTAGCTGATGGGACTCTAGCCACAACGTCGCCTAGCTGATGGGACTCTAGCCACAACGTCGCCTAGCTGATGGGACTCTAGCCACAACGTCGCCTAGCTGATGGGACTCTAGCCACAACGTCGCCTAGCTGATGGGACTCTAGCCACAACGTCGCCTAGCTGATGGGACTCTAGCCACAACGTCGCCTAGCTGATGGGACTCTAGCCACAACGTCGCCTAGCTGATGGGACTCTAGCCACAACGTCGCCTAGCTGATGGGACTCTAGCCACAACGTCGCCTAGCTGATGGGACTCTAGCCACAACGTCGCCTAGCTGATGGGACTCTAGCCACAACGTCGCCTAGCTGATGGGACTCTAGCCACAACGTCGCCTAGCTGATGGGACTCTAGCCACAACGTCGCCTAGCTGATGGGACTCTAGCCACAACGTCGCCTAGCTGATGGGACTCTAGCCACAACGTCGCCTAGCTGATGGGACTCTAGCCACAACGTCGCCTAGCTGATGGGACTCTAGCCACAACGTCGCCTAGCTGATGGGACTCTAGCCACAACGTCGCCTAGCTGATGGGACTCTAGCCACAACGTCGCCTAGCTGATGGGACTCTAGCCACAACGTCGCCTAGCTGATGGGACTCTAGCCACAACGTCGCCTAGCTGATGGGACTCTAGCCACAACGTCGCCTAGCTGATGGGACTCTAGCCACAACGTCGCCTAGCTGATGGGACTCTAGCCACAACGTCGCCTAGCTGATGGGACTCTAGCCACAACGTCGCCTAGCTGATGGGACTCTAGCCACAACGTCGCCTAGCTGATGGGACTCTAGCCACAACGTCGCCTAGCTGATGGGACTCTAGCCACAACGTCGCCTAGCTGATGGGACTCTAGCCACAACGTCGCCTAGCTGATGGGACTCTAGCCACAACGTCGCCTAGCTGATGGGACTCTAGCCACAACGTCGCCTAGCTGATGGGACTCTAGCCACAACGTCGCCTAGCTGATGGGACTCTAGCCACAACGTCGCCTAGCTGATGGGACTCTAGCCACAACGTCGCCTAGCTGATGGGACTCTAGCCACAACGTCGCCTAGCTGATGGGACTCTAGCCACAACGTCGCCTAGCTGATGGGACTCTAGCCACAACGTCGCCTAGCTGATGGGACTCTAGCCACAACGTCGCCTAGCTGATGGGACTCTAGCCACAACGTCGCCTAGCTGATGGGACTCTAGCCACAACGTCGCCTAGCTGATGGGACTCTAGCCACAACGTCGCCTAGCTGATGGGACTCTAGCCACAACGTCGCCTAGCTGATGGGACTCTAGCCACAACGTCGCCTAGCTGATGGGACTCTAGCCACAACGTCGCCTAGCTGATGGGACTCTAGCCACAACGTCGCCTAGCTGATGGGACTCTAGCCACAACGTCGCCTAGCTGATGGGACTCTAGCCACAACGTCGCCTAGCTGATGGGACTCTAGCCACAACGTCGCCTAGCTGATGGGACTCTAGCCACAACGTCGCCTAGCTGATGGGACTCTAGCCACAACGTCGCCTAGCTGATGGGACTCTAGCCACAACGTCGCCTAGCTGATGGGACTCTAGCCACAACGTCGCCTAGCTGATGGGACTCTAGCCACAACGTCGCCTAGCTGATGGGACTCTAGCCACAACGTCGCCTAGCTGATGGGACTCTAGCCACAACGTCGCCTAGCTGATGGGACTCTAGCCACAACGTCGCCTAGCTGATGGGACTCTAGCCACAACGTCGCCTAGCTGATGGGACTCTAGCCACAACGTCGCCTAGCTGATGGGACTCTAGCCACAACGTCGCCTAGCTGATGGGACTCTAGCCACAACGTCGCCTAGCTGATGGGACTCTAGCCACAACGTCGCCTAGCTGATGGGACTCTAGCCACAACGTCGCCTAGCTGATGGGACTCTAGCCACAACGTCGCCTAGCTGATGGGACTCTAGCCACAACGTCGCCTAGCTGATGGGACTCTAGCCACAACGTCGCCTAGCTGATGGGACTCTAGCCACAACGTCGCCTAGCTGATGGGACTCTAGCCACAACGTCGCCTAGCTGATGGGACTCTAGCCACAACGTCGCCTAGCTGATGGGACTCTAGCCACAACGTCGCCTAGCTGATGGGACTCTAGCCACAACGTCGCCTAGCTGATGGGACTCTAGCCACAACGTCGCCTAGCTGATGGGACTCTAGCCACAACGTCGCCTAGCTGATGGGACTCTAGCCACAACGTCGCCTAGCTGATGGGACTCTAGCCACAACGTCGCCTAGCTGATGGGACTCTAGCCACAACGTCGCCTAGCTGATGGGACTCTAGCCACAACGTCGCCTAGCTGAGTGACTCTAGCCACAACGTCGCCTAGCTGAGTGACTCTAGCCACAACGTCGCCTAGCTGAGTGACTCTAGCCACAACGTCGCCTAGCTGAGTGACTCTAGCCACAACGTCGCCTAGCTGAGTGACTCCAGCCACAACGTCGCCTAGCTGAGTGACTCCAGCCACAACGTCGCCTAGCTGAGTGACTCCAGCCACAACGTCGCCTAGCTGAGTGACTCCAGCCACAACGTCGCCTAGCTGAGTGACTCCAGCCACAACGTCGCCTAGCTGAGTGACTCCAACCACAACGTCGCCTAGCTGAGTGACTCCAACCACAACGTCGCCTAGCTGAGTGACTCCAACCACAACGTCGCCTAGCTGAGTGACTCCAACCACAACGTCGCCTAGCTGAGTGACTCCAACCACAACGTCGCCTAGCTGAGTGACTCCAACCACAACGTCGCCTAGCTGAGTGACTCCAACCACAACGTCGCCTAGCTGAGTGACTCCAACCACAACGTCGCCTAGCTGAGTGACTCCAACCACAACGTCGCCTAGCTGAGTGACTCCAACCACAACGTCGCCTAGCTGAGTGACTCCAACCACAACGTCGCCTAGCTGAGTGACTCCAACCACAACGTCGCCTAGCTGAGTGACTCCAACCACAACGTCGCCTAGCTGAGTGACTCCAACCACAACGTCGCCTAGCTGAGTGACTCCAACCACAACGTCGCCTAGCTGAGTGACTCCAACCACAACGTCGCCTAGCTGAGTGACTCCAACCACAACGTCGCCTAGCTGAGTGACTCCAACCACAACGTCGCCTAGCTGAGTGACTCCAACCACAACGTCGCCTAGCTGAGTGACTCCAACCACAACGTCGCCTAGCTGAGTGACTCCAACCACAACGTCGCCTAGCTGAGTGACTCCAACCACAACGTCGCCTAGCTGAGTGACTCCAACCACAACGTCGCCTAGCTGAGTGACTCCAACCACAACGTCGCCTAGCTGAGTGACTCCAACCACAACGTCGCCTAGCTGAGTGACTCCAACCACAACGTCGCCTAGCTGAGTGACTCCAACCACAACGTCGCCTAGCTGAGTGACTCCAACCACAACGTCGCCTAGCTGAGTGACTCCAACCACAACGTCGCCTAGCTGAGTGACTCCAACCACAACGTCGCCTAGCTGAGTGACTCCAACCACAACGTCGCCTAGCTGAGTGACTCCAACCACAACGTCGCCTAGCTGAGTGACTCCAACCACAACGTCGCCTAGCTGAGTGACTCCAACCACAACGTCGCCTAGCTGAGTGACTCCAACCACAACGTCGCCTAGCTGAGTGACTCCAACCACAACGTCGCCTAGCTGAGTGACTCCAACCACAACGTCGCCTAGCTGAGTGACTCCAACCACAACGTCGCCTAGCTGAGTGACTCCAACCACAACGTCGCCTAGCTGAGTGACTCCAACCACAACGTCGCCTAGCTGAGTGACTCCAACCACAACGTCGCCTAGCTGATTGACTCCAACCACAACGTCGCCTAGCTGATTGACTCCAACCACAACGTCGCCTAGCTGATTGACTCCAACCACAACGTCGCCTAGCTGATTGACTCCAACCACAACGTCGCCTAGCTGATTGACTCCAACCACAACGTCGCCTAGCTGATTGACTCCAACCACAACGTCGCCTAGCTGATTGACTCCAACCACAACGTCGCCTAGCTGATTGACTCCAACCACAACGTCGCCTAGCTGATTGACTCCAACCACAACGTCGCCTAGCTGATTGACTCCAACCACAACGTCGCCTAGCTGATTGACTCCAACCACAACGTCGCCTAGCTGATTGACTCCAACCACAACGTCGCCTAGCTGATTGACTCCAACCACAACGTCGCCTAGCTGATTGACTCCAACCACAACGTCGCCTAGCTGATTGACTCCAACCACAACGTCGCCTAGCTGATTGACTCCAACCACAACGTCGCCTAGCTGATTGACTCCAACCACAACGTCGCCTAGCTGATTGACTCCAACCACAACGTCGCCTAGCTGATTGACTCCAACCACAACGTCGCCTAGCTGATTGACTCCAACCACAACGTCGCCTAGCTGATTGACTCCAACCACAACGTCGCCTAGCTGATTGACTCCAACCACAACGTCGCCTAGCTGATTGACTCCAACCACAACGTCGCCTAGCTGATTGACTCCAACCACAACGTCGCCTAGCTGATTGACTCCAACCACAACGTCGCCTAGCTGATTGACTCCAACCACAACGTCGCCTAGCTGATTGACTCCAACCACAACGTCGCCTAGCTGATTGACTCCAACCACAACGTCGCCTAGCTGATTGACTCCAACCACAACGTCGCCTAGCTGATTGACTCCAACCACAACGTCGCCTAGCTGATTGACTCCAACCACAACGTCGCCTAGCTGATTGACTCCAACCACAACGTCGCCTAGCTGATTGACTCCAACCACAACGTCGCCTAGCTGATTGACTCCAACCACAACGTCGCCTAGCTGATTGACTCCAACCACAACGTCGCCTAGCTGATTGACTCCAACCACAACGTCGCCTAGCTGATTGACTCCAACCACAACGTCGCCTAGCTGATTGACTCCAACCACAACGTCGCCTAGCTGATTGACTCCAACCACAACGTCGCCTAGCTGATTGACTCCAACCACAACGTCGCCTAGCTGATTGACTCCAACCACAACGTCGCCTAGCTGATTGACTCCAACCACAACGTCGCCTAGCTGATTGACTCCAACCACAACGTCGCCTAGCTGATTGACTCCAACCACAACGTCGCCTAGCTGATTGACTCCAACCACAACGTCGCCTAGCTGATTGACTCCAACCACAACGTCGCCTAGCTGATTGACTCTAACCACAACGTCGCCTAGCTGATTGACTCTAACCACAACGTCGCCTAGCTGATTGACTCTAACCACAACGTCGCCTAGCTGATTGACTCTAACCACAACGTCGCCTAGCTGATTGACTCTAACCATAACGTCGCCTAGCTGATTGACTCTAACCATAACGTCGCCTAGCTGATTGACTCTAACCATAACGTCGCCTAGCTGATTGAATCTAACCATAACGTCGCCTAGTTGATTGAATCTAACCATAACGTCGCCTAGTTGATTGAACCTAACCATAATGTCACATAGTTGATTGAACCTAATCATAATGTCACATAGTTGATTGAATCTAATATTTGACTGACGTATGTGATCGTTATTCTAGATAAAATAAGTTAATACATATGGAGAAAGATCTACCAAGCACATTGGCCATTGACCACATTAATTAGTGTGAACAAATACAAATACAACAACAAATAAACACGATGAAAGATAATGTCCCATAGTTTTAGACATATACATGGGTATTCTAAAATGGCCAACAACTACGAAAGTATGATCGAGATGCATAAACTATAATACTTGTGACCATATGAAAATATATCAGGCAGCATTGTTAATATTTCTCACTACTCCATACACACGATGCTGACCCCTTAATAAGAACCAAACGTGTCATTGTATACGTGGTTTTTACCTATTTAACCTAAGTGATAACATAATGCATCTATAATATTAGTAAATTAAATATCTCGTACTGATAGATCTAGAGGCCAAAACTAATTGCATATCTGAATTCGTCTTTTCATGCTCATTATGCTCACATATGGCTGGTGTCTCAAAGGTTTCTAAGTTATTAAGTCACTGAGGGTTAAAAATGAACCCTAAGTCATCTGGATGTACAGAGTTGTTTTTATATGCCCAGTACGTGTGAATATGACTGTGGTGGGGACCTGAACCGTTTTTATATTGTGACCCAGGGTTTAAGACTCTAAGGTAGGCCAAAGTCAGTCACACCCAACAAGTGTTGGATATATTAGCACTTTTAAGTTGTTACTCAAAGGACACAACTATACCACTGTGGCATGAACCAGGGGACTCATTCATCTGGCATATGACACCACTCATCGCGACAATCACACACACACACACACACACACACACACACACACACACACACACATTTCCTAACAGGCTGACTTAATAAATGATAAATTATTTAAAATGTTTGTCAAAGAATCCGAAGAAACAGATAACCACGGATACTAAAGACCCCAGCCCGCCCCATCATATCAGTCATTTCGAAGTGTAGAACATTAAAAGCGCATGCAAAGCGATGCAACATGACACGGTGTACCACACAAATATTTCTCTACACGACACACTGTAGCAGGAAAGTCGCAGTGGACAGGAGAGCAGCAACTCTTTATTTCTGTACAAAGGATCCAGTATAATAAATTACTGTTGGTACCCAATATAACACTGAAAGAAATTTTAAAGAGAAATATAACTTTACTTCATGAATATTCAAGGTACAGGAAAAAAAGTTTAATAGGACGGAGGGGGCAAAATATTCTTGCCAGATCAAAAGTAAGAAAATATAATGGTTGTATATATTCCAACGGAAATTTGTATTTACTGTTACATTGTTGAATTTAAAATTTTTATTCCGAAACGAAAAGAAAGACTCTGGCCTTGTTTTGTTTTCCACGTAAACGTGCATATTCACCATCTGTGAAGGTCGAAATTAGTCTTTAACTGTCAATTGATTTTCATCAAATCTTTCAATTTCCAGATTTGTATCCAGTCTTTGCTTATTAAGCATATGGTTTGCAGATATACTATTATTGGACATTACAAAGGTACGTTATCTAAAGAAGTGGAGCTCACTGCCCTTTATTTAACGGTGTTAAATATTCCTATAATGTTTGAGCAATGAAATATACAATCATTGAATTAGCAAATAAAAAATGAACCTATGGACAAAATAAAGAATGAATCAATCTATTATGCCTGCTTACCGATGTCTTATTGCTAAGGAGCAATGTAGAAACAACTTGCTGCACGTATCTCATGACGTAATGTTGTAAAATAACCAGCCGAACGTTGTGTACCCATACATAGACAAAATACGAGGTTCCGAAAATGCTACGTAAAAACTCTATTAATGTTGAATGATTATCTTTTTAAATTTTTTTTTAATTTTAATGTTTAGTATTTCAAAACTTTTTCCCCCATGATCCCACCGAAATCCTAAATGCCATGTACAATAAATAATAGAAAATTAAAACATAAAAGATCAATGTCAGTTGATGTAATCTTGATGCGTTAGGGTCGGGAAAATAGGATCACTTTACTCAGTTGATTCACATAAAAACGATCGTCAACTTGCCATCTTTATTGCCATGCTCTTCCAGGCATCATAGTGTTCAACGCATTTCAGTAGAACAATTGAAACACTTTTGTGCCTAGTAATATTACAATACATGCCATGCATATGCAATCACATAAAGACGTAATATATAATAAGCAAATTATTAGTTTGACTGGAGTTCACATTTTGTGCGATGTTTCGAATCTTTACTGATGCGAATTTATAAAGGAGGTGTTTAAACAGAGACTTACGTCCGCAATATTTTGCTCCATGTTAATGTAATTGACAGATAAACCTTCAATAATTGAATAATATTTACACAAAATATTTGTGCGTGAATACTGCCCCATATCTTGCAGACTCATCTCCATTCGTCCGAAAGCATCTCCTTTAACATCACAATTATCCAACTCCATGCTCCAACTACCGATCGTGATGATGAAGACATAGAGGAGTAATACATCAAACTCCAGTGTGTTCTAAACATGGTCAGTAAAAAAAGACATCTTCATCATCCAAGGAAACTGGAATGTCAAAGTTGGCAAAGATGCTCTCAAAGACTGGGATGATCCTTGTGGACCTTTTTGCAATGAGCTTACGAATGAAAGAGGGAGACGGATGCTAGAGTTCGCAAGCTACGACATCTTGGTACTAGCCAACATCCTGGGCCAACAAAGCTTCAAGATGCTGAATATTGCACGCACCAAATAAAACCCATCAGAAGACATTGATGGGCTGGCAGTGAGACGAGCTTGAAACCTTAGCGAACAAGAACCAAAATGAAACAACTTCCAGATTTGACATGGCGATAAGCGTTGAAAAGACAAAGTTGATGACAAATAGTGGCAAACAAATCTCAACTAAGATTAAAGTCAGAAGAAAGGAACTGAAAACAGTGGGCCAGTTCATATAGCTTGGTTTCATGATCACCGAAGAGGGATGAAGAGCAGATATTTTTGTCACAAGCAGCACAAACAACGGCAGCTATGTCAAAACTAAAACCTATCTGGAGAGAAAAGATTATCTGTCTGAAAACAATAATCAGACCTTTGAGAGCACTAGTCATCCCAGTCTTCTTGTATCTTGTGAGGCCTTTGCCCTGACAGCAAATTTACAACATAAATAATCCAGGCACTTGAAATGAGGTGCTCCAGAACTACCCTTGGCATCTCTTAATAAGGACCAATTCACAAAATGCAGAAGTCCCTAACATAGTCAAAACGAGAAAGCTGAAATGGTATGGCTATGTCACTAGAGCAAACAGTTTACCCGCAACAGTACTTCAGGGCCGTGTTCAGCGTGGCAGAAGGAGAGGTAGACAGAGAAAAAATGTAGACTCACAACATCACATAATGTACCAGGAACATTTTTGTGGAGAGAGGCATTGGCACATGAGTGAGACAAGACGAGGGAACTGGTCATATGATCAGAGCACAGTGCCTCGACGACCACACTAAGTCAAAGTTTCAGTTGTGGATGCTGCATTGATTCTGACCTGAAGGATATCTGGAAAACATATGTTTACAGTTTGTTGGATGTAATACATGTAAGATATTTTTAAATAACTTACTATGTTCGGGAAATGAAGGTTAGACCTTCATCCAGGTTCTCACACCATGTCTTTGAGGTTTATATTAAGATTGATTATATTAGAATTGCCAGTCGTAACATCGAAAGTGTCGTCAGTCTTATGGCTGTGTTCAGTTTAATTTGCGAGGATTTAGTTGTCGAAATTATTCACTGGAATTGCAAAGTGTTCAATTACTATTTTTGGAGCGTTGGGAATAAGTTCATGAACATTTTGGGTTATAACATTGTGATTCATCGAGACTGTTGACACAGTGGCATATTCGATACTACTGGCATATCAGCACATTCCGTATGTAACTTCATTCAGACCACCAGTGCAATTCATTAGGAATAATGAAATACTGAATACTAAGATTTCGAGAAAAAAAATTGGATGTTAAATGAGTGAAACCATGCATGATTAAAGAATAAACATGAAGGAAATACGCAGTCGTGTTACAAGTATGCAGACTAAATGTGTGTTTTAACTGAAAATATGGTGTTTCTAGGAGCATATAATGTTTTCCCCCATCTAATGAGTAACATCTGAAAACATTACGTCTTCCCTTGCATTCCAAGCACTTCCATATAAATATTTATAATACGAATATTCGTCACCTTTCATTCAGTTTCTTGCATTGGGAGGTAAGAATGTTATCAAACTACAAAGGTTTTAACAAAGTTTTCTTTCTGAGGTGAAGCATCGATTATCATCACTGAACATGAAACGACTTTTTGCGAAAGTAAGCATATTTTTGAACGAATATGAAACATGTTTTAAAATACACATTTGTATTCTCAATAAAATGTCGCTTGTGAAGTACTGAATGGAATTTCTGAATGGATGCTTGGATCAAATGACGACACAACACAGTGTGATGAATGATGAAAATTTATGGAAGGGTTTAATAAAAAGGATTCATAGAATCTTATGTAATTTCGTACAATGAAAGTCAGATTTTAAAAAAACCTCATGTAATTTCTCACAATGAAAGTGAGATTCAGATAAACTCATGAATTGAAAAAAAGATTCAAATATGTTTTTGTAAAATAAATAAGATATAAATAATCTCATGTAATCAAAATGAGACAAATTGTACTCAATCGAGACAAATTATACTCAATCGAGACAAATTGTACTCAATCGAGACAAATTGTACTCAATCGAAACAAATTGTACTCAATCGAAACAAATTGTACTCAATCGAGACAAATTGTACTCAATCGAGACAAATTGTACTCAATCGAGACAAATTGTACTCAATCGAAACAAATTGTACTCAATCGAAACAAATTGTACTCAATCGAAACAAATTGTACTCAATCGAAACAAATTGTACTCAATCGAAACAAATTGTACTCAATCGAAACAACAATCAATTGGAACAAGCATACGACTCGGTCATTTGTATAGTCGTACGATTCATATATATTTGTTAAAACTTGCAAATGTGTCTACTGACAAACCACACATTTATCCCGAATTTTTGGGTTGACCCTTATCATGCCAACAAATGTACAAATTAGCGGCTTTGTCTTTTGTATGATATTGATGGTTACATCATATTCTATATCCATATATAAGCACAGACGGCCATAAAATCATCCTCTCAAGATATATTTACGTACAGACAAAACTGCAGATAGCTCCAATCAAACCAGACTGGTCAAAATAAAAGGTACTTATTTAGAATCTATAGATAATGTTGCTAAAGCAAAGCCGTAATAGCAGCTTCTAGCAAAACTTCCACAACGTTTCAACTCTGCCTAGTAGTAAAGGCATCATTTCATAATACGACATTGAAAACTGAACATGCTTCACATATCAGTAAAATACAAATGTAACACTTACCCTTATGGCTGGCAAGCAAACATTGAGAACGTTCACTCCTTGACAAGATCCAAATACCAGTGTATCAGTGGAAGAAGAAAAAAGACTTTCCTTAAATATTCAGGAGAGTGTGTAGCAAGATAACCGGGTAGGATCTTAGGATGTACGACATAACACTTTTGACGATGATATAAATACAGTGTTTAATAATGATTGACTTGAATGAGCAATCAATTATGAATACGTGCGTGTATATATATATAACCAAAATATTGGATTAATTAACATAAGAACGCACAAATGTAATAATGAAAAATACAAATAAATGACCTCACAAAATACAAATAAGAGGGCTGAATGCTTTACACTGATTATGCAATGAAAAGATGGATATAATTTACTCAGCTAGGGCTGATATAAAACGTATCCTACAGTCCCGAAAGGTCCGATGGGTTTTACGAGCAGCTACAGTTCAGTTTCACAGCTTCTACTGTTAATTCATGTGGTTGACGTTACAACTTGCACCACGTAGACCTCAATCACTCCGATAACTTCGAACGCTTGGGTCACTCCGGTCACTCTAGACACCCTAGACGCTTAAAACCTTCTTGACGCTCCAGATACTCTAAACGGCACTACACATCACTACATAGATCTACACAGCTATACACACCGGACAACACCGGACAGCTGAAAACGTATCCAATATCGTGTAATATACATGACACAGGCATAAAAACGTAATAACGTTATACACGGTAAGTTATACAGATTACATTACCGGCACAATAATTACAAAACAACAAGTTCAGAAAAAAAACTAACCCTGCTCGATAAGAATCCTATTGTACTAAACATTTCTTAAGAATATAGCCTTATATTACTAATATAAATCCCTTGGTAAGTCTCAAACAAGAATATAAATACATTATGCTACGTAAACCAACGCTGCATAACAAACATACAAAAATAGACGATATTTATATCTTATTTACAAGAAAATAATACACTTACATAAAGCTGAAGATGTGCAAGTCCTTAGACTCGCTCACTGACAATGTACTCCGTAATGTAAAGGGATTTACCTATGTGAGGTATTTATACACATGTATTCACTGTGCACTAAAGGCATTCGGTTCTTCCGATCGAAAGCACTTTTCACGTGCATCAGAGGATGGACCGAACTCACTATTTTGAAATACAGCACAATATTCACCAGAAAACGAAACTCGAGTAAATGTATTTAATAGAAAAAAGGGATTTTTACAATTCCGTGACAGAGTGAGTATTAGGGCAAAATATACGTGCATAGCGTGATTTCAGTGTATCTAGCGGCATGTGTACTCATTTTGGGTCCCGCATCCACAATAAACTAATTATCTTGGCTACAAAATTAAATTTACACTAAGAGTAAAAACGACTCATCAGCATTTGGTCAGTGCTGCATTTTTTTTAAAATCCATTTAAACATCAGCATAATAAAAAAAGACAAGACCGCTAACGTGACCCCCTACCAAAAAAAAAAAACAACAAATTCTTATAACAGCGTCAAGTTAAATCATATCCGACTACTGAAGCAAATTCAGATATAAGCAGTACCACTATGTATTTTATAGCGTCGCGTGCAAATCATGAAACTTTTGAGCCTCATTTTAGTCTTGGTTTTTCTTATTAGTCTATAAAAAGAACTGATGTCATAACAGTAACGTTACCAGTTGGCAATCTGACTAAAAATAGATCTTCATAGTGTTACGTATTTTTTATATAAGTCATTTATATTTATTTTTATTGTTTGTTTGTTAGATTCAAATTTGTTCTGAAAGGTTCTAGAAGATCACGTGACCCCTTTCTTGTTCACGTAAAAACAGATATATAAATTATGTTTTGAGAGCGAACTAATAAGTAGAAATTGGGCTGTTAGAATATTAAGTTGTGTCGTTTTGAGTTATTTTAAATTACCTTGTACTGGAAATATTTCAATCCGTTTGGATTCAAGAGGATTTATTTTTTTTATTTATCTGGAAAAGAATTGTGCTAATAGAATTTTATTAACAAGAACTGACTTCATCAAGTGACATCGTCTTCCATCTTGGATACTTCGCTGGGATTCGAACTTGGAATTATTTGGACATTTTATTACCAGGACGTTTGCAATTTCTCTAGTGGATAATATTTTGAATTATTTTTTTATTACTTTTTGGAATCGATTCTTAAAACTGTAAGTTTATTTTTCTTTTCTGGAAAATATTTGTGCTCAATAAATTGTTTATTAAGTTTTAACAAGCTTGTTGTTTTTTTTCACTCTTTCTATCTTACTGTTTATTCGAGCCTAAGCAGGTAACAATAGTCTTCCAGGAAGATCTAATGGACACCAATAAAGACCTTATATTATGATAACCTTGTAGTTCTGCAATCCAATCCCAACATTGAAAGTTGTGAAAGTGACCCAGGTCATTCGGAACATCTCGTTACCAACGTTAATTCTCTCAAACACTAGTTTGCATTTCTATCTACTACTGAGAATTCCAAAGGTCACCAAAACATGAACTTGTATTGGTGTTAGTCAGATTTCCATGTGGGATTGTGTGGAGATCTGATTGTATCGATTAGTTGAGGACAAATGTCAAGTTTAAACACAAGTTCAAGAACTGTATACTCCCCAGGTCGGTCATTCTGCTATCAAATCGGATGAACGTGTAATGCGTCTGTTGATGGGCACATCTTGTTACTATATGTGTAACGTGTAATGCGTCTGTTGATGGGCACATCTTGTTACTATATGTGTAACGTTAAGCTACACAAAGTATAACTTCCTTTCAATTCAAATTTTAGTCTTTGGTATACCTGTCAGGTATACTTACCACAAGGACGAAAGTCAGAACAAGCAGGTTGTGAATGGCGTCGTAAATATCTCGACCGGAATAAAGTCGTTTTTGAAATTTTCTTTGGGAAAATGTCAAACAACGGCAACATATTTTTGTTCAGAAAGTATGTCGATTGTTTATCACAATAATTCCCAGGAACAAAGAGGCGTATAGATCTTTGTCAGTTTTCTCATTGATTTATAAATCCACCCTTCATCAACACGATAAAGGGATTTTAATTTTGAATTATCTGCTGCTACTAACATCAACTCTTAGATACTGGTCTGCATAACAAACTCTTGAAACACGACTGATGAATTCCCTGTTGTGTCTTGTTTTGCACAGATCTTCAAATTTGTAATAAGTTATACTATTTTGATTGATTGTTTGTTTTATGCAGTTTTTTATTAGAGTCCTCTTTGGATCTTGTATAAAGTAATAATAATATTTGTTCTTGCAACAAACAGGTTTACGTAAGGCTAACTCAGAAATAAAAATTTCATGTTTGAATACCGATCTGTACAAAATGTTAGGAGCATCTTCAACCCCAAACAACTTTCTGCTCACGTTCGTTTAAACTTCAATATATATTGTTATGTATATCATATCTATGTAATGTAAATTGTGTTTATAATACATGTTTTTGTAAGAGTCATTTTAGTTAATGACAATTTTAATCCATTTATCTTATGAAAGTAGTTTGCACTCTACGGTGAGCTATGTATAGTGCGTAGACGTGTTGAATTTTTACTCATAAGTTTCAAGGATGAGTACATTTAATAGTACACATAAACATCATGTGATCCAACAAGGACACGAGTTCTGGTAAAAGGTCAGATTTACATATTTTCTGATTGTCTAGCTTTTAAATCCTTGTATTTCATTCTAGCAATTATGTTATATCTTTCAATATAAGTAGACTATTGTGATGAATTGTGCATTCTTAAAGTATTAATGGTCTTGTAAGATTGTTGAGGGTATTGATTCATTTACTTAATGTAATCATTCGTTCAAATTGTAGTGCTCTAACATTTATTTATTTCAAGATTATTTAAATTGAATAACTTTATGGAATTACTGTGACCCATTGAAAGGTATTTGACTTATTCCTTTAATGGATTTACCGTGAACGATTATTTGGTATTTTAGCTCTATTGGGAGTGATAAATTCAAGGAACTGGGTGACGTCATCACTCGACTGAACAAATTGATTAAGGATATTAACTTTGACACTATAACACATAAAACTATCCTATCATCAATCAATAATGTTCGCACCCAAATTGAGCATCAAATTTCAATAAACGACCCTAATAAAAATGGCTAATTCAACTCAAAGGGACCTTATTATATGGCACTGGAATGCAAGAGGATTGTCAGGAAATATTAACGAACTCAAACTCAAAATAATTAACACTAGATATAAACCTGACATCATTCGTATTCAAGAAACTAAACTTTCTGCAAATTCGAAAACATTGCCATCATTACAAGGATACTCTCCTGGCTATTTCCAACATCGAAAGGAAGGTGAGGGGGGGGGGGGGTTGGTTTAGCCATATTCATAAAAGAAACACTCTACCATCTGTTACGCTACTACCTATAACATCCCAGGAAATTAGTAACACACTAACAGAAATACAATCCCTATTAGTCAATACAGGAAACCATCAATTACAAATCATAAACGTATATGACCCAGGAGGGGGTACTAAGCTTAAACATAAATAAGCGTTTAAAAAAATAACCAAAATCATTGGGACCGGGCTTGCAATCATCTGTGGAGACTTTAATAATAAGCTATGGCGAGGGGGGAGAGAGGTGACCGATAGAATGGGTACCTGGGTGGAAGAATGGATTAATGACTCCACCCTTATTATTCTTAATGATGGTGCTAAGACCAGGCTTAGTCCGGTCGACGGCTCCCTGTCCGCCATTGACCTCACCCTAGGCACACCCAGACTGGCACAAGTGGCTAAATGGGAGGTGGAGCAATCTGACCCCATGTGGAGCGACCACTTCCAAATAATCACCACTGTAGAGATGAATGTTCGGTGAGAACTCAATGATAAAATACCCAGGTGGAACTACTCAAAAGCTGATTGGGAAACTTTTCAGGAAATACTCAAAAATGTTAACCCGTCAGATATAGAATCAAAAGATATTGACATTTACTATGATAACCTAATTAAGGCCATAACTCATGCTGCCACCAACTCTATCCCCAAAATAAGTGGAAAACCAAGAAAACTTAGTGTGCCACAGTGGACAGATGAAATTAAACGAACTAGACAGGACAAAATTAGAGCTTTAAATAAATTTAAAAGATCAAATATTACTACTCACTTCGAAGCTCAAATATCTAATAAAGCAGTCCGAAGAAAAAACTTGGCAAAAATACTGCAACACTATTAATATTAGAATTAATTCTAAACAAATGTGGGATAAAATCAGGGCCATAAGGGGAAATAACACAACTGGCACCCCAAAAATCAATAATACCAGCAATCAGAAGGAACAAACTGAATCATTAGCAAAACATTTTAAAAATATGAGCAGCAATAATAACCACACTACCGAATTCCAAAACCATAGAACTAAAACTGAAATTAGATTCTGCCATCTATTTCAAGACCAGGGACCCATAAATTCACCACTCAATAAAGATATTATTATATATGAATGGTCTCAGGCGCTCAAATCCAAACATGGGGAAGATCTAATAGGTTACGTAATATATAAAAACCTACCTAGCAATCTGGTTATGATAATAATAAACATGCTAAACATAATTTGGGAATCAGGGGAGCTACCAAAAAATCGAAAACAGCGATAGTTATCGCCATTTTGAAACCTAACAAAGATAGGAATGACATTAACTCATATAGACCAATTTCACTTACCAACAATATCTGCAAAATCATGGAAACAAATATCACTAACAGACTTAAACACCACCTGGAGAGCAATAACTGAATATCTCCAAATCAATGTGGTTTTAGAAATAAAAGATCTACTACGGATCAATTAATTAAACTGGAGTCCGCCATTAAATTAGCATTTAATAGCAAAGAAAAGACTAATAGAAACTTAACTGCGGTTTTTCTATATCTTGAAAAAGCGTTTGATCTGGTGTGGACCAAAGGATTAATAGCCAAATTAAATCATTATGGCATTACCGGTCGCATATTTAATTTTATACAAATCTTTTAACCGACCACAAAATTATAACTAGGGTAGGGGCTACTTATTCTGAAGAACACTCCCTTGAAAATGGGACTCCCCAAGGCAGTGTCCTCAGCCCCACCCTCTTCAACCTCATGATTAATGATCTTGACTCTAATCTCGCCTCACCCTTAATCGGATTATCACAATTTGCAGATGAAAGTGGACTATGGAGAGCAGGAAACCTTTCCAGCCACACTCATATGGCTGAAATGAAAACAAGTCTAAATAACATTGGTAAATGGGCTGACAAATGGGGATTTAAACTGTCGCACCAAAAAACGGTAGCTGTACTGTTCTCACCTTATAGAAAAAACACATTATAAACCAACCTCCAAATTCAAAATAAACAAATTAAATTCGTTAAAATAGACAATTTTCTGGGTATGTACTACGATGAACACCTAACGTGGGTAATTCATATTGATGACCTAGTTAAAAGGTGCAATCTTGACTTAAAATTACTTAAAAGCCTCAAAGGAACCAAGTGGGGTGCTGGCCAAGAAACAACAATGACTCTATATAGGGCCTTTATTAGATCTAAACTCGACTATGGATCCCAAATTTACAACACGGCCGCCATAACCCAGTTTAATAGATTAGATATAATACAGAGGAAAGCCCTACTCATAGCATATGGGGCATTACCATATACATCTACAGCAGAGTTGCGGGTCTTAACAGGAGAACCACCATTACAGTTTCGAAGGCAGGAATTCATGTTGAGATACGCAACTCGTCTGTAAGACCTTGATTATTAGTGATTCACTAAGTGTCCTAAAATCAATACAATGCAATAATACTAAATCAAGAGAAAACTTTCTTAATCAAATTAACCAAATATTTAAAGTACTCGATACTCAAAACATAACAGTAGAGTTTCTATGGATACCATCTCACATCGACATAAAAGGCAATGAATTAGCTGACCAATTAGCCAAGAGTAAACTCACTGAACCTGATTACATGCCACTAAAGTATAGTCCAACGGAAATTAACAGTTTAATCTATTCACTGATAAATCAAAAGTGGCAAAATTATTGGAACCATAATAAACAAGGGAGATTTTTACATAGTATTGTCAAAGAAGTCAATATAAATATCCTGATACCCAGGTGCAGCAGTTATGAACAATCTAAAATAAATAGGATAATTCTTGGAAAAATAAAATTAGCTAATAGTTTCGGAAAATATATAGGACCTTTTCCGCACAACATCAACTGATTCCACTCTAAAGTACCGGAAGATTTATATCATATATTCAATATCTGTAAAAATACGCAAAAAGAAAGAGACCTATTTATAGCTAAACAATTAGAACTTGCTGCACCAAGTTCCAGAAATAATTTAATTATGCAACAAAACCCCTCAAACAACATACTATAATATAATTGAATTTCTTAGAAATACAGGGCTAATGGATAGAATATAAACATAACACCATATCATCCATAAGTAAAACGAATGTTTTACTGGCACCTAATATATATATATATATATATATATATATATATATATATATATATATATATATATATATATATATATATAATAATATCGTTATGAGGGGATGGAAGCGTACGGGGCCAAAAGGGACTCGTTATCTCTAAAACAGAGCCCACCTACACTATGCTGGGTATAACGTTCCCATGGCGGCTCCAGAGCAACAAAACCTAATGGAACGGTAAAATAACATAGAATAATAAAAATACACCTAAAATAAAAGAAACAACATAAAGGTATAAACATTAACAGTTACATTAACTACCAGTTATATAATCACTCAGGCAAGCGTCTTACCTCTTTCCTTCTCTTATGCTTCTAAGTTCTTCCTTTTATATAACCCCATTGACAGCATCTTGTAACTGAGTCTAATATTACAATGGTATTATAGGCCCCTAAAAAATGCGATACCGCTGTGGTTAACGTACAACCACTAAAATGCGCCCCTAACTATGGTCCCAACTAGAGTGTATGAGGTAGTCTCAAAACCAAGACTATCAAGTCCAGCGATATAATATGCTAATTTAGAATATGACCTCAAATTTCTACACTATAAAGACAGTTAACCCCAAAACTATCAGGCCTTGCAGCAATTTAATCACTTAAAATCCTGCATTAACTAACAATGCAAATAGATGTCATATGGGATTATATATTCTACTCAAAAACAGCACAAAGAATTCCAAATTGGTGAAGGAGCAAGGATGTTTAGATTGAGGATCCAAAACAAGACACCCAAGATGTATACAGGGAATCATCGAGTGAATAGAGGGACAATCAATACACTCAAGAAGTATGCAGGGACCAACCACATGAGCAGAGGGATATTCGGTCAGTAACAAGTGATCATGGGATCCTCCAAAAAAAGCCCTTTTAAGGGCTATTGCCTTCTATTGCCTTAACAGGGTCTCTCACTATATATATATATATATATATATATATATATATATATATATATATATATATATATATATATAGGATCATGTAAATTTATCGTTACAAATCCATTTGGGATTTCCTGAGCGTGACTAAAGAAATTTCTAAAGAGATTATAATCCATATCTCCACTACAAAAAGTCTGGTGAATATTTCGTAGTGTATGTGTATCCGTTGAATACAGCAAGAATATTGCAGTTATCTCTGAAAACGTTTGGTATTTGAGTGTATCGTTGAGTGACATATATCACGTCAGTGTTTTTATGTCTGCCTCTGGAAAATATCCTATCAGGATTCTTTTGATTGTCTAACATCACATCATCATATACGACCAAATTGTTAATGCTTCCATCTAAGTCTTCTATTGCTGGAGCTTCGTCAATATCAGTTATAAACACTATAATACCCACGCCGGTGATTTCTGCTGGATTTTCGTTTTAATCCTTTAACACTTCGTAGCATCGCTGATGATCTACACTTGGCGCTATTAAATACAACTATCTCATTTCATCCATCTAGTTATCAAATTAAGTAACAACTGTGTCTTGCCACTTCTAGATGGTCCGATTATAATCATTCGAATAGAATTTGGTAGCGCTGCATGATGTTTAACTGATTCTCTTGTTTTTATCGCCGAAAAATCAATTACATTCATGTTATTATAAATATATTATGGATCTATATTGTGTAAAATGTAAGAAGCGTACTGGCACAGATGTCTTGACGATTACAACTAAAAATAACAGATCAGCACTTTCTGGTAAATGTGTACAATGTAGTACAAAATTTTTTAGATTTGTATCTATGAAATCTGCAGATGATTTAAAATAAAACAAGGAGGTGATATTTCAGCCAAGTTAGTAAAACTCCCAGGAACACCATGGGCAAAATACTCAGGAGAAAAACACCTTCCAGGGTATAGTTATTGTAGACCCGGGACCAGACTCGATATCAGACTTGATGATCAAAACTAACCCCGACCCGGTGAAAACCCAATAAACGCTATTGATAAGGCGTGTCATGCTCATGATGTTGCGTATAAAAGCAGTAATCTGCAACACAGACATATCGCAGATGTGAAATTGATTCACGCGTTGAATTCTATCACTGATAAATCCTTCAAAGAAAAATTGGCTTCATGGTTGATAAAATCAGCGATGAAAAGTAAATTGATGATGGGTGCTGGCAATTAATAACATCAAGGAATCTATTTATTATTCTCCAAGAGAATACTGGAGGGGTAAATCAGCAATTGGTAAACTCGCTAGCGCCGCAAAGGTGAAAAATGCCACTGCAGCGGATTGATTCTCCAAACAGGCAATATGGCAAATTTATGTACCAACGCCTAAACAAATTAACTACTCGCATTTTGATGTCAGCGCTCCTAATGAAGTTCATCAAGCTGATATATTATTTCTGCCGCATGATGGTTTTCACAAGTACGCGCCAACCGTAGTTGATGTTGCGAGTCGATATAAACAAGCAGAACCGTTAAAAACAAAATCATAATCTGCAGTGGCTTCTGCGTTTAAAAGGATTTATCGAAGGGGTCCTCTGCATTGGCTAAATCTAGTACAAGTTGATCCTGGCAAGGATTTTCAGGGTGCAGTGTTATCAACAATGAAGGATCATAATGTCACCATCACACGAGGACATACTGCATTACATCGCGATCAGGCAATTGTTGAACGATTTAATCGGACACTTGCTGAGCGGTTATTTGGATATCAATACGCTAAGGAATTTATTCAGGATAAACGATCCCGTGAATGGGTTAAGAGATTACCAAGCGTAATAACCGCGCTGAATAATGAGGTTACTCGAACAATTAATATGAAACCTAACAACGCTATTAAAAAGAAGTACATACCTGTAAAACCGCGAAATGATTTTTCAAAACAACCAATACTCGGCAATGTCTCTTTTAGATATTTATATGAACCAGGAGAGCTCGCAGGTGGTAAAAAACGGGCTACTGATCCTATTTGGAGTGTTAATGTACATAAAATATCTAGTATAATGAGATCTACGGGTAGACGAGCAATCTATAGATTTGGATTCAACTGCTCCTCAGCGAGGGTTTACTCATGAACTACTACAAGTAATACCCGAGGATACTCAATTACCACCGCGTGGTCTTAACTAGCACCTATGCGTCTGTTGCACTGAAGACAAGTCAGCATCACATTATCTCAGGTATAACCAATACTGCTATTCTTTCTGTCGACGGTAAATTATCGAGAGTCTTTATCCAACCAACTCCAACTCATTATACAATTTCAACTCGCGCAGTGATTATTCTGTTGTTGTTTCAGTGTAATTATAAATTCTACATCAATGTCTAATTTTCTGTTATTCTTTTTATCCTGCTGTTTATAACCAGAGAGTTTTTTTTATTATATCATCGTTGACAATATCACTTATTGTAGTGTCATTATCATCTAAAACAACTCTTCGAAGTTGATTTATTCTTCGTACTCTGGACACCGCAAGACTAAATTTGACCACTCGATGAGATTATCTATAATCCAAACGATTGTATATGATATAGTTAATCCCTGTGAAGAATGTATCGTCGCTGCGTAACCTAGCGTCCATGGGGATTTATCAGCGTGCAATGCATCTTCGACGACATTGATATCAACAAGCACAATATCATTTAATACGAGAATTTGCTTCTCTGTCAGGCCTGGAATATCAACTTCGATATTTTGTTTTCGTATATCCTTGGGTCTATAACACAGCGGCACTGGAAGTGTTGCAAATTTTTCTTTATGTAGCCAATCATGTGGAGACAAACCGACAAATGGTGGTGGTTGACCATGATCGCCACACATTATCACTCTTGTATTCGCTAGTAATAGCCAATCAAGAAACTTTTGTAATGCATCTAACGACACCGTGCATATCTCAACCCAATTAATGACTTCAGGAATAAATTTCTCACCCATTCGATCAGGAGTCCATTCGTCACCTTTCCATCGAAAAAAACTATGATAAGTGCAAGCATTAATTCATCACTGTTTCATCCCTCTTGCAAGTCTGTGGGTCGGTGTTATCACAATCATGCTTGATTTCCCTCGAAATAATTCGATTGCACGAGTCGTCTTTCCTGACCCACCACAGCCGTTTAAATAAACTGTTTTATATCTACATATTGGATCAGATATCGATAGTGCATTAAATAGTTCTGATATCTGATTATTTTTCAAATAATTTTTTTTCAATCGTAACATCTGCTGATTTGGAATAATCACGCAACATTTCCTTTTTAATTCTCCATGATCCCCAACTCTCGTCGGAATTTGTAAATTTGGCCCCTGCTTCGCTATGTTTCACGTCTATATAAAATGAATCAGTGGCGACTCTAACCGCAGTGTCAGAAAATCTATTTATCATTGAAAATAAATTAATAGAAGCATAACCAAGCATAGACGCACTCAAATGTGCATATTGGAGATTTTTCCATCGTTGTAAGTAACAATTGTACCTAATTTGTTTCTATCGGACAAGAAAGCGTCTTTACGATTTGGCTGATTGTCATTGAAGCAATTATATCATATCGCAAACAATCTGAGGTTTGGTTACCACAACCTGATAGTCTTGATAGTATAATTAGCGATTGCAAAAAACAATTCCCGATTTCGACGAAGAATATATCTTGAAATGGTCCAAACAGATATTTGAAGTTAGAAATAGACAAGCAAAAGATCTTGGTAGAAGAATAATTGGTAAATTCACTCAGAGTAGAAAAAATACGACCATAACCGACATTCTTCGCGATCGATTATAGATAATGTTGATATATACCGCGATTATACAATCGTATTTATGGCTATGGTAAAAGGTGTCACACAACCACCACCAGTATACACAGCAGACCCAATCCCAGATGAAATAGAAATCATGGCCGAAGCTGATTCTGAAAAAGTTACAACTAAAAAAACAAAATGAAAGGGATTTTCTCAGAGTGGAAACCCGGGTGGTCTTATTCGTTGTCCTGATAATATTCTTAACAATATCGCACGATTAGAAGTTCTCATAGGAGGGAAACGAGCCGGAAATAACTCACAGGAAAATATTAATGAAGCAGTATGCGGTTATTTCAAGGTGGCATCATATATATTGAAACATATCGAGATTTCATTGACGAGTTAGTTGAAAATCCAAAGAATTTTTACGGTTATCATAGTGACTAATGTCATCGGTGACTAATCACCGAAATTGCTAGCGATTTCGACATTAGATTAATATCATTTAAATAAGATGATCATACACTACAACCATGATAAACCAACCAGCGTCTACGTAGTAAATTCACGATTGCCTGTTTATATAGCGTACTATGGTGATGGTCTTGGCAATACCATTGCAGAGTTATTTGCAAGAATGGCTCTAAAAATAGCACCATTAGCAAAACAATTATCGATGAAAGCCATTGATGTCATTCGTGATAAGGGTATTAGTGCTGTTGGAGATGTTGCCGGGAAAGCATTTTCCGCCGCGAAGGATAAACTAATGTCGCTAGTTCCACGAAAAAAGAAACCACTGATGAAGTCATCGCTGCCATCTACGGAAGTGATGCCTGCAAGTGTTAGCAATATAATAAATAGCGCCGTGGATCAGAAATTAGCATCGTTGGCGACTTCGCAATTGGCCAATGTTGCATGTGAGGCACAGAAAAACGATATTGCAAACATGATAGCGGGAAGCGGCTTGAAACCACGAAGAAAACCACGAGCAAAATCTTAATTTAGATCGAGGAATATATATATATATATATATATATATATATATATATATATATATATATATATATATATATATATATATATATATATATATATATATATATATATATACTTTGTTGCCCTTAGAAACTATCAATAATGCAATTATTTCTTATCTCAGCTTACGTCCAGGGGCTTGACAGTAGGATTGACACCGTAGTCTAGCATATATCAGATGTTCGCTAAGCTAGCGAGAACGGAAGAATGAAAGTAGTAATAACAGTTGTCATTATCCTCTGCAAAGGTATGCGTATTTATAAACATTATTCAGAATTACCCGTCTAGGCCAGACAGCTAATTGAAAAATAACTTGTTTTCATTCATATTTGCATTTGAGTAGTTTGTTTTAGGAAGTAAGTCGATAACATTACCTTTAGTTAGCAGTACCAGCATAATGGTAAATGCACGGTAGATTATGAGACTGGTAGGCGTCGCTTTGTCTTGATTTGTTGTGCACAAAAGTAAAATGCTAACCAAAATGCTAGTATCTGTTTAAAAAATTGTCTTATATATTTGTTTTATAGTGAATTTAAAACTGCGTTAGATATTCTTCAAGAAGAAACACAAATGATTGTAAACTTTAGTGATCAGAGATAATACAACATATACATCCATGACATGTCAATCAAATTTTGCTTATCGCCTACGTGTCTAAGTACATGAGACCAATGAGGTGGCTATTGGCTTGGCTTAGTGTCGTGATGGACCACGTTACATTGTGGGGGGGGGGGGGGAGAGGACATGTAGGAAATGTTCCCACGACCAAAACTATAATAAATGGATATTTAGGAATTTTAAAACCAAACTAATACGGAAGCTATTGCCTTGATTTAACGCAAACGTTTGAACTTGTCTTTCTTCCAGTTATTGTTATCTGTACGTTAGAGTTAACATACAAGGAAGATTTAATGATGTAAAAGTGTGTGGATGGGACATTTGACAAATTTTCGAAAGATAGATGGAAGTTTCAGGATAGTATCACGATTCATTCGTTCCATTTTCATTCTTAAATGTATCCAATGGGCTTTTCAGCTGTAAGATCATAAGAATAGCAAGGCTGAAATCTGCATTTAGGCTATATACCAACTTGTGCGTGCCTCTCTTTTGGAAAACAATGTATAAATTCTACCATTCCTTTTTTAAAATAAGATTTTACCATGAAACTAACATCGGTGCAAAAGATAAAAAGAACAACTGCAAAGGAGCTTCCGTTCTTATCTGACATGCAAATGAGGTTCCCAACGGTTCTACTAAGATAAAAATAAATTGTACAAAAAGAGTGAAATTAACATTTAGGCTTCCTACCTAACAGTGTGTACCTTTCTAGTAGATATAATAATAATAATAATAATAATAATAATAATAATAATAATAATAATAATAATAATAATAATGAGGACTTTGTATAGCGCCTAATCTTTAGAAGCTCTAAGCGCTTTACAACATGACTACACAACAGAAAAACAAATAAGAAAAACACGAAATTGGAGAAACATAAAACATGATGAAAACATATAAGATACAAAATATTATTAGGTCTCTAATAGATAGATATATGTTTTAAATATCCTTTATTAAATTAACATTTAACATTTTACTGCTAACTGAGCAAAAGAAACAATTACCTGCTTCAGCCATTATAGCACAGACTTTCAAAAAAATGAACCATTTCGTCTAGATGTTATGGACGTATATCATTGTACAAAGAGTTTCAAAACCAAATATGGCAGAACCGTTGAACCAGAATGATCTGCAACGTATGAGATTGGGGTATTCAGGGCTGGAATTATCAAGGCTGGGATTATCAAGGCTGGGATTATCAAGGCTGGGATTATCAAGGTTGGGATTATCATAGTTGGTGTTATCAGGGCTCTAAGTTGCTATACACATGCTTACATCATACACATGCGTACATCAAACACATGCTTTCATTATACACATGCTTACATCATACACATGCTTACATCATACACATGCGTATGTCATACACATGCTTACATCATAGAAATGCGTACATTATACACATGCGTACATCATAGAAATGCGTACATCATAAATATGCTTACATCATACACATGCTGACATGATACACATGCGTACATCATACACATGCGTACATAAGCCTGCTGCTTTCGCACAATACACTTTTTAAATTTAAATATATATCTAAAAACTTATCCTTCTACAATCTGGTAAATAAAATACAAAGAGTATAACTGGACACATGATGTGAGAACTGTTAATGATATGAAATCAGCAGAGTTATACAGCAAGTTTTTAATTCCTGGACGTGCGTTTATTCAGCCGATAGGGCATCAAAATCGTAGTTCAATACCCGCCTAAGCCAAAATGTATAACAAACCTCACCAGACACGTAATCCAACGGACGCTAATAGACACGTAATCCAACGGACGCTGACAGACACATAATCCGACGGACGCTGACAGACACGTAATCCGACGGACGCTGACAGACACGCAATCCGACGGACGCTGACAGACACGTAATCAACAAAATGAATCTAATGCATACTCTTATTGATATGTGTGAGATGTGTGATATGTGTGAGATGTGTGAGATGTGAGATGTGTGATATGTGTGATATGTGTGAGATTTGTGAGATGTGATATGTGTGAGATGTGTGATATGTGTGATATGTGTGAGATGTGTGACATGTGTGAGATGTGTGAGATGTGATATGTGTGAGATGTGTGATATGTGTGATATGTTTGATATGTGTGAGATGTGTGATATGTGTGAGATGTGTGAGTTGTGTGAGATGTGATATGTGTGGGATGTGTGATATGTGTGATATGTGTGAGCTGTGTGATATGTGTGAGATGTGTGAGATGTGATATGTGTGAGATGTGTGATATGTGTGGGATGTGTGAGATGTGATATGTGTGAGATGTGTGATATGTGTGAGATGTGTGAGATGTGTGATATGTGTGAGATGTGTGATATGTGTGAGATGATAATCCCATTTTTTCTTATTTTCAGTAAATTAAACCATACTGCCGTATGCCACTCTTAACATGGCAGTCCTTACGACAATTGCTATAGATTAGGATAGATCTAAATTCTTTTGGATAGTTTTACATTTGAATATGCAAATTATTATTAAATAATATGCAATAGTGAATGCCTATCTTTAAAAGGATTCTCTCCGTTTGAAAATTGTCTGTATATAGGATAACCTTTTTCATACATCTTCATCTTAAGATAGATCCAAAGTGTGGGGCACAACTCAAACATCCCCCAACCAAAATTATCTCTTGAGCTTATTGTCTGTAATCATACAGCACGTGCAAGATAATGACGTAAACAATTACTGACCTATATTTGAACAGATGAATACGACCTTACTAATGAATTAAAAAATGACACATTTGAAATAATTAGTAACTTACACAAAGCTATAAAAACCACAGCTAAAACAAGGAATTGTTTGTTGTTATTTAACATTCCAGAACACAAAGCTTTGAACAAACTGTCTTCCACTATGAAACCACAGCTAAAACAAGGAATTGGTCATAGTTAGTTAACATGCCAGAAGAAAGAGAGATGGGGTGAAGAAGAAAAAGTATTGATATTGATATATCAAAATAAAAACTTTCAAAATAGAGTTCAAACTTCATGACTAATATAATAAATACTTAAAGACAAAATAAAACAATAATCGATATTCCAAAAGCAATAAGGCAAGTTAAACTTATGAGCTGAGAAGAAACATACTAGAATGAAAAGAATCAGTGAAACAAACACTAAACAAATAGCTGCAATAAACTCAAGAATAACAATGGTAGCATCAAGATAGTCAAAGTCCATAGCCAATGCTGTAAAAAAAAAATGGCATGTTTAGTCTGTTTTTTCTGGCGTCTCGTCTTCAACAGCATCTTTTTCCATGTGAATCATTTCTTTCGTTTGAAAAATTAAAAAGTGCATATAAACATTCCCAGTTATTTTTCCAGCTATCAAAGACGATGGAAGCAGACGTGCAGACGTGTATTCTCGCTTGGGAGTTCTAAGCAAATTGTTTAGTTCCTTGCTGAATATCTTATTTTACTCGATTTAGGTTTATGTTTGATCAAATTGGTAAACCAAACATCTAGACCAAGAATATGTTCATAACATATTTCAAAACCTAAATTATAACTGCTCTGGCAACCAGTTGCATCTATATAAAATGACTATTTATTTCAAAGTAAATACCGTTTTTATGGCTCTAAATTGTCATAATTTCATTGTTCTGGAGGCAAGGTGCGCTGAAGGTGACATTTAAAGGCCCGAGTATCTAATTGTGTCAAACGTATGCTACAATTGCTACCATAATGCTCCTACTGTTCCAAAGTGACGCCAAGCTATATATATATATATATATATATATATATATATATATATATATATATATATATATATATATATATATATATATATATATATATATATATATATATATATATATATATATATATATATATATATCATATCATATCATATCATATCATATCATATCGCAAAATGGTATGAGCTTAATGTCCATTTACTTGAAAATGTTATGCGCTGTCAAATTTATATATGCCTGACTTTTCCAAAGAAGATTATCTACTTTATATGGTAAGGTTCAAATATTGGAACTCTATGGTTTACACCATATTTACCATGACATACCATAAATGAGCTTCTCCATTCCTTAACCAATCGCTTATATCATTTTATAAATGCACATCGTACCTAATTTGCTTAATACACAAAGGAAATGTTTTAGTGGCTACAAAGGGAGTTTCTAATTCCCACTATGTTAGTATTAGTTCTGATGAAATAATGGTATGTTATTTTGCAGTGGTGCTTGCACAGGGCCAGTTTCCAACTTGCAGTTCGATTTTAACAACCGATTGCAATACAATTGTTCATGCTCCAGAGTGCGGTAACAATGGCGTCACATACGGCAATTAGTAAGAACTCAAGTTTTCTTCTTCTATACGGGAAGACAATATTGTAACCTTAAGGTCAACATGCACTGTAACAATCATTTTCTGTAAAGTAGACAACAATTTGAACAGAAGAGATTAAATACAAAAAAGTCACAATTTAACAATGGCAGCAATAACAACAACAAGACACACGGAATTTCATAATTCTAAGTATATGTGATATTCCGACCTTACTGGCGCGTTATTGATTGATTCTAAAATATAATAAGATGATATGGTTGAACGAAGTTGATGAATATTGAAAATATGAATAAAATGAATCAACCGTATTGGCAACTGTGAGCAAATAAAATAAAATCATAAATGAAACATGAAAGATAATGACTCGTATTTGTAGATATGCACATGTATATTCTAAATTATTAACAATACAAACATATCATATAAATTCATACATTTTAATAATTTTAACCTTATGAAAACATATCAGACAGCGGGGTTTTTTTTGGTATTGGCCTTTATCCTATGGCAGCCATAAAGGCCATCTCACAAATTTTGCGCCAAGTGGAATACCTGCAAAAAAAACACGAAAAAACCCACAGAAACATCCTAAAAATCGCTAGAAAAAAAACACAGCTGATACAATGATATAAGCGGTGTATAGAAAATTCGGTTGGTTATGCAGCATGCCATCCCATCATTGCTTCACGTCGGCATCACCTTTCTCCAAGGTTCACCTCCAACCCCTACGGAAAGCGACAGTACCCACCGTTACTGGTGCTCTTCGTAGGGCTGAAACGGAAAACACATAAAATCCTGTGTGATCAAAACTTTACTATGTTATTGATAGTTAAAAGCAGTCTGAATGAAATTCTATACTGTACCTGACATTCCATTCAGTTAAATATCGCTGCGGTACAGATCGAGCATTGTTAGGTTCTTTATTATTTAGCTCTCAAGGAGGAATTGAGATTTGTTCGATTCGACCTGTCTGTATTTAATGGGCAACATGGCTCCAGTGGTTACATAGTTGTAATACAGTCGACACTGAGAGGTTAATATTACACATTCCAAACCTTGCTCAGGAATAAAAGATTGTTTTATATTGATAGAGGAGACAGCTTGAAATTTATTTGCATGTCATGTTGACATTAAAATATCATCAGGTTTTAAAATATTTATCAAGTCATGTGTGTGTGTGTGTTGTCGATTCGACAAGAACCACTCAAGTCATCCGAGGATTGGAGGGGCTGGTTCTGTTCTGTGCGTGAACAAGTGTCTGATGAGACCACCACTGGCAAGGAATGTCCGTTTGCACGAGGGAAAGAGGATGAGTGGGACATCTCCGGGAGAGAGGTAATGGTACGTGCGTTTCTGGCTTGCCTTTCTAGATCTGCAGCTGGTGTCCTGCTAGATTAGCACAACTTGGAGCCTTTGTGCACAAAGGAACTCCAAGTGATTCGATCGCTTGCTGTTTGCTCTAAGAAATCACGGTTTATGTTGAACACTTTCTATGCAGCTTTAAGACTGTCTTTGAAGCGTTTATTCTGACCTCCTATGGATCACTGTCCTTGTTGTAGTTCATCACAGAAGAGTCTCTTAGGTAGCCAGTGGTCTGGCATGCGCACAACCTGTCGCGCCCAGCGTAGCTGGCACTGCACCAGGATGGTGTGGATGCTGGAGAAAGCTGCTTGGGCAAGTACCTCAGTTTCTGGAACCTAGTCCTGCCACATGATGTTGAGTATTTTCCTGAGACGTCAATCAGCATATTATTCATCCTGCGTACTACATTTTTAAATCTAATAATCACACCGATATCAATGCGGAAGAATATGGATATACAAACTTACCGTGAAAACACAATCGCAGATCAAGCCAATATGTCCGTGGTAGTCATTCAGCGATAATCTCATTCAGAATGCAAAATTGTTCTTGCATCCTATATTACGAAACGGGCTCTTAATCCTAGCGCGCTTTTAATTGTTGAAGAATTTATTCATCATCTCTACAGTAAGTTTACGAATGTATCTTGACAATAGTTATGGTGGTTTGATCAACATTGAAATGACTGAGGAGTGAATTTGTCTTGTTTATGATATCCGGGATGTTTTTTCAGGAATCTAGACGATCCTTTATCATACCTATAATGGCTTATCGTGATTAGTGTGTTATTGTTCATAGTAAGAGTGTACGGAATATTGGGGTTTGGGTATTCAGGGATCAACTGATATAAAGCAGGTGGATATTTATCCCAATACATATCGTAGACATTTAGGATATATTATGGATCAACACACATATTTTGATAAATAAACACTGAAGTTAATTAAGCTAGGATACGATTATGAACATGACGTGTCCAACCCAGCACTGATTTAATCGACTATGCGTCCATGTCGCCTTTGCAATTTTGAAACATTATCTTGATTGCCGCACTCAACGTTGGTTCATGAACCTTAATACCGATTTTTCATTCATTTCGTAATGTATTGTATTTGATTCTGCGCTAAAATTCTTTGTTGATTTATTTGATTTAATACGTTTGATCTGAATTTTCTTCTACGATAACACCAGCAAATTATTTTCACAAAAAAACTTCAGAACGGCTTGAATAAATGGTTGGCCAGCTGAAACAAAAAAAACATTTAGCTAAGCAAGTGTACTCTCTAATGAAGCATCGCGTTTTGACTTGCTGTTTTAAATTCCGGCTTGGATTTCTGTTCTGACTATTCAGCCGTTGTGTATCTTGAAACGCTTTAAATACTTGTCTTTGGGCTGAAACCCCTTTCTGGGATGTAACTTGCCATGTGATTAACGCTGTCGCTTGCTCTTGAATGGCATCTGATGTCATTGTCAGCCATGGTAACCAACGTTCCCTATAAGCTGCGCGCGCGCAGCTGCTCAGGCATCCCTGCGCAGCTGAATTGTCAATTTTTGCTCAGTCCAACGTTAAATTTTGCTCGTCTCCGTAAAGCTTGCGCAGTACAGCGAGCACTGCGCGCACATCTACCATTCACTTAGAGGGAACGTTGATGGTAACGTACACTGACCACTCCACGATATAATTGAAAGTAATAGTTGTTCGTCTTTGCTGATGATGCCCGCATGGACATCACAGGAAAACGTGTGTTAGTGTAACTTGTCCATTTAATGATGCGCCTACATTTGAGCCTTCAGCGTGCCAAATTTCTTTATCGTAGTCGTTACGTCAAGTTAGTACATTATAGTGTTGAGCTCCAAAACAATTATTCTTAAAACCCTCAAAATTACAAAAAATGGCCCTATGCGTTAAAATGTGATCGGCTTATTGCGAATCCTTGGTAAACATCCGTGTTGGAAGGGGTTACAACAGAAAAGACGGTAGCTGGCTTGTCTGTCGTTTCTGATTACTTATTAAAAGTTAAGCAAAGAAAGCAACATGGAGGGATACAACCGGACTATATGCTATATAATCAGCACAATATTAATGAACGAACACTACGCGAACAATCATCGGAATATCGTGCGAGACCAAAAATGGTCGTTGTTATTCAGTCACGGTTCGAAATCAAAATCTTAAAATCAAGACCAAGTCAAGCAGCCTGCAATCAGATTTGCAGCAATATTTATTTATTCCAAAGCTGTTTGGTTTTCCGGCAAGGGAGAAATAAATAGTTGCTCACTGACAAGTGTTTGCAATTGTTGATTCGCAGCTTCATTTATACTTGTGTCAACGTCAGCAGACATTGCCACTCGGCTTGCTAGTAATTAAAAGCGAATATTTGTTAGATAAAAACGGGGTAAGTCTATCTCAAACTGATGAAAATGTTTTTCTAGCAATATGACAAAATGTTCCGATTGCATTATTTAGAACAATGTCGATCACTTTCATTCCCAACTTCTTCGCAATTGAAATTACATGTGGAGCTATTCTTCTAAATAAACAGTATATACAAGTCAATCACTGTAAACTTCTCTGTCAATCGTTAATTCAGCACACTGATCTGAGCGGGGTCAAGTTGGATACGATCATATTGTGTTGTCGCCGATTTCATTGTGAACTATTCGACAGCTATCAGTCGATGTATTAGAGATGTCCTCGATGAATGTATCGATAGTGCAGATAAAAGTGTTGGTCCACTACGTTACTAGTGTTTAATCACAGGAAAATTCCTGTTACTTTGCTGATAATTTCATCGGAATAATTACAGACCTGTAACCCTCTTATAAGAAATTCTCAGCTATCAATATCCATTAAAATTGTCTTCGTATATGCATGCGCACCTTGCAGTAATCAGCTACTTGTCTCTGTTTCGTCGTGTGTCGAAGATGGTGATCGCGGTGACTGTTTCTGCGGTCAATTTGGTTTTTTTTTCATTAGGAATTGTTTGAGTTTGTTTTAATTGTGACGGTGTTGGTCCTTTTCCCTGTTCTTTGCTGACTTTCACAGACATAATTCTGATATTCAATAATATTTGCTTTCTTTGAAATTTGTGTAATTTTACGAAATTATTTATATATCGTGTCGATTCATTGAATCTCTTTTAAAATCATAAGATTATATTTTGGTAACGAAATTTAGCCCCTAGCAGAAAATTAAATGGAATTTCATTAGCCATGTCCTAACCTTCAGGATAAAATACGCGGATGTTAATCCTAGTTTGACTCTTTCTCAACATTATCTGCAATATCTTTAGGTTTAAGACGAGTTTGATCAAATGCATCAAGAGTTTTGTTGATCTGCGTTAATAAATGTTGTGTTCATGTTTTCATATTTTCTCTATCGGTTGGTAACGCCGCATGGGCTTCTTGTATTGCTTCAGTTGCAGAAGCCATCGCTTGATACATAGACAATATACAAGTTCGAAACCCCAAAACATCTTCTCATCCCTTCTCCCATAATTCCTGCAACTGTCGTTTTTTCGAATGTGTTTCTAACAGGTACGTATCGTTTGACTGTTTCAAGTCGTCCTGAGCTTACATGCAATTGAATTGTCAAAGCCGATCAAGCAAAGGCCTCGAACATCATACATTGTACTTGTATCCCGACCGGGTCATCGTGGCGTAAAGAGTATATCGACTCGTAATTTGCAAAAGGAAATAGTTGAACTCGGGGTTATGCTTATCAGTGATAATCCCTTAAGATTATATAGATATAAATGTACACTGATACGCGGTCATTTTATATATATTGCTCTACGTTCTAATGAGTAAGTTTAATTATGTTGTGTAAATACCAATCCCAAATGAGCCCCTGCGGTTCCAAACGATGTTCTAGAACGTCCAGAGGATGCTTCAGACCTTGTTTCGTACATGAACTTGTATATCGACCTTGTGTTAACATTTCACTGTGAATTAATTTTCAACAGCATTTTCAATTATTAAAGCTGATTTGTATCCAGTATTTTCCTAGTAAATATATTGTTACCATATACACCATAGTATTGGACATTCCAAGGTATATTATTTAAATTATTACAGTAAACAGTCCATCATCTTTACATAAGGATGTTAAGAAATCCTATAAGACTTTAACATGGAATATACAAAAGTAAAATCAGCAAATGTAAACTCAAAATATGGACAAATTGAAGAACTAATTACTGTGTTTTACTTGCTTACAGCTGTTTCTTTTTAAAGGCGTATTGCAACGATCACTCGTTGCGCATAGCTCATTACGGACCATGCTCCAGCATTATAGGTAGATCATTGAATTCTGTAAATTCACCAGCCAGACGATATGTACCCATAGGAAAGACGAAATCTGCGGTTCAGCCGACACAACGTATACCTACCGGTATGTTCATTGACAATATTTTGTATTTAATATCTAGTATTTCAGAGTTATTTCCCAGCAACTTATTCATCCCAAATCTTGAATACCATCTGATTTCACATCCACATTCTCCACCCCACCACACGAAAAAAAGTAGAAACTTAAAACTTAATAATCAGAATATCAATGTCAAATTATTAAATTGTTAGAACTGGGAAAATAGAACCATTTTATGCAAATCTTCGAAACAAGGGTAAATTAACCCAGTTTGTACAATACACGCATTTATATACACATGTAAATTATGACTATCAGATCCATCATAGTGACATGTTTCGATTGATGCAATTTTCTTACGACTGAAACTGGTATTGGGTTCTCTCTTCATGTTTTGGGCTATTTAAATGTGTTCCATAAAACCTCAGATGCTTTAGTTTTCTTAACTTAACTGCGTTCTCCATGTAACAAAAGTGAACCGGGTGGGATGTAACTAGCAAAACTTTAGGTACTACCACGAATGCCATATTTATTTATAATGCTAATTAATGATGATTGAATCCTACTTCATAGATTCCGTCTTTACCCCGATCTCAAACTATATTGCAATTACTGAAAACCGCACGTAACGCATGCACACCTTGTTACACAACTGATATAACAATATGGTATTGTTACCCAGCAAATATACTCAAGACATGTGATTTCAATAAATAATCAGAAATTATTTAGTTTATCAACAGATATTTTTCATATATGCATCTATCGACACGCATGATCAATGCATGACTTTATCAACGTAAATCCATGAAAGGAGTAATCAACACGTATAATAATGACTTTATTTAAAGAGGGTAACACAATTAGCTAAGAACTAATCTACCTTGAGTCCCTCATACGTATTCAGCAGCATCTCAGGAGCCACTGGATATATTTTGTTTGGAAGATGGAAATAGAGTGGGCATTTCAACTGGAATACTATTCCAGAGCAAAGTTCCAGACTATTGGAAACTTTTCTTGAATAATTCCTTATTTGGTTTGGAAATTTTATACTGTTTTGTAGAGATTGGTCGCAGGTGGGGTGTATTACCAGGTAGCCTATACTGGAATAGGGATTGTAAATATTCAGGAGCACTATTATTGGATATCCTGTACATTAATTTGGCTTTTCTTAAACATATTCGGTCTTTAATAGGTAATATTTTTAACTTACCAGCTAAATTTTCCTTTCTTTCTTTCTAGTTTGATATTAGCCTAAATGCTCTTTTCTGAAGATTTTCCAACTTTGATATGTTTTTATCATTTGAATTACCCCATACTGTATTACAGTAGTCTAAATACGGTTGTATGTAACTGTTATAAAATAATTTTATGTGCCTTTCAGGAAGAAAATGTCTTATCCTACTGAGAAGCCATAAACTTGAATGACCTTTTTACTGATATGTTTGATATGATCAGTCCATGATAGATTATTATCTACCAAAACACCAAGTAGTCTGTCGTGACAGACCATTTGCAAATTTTTATCCTTCCATGTCAGACATAGTTCATTGCTATCAAGATTTTTTTTTCCTTGTTGAGATAAGTAATAGTTTAGTTTTACCAGTATTTACTACCATGCCATTGCATGTGCACCAGTTTTCCAGCTTGTTTAATGCATTCTGTAAAGAAATTTCGAGTTCATCCTTTGTGTTTTGGATGTCTGATAATGTTGTGTCATCTGCATAGAGATCTGTAGATGATATCGAGTCTCTTAGTAAAAGTGGTAGGTCATTAATAAATAAAATAAATAGTAATGGACCTAGAATTGAGCCTTGTGGTACTCTATATCTAACTGTTCCAGGTTCAGACAGAACGTTATTTATATAAACATGTTGTGTTCTCTCACTTAGGTATGAAGTAAACCATCTAACTGTTTTTTCATCGCATTGGTAGATTTTTAGATTCTTCAAAAGGATTTCATGATCCACCATGTCAAACGCTTTCCTGAAATCTACAAATACAGATCCTATTATTTTACCTTGGTCAAGTGCTTGAAGCCATTTATCAGTTAGGGAGATCAAGGCAGCCTCACATGAATGTTTCTGTCTAAAGTCTGATTGATGAGGGTTTAACAGCAAGAGTTGGGTTAAATATGACATGAATGAGTCATGAACATGTTTTTCAATCAATTTTGACAAGTTTGGTAGTATTGAGATTGTTTGGTAGTTATCAGCGTCATTCTTAGATCCAGATTTGTAAATAGGAGTTACTTTTGCAGTTTTCCATATTTTGGTAATGGTATGAGTAATGGATTGTTCGTCAACAAGAATAATGATATTCTAGACTATATTTGAACGATGACATTGATTGCTAGGTTATATATATATATATATATATATATATATATATATATATATATATATATATATATATATATATATATATATATATATATATATATATATATACATATTCAGTTTTTCCATGGCATGAAGACAATTATGTCGAGTTCAATTTGTCCGCGATAACTGGTTTAAGAATGACTAGTTGTGGTCACCTCCTCCCAACCTGCTTCTTTAAATGTCACTGGTTTGGAATTTGTTAGACATCGGTACATTCTCGGACTATTTGGACTAACAATTAGTTTCCCTTGCACATTAGGTCAAGTTTTCTCTTTTCTTTACCAATGTCGTAGAGCATCAAATTAAAAAACAGTAACGCCCCAACCCCAACTCTGCCCCAGTGGATTCTGATCAAATTTTCGAACACCGCATAAAATGTCCTAATATAATTTCACACAACATCTCTTACATTCTGCAGCAATCACCTCTGTAGTCAAACGAAGTATAATACAGGTTTTACGAGTGACTACATTCATAATGGACTGATGTTTTGTTTCGACTAAGTTTCACACCCTGTTATTAAAGGTCAATGTCATAGGATTTATGACATGCGGATCTCACTTGGAACTGACACGTTTTTGGTTTAGATACATAGAAATGCGAACTAAACACGAAAGACGAATGCTAGATGAATATGTATCGGACACATTTTTAATTTTGATCAAACCGATCGCCTGGTAAAATAGGAAGAAAAATAAAACATCATTCAAACTGCGAAAATGTACTCAGATCGCTTTGAATCGTGTTGATTCTCTACCGAATGTATGATACTTTGTTAGAGTCGACGACCCTTAGCTAACTTATATGGGCGTAGTATTTGGCGCCATGTGAAGAGGTTAATGAACGAAATTAAAAACTACATAAAATGAAATGTTTTGTAGATTTAATCTACTGAATTCAAAGTGAAATTAAGAAAATTGGAAGTAAATCAATTAAATAATTACAGCTGTGTATGTATCAATGAATAAATGTCGCCTCACGGTTAACATAATGTCCGAATGCTTCAGACGTTATCTATTGTATAGGAAATAAGTAAAATGTATTCAACGATAAATACCTAGCCATGAGTATTTAACCATAAGGGTTAATTAGATTTTGAGGTCTTTATGAAGAAACGCTGATTTGCCATGAAAGAAATGAAAACCAAAGCGCAAAGCATGAAATAATACATACAGATAAACACAAACAAATAGATTTAACATGCAAAGAGGTGTTCAGTAAGACAGATAGGTCTATATATATATATATATATATATATATATATATATATATATATATATATATATATATATATATATATATATATATATATATATATATATAAACAGATATATATGCATACAGATTAAGATCCACAAATAATTATTTCAACTTGATGTCACTTTTTACATCATACTTCGTCTTTTTTTACGTTACAGATGCGAGTTTGAAAAGGAGAGATGTTTAAACAGCAATTTCTGTCCACAAACGATTGGTCCTTGCTAATGTAACTACCAAGTCTACTTTCTTCAATTAGATTATATATATATATATATATATATATATATATATATATATATATATATATATATATATATATATATATATATATATATATATATATATATATATATAAAGAATACAAATCATATGGCATATAACAGTCCTTTCAAACGCACTGGATCCAGCAAGGGATCACGTGTGTCAGGGATTGAATGCCTTTGATAAAGACTCATTGAGAGTCGAAAGCGCTCAGGCTAGAGTGATGCTAGTTTTTGCACTGTTGATTGTCAGTTTATTGCATTTATATATATATATATATATATATATATATATATATATATATATATATATATATGCACAGCAATGCATACTTGTACTAAGTTAAGTCATTCGTGGGAACGACTAGATATATTCTAGGGCTACATCGAGGCCATATCAAAATAGTTGCTTAAGCCGACTCAGAACAAACACCAATGCGATTTGGTACTTATTACAGATCCCCCTTTTTCAATTTCTAAATACTTCCTGCTTTACAGTACGAATGAAATTCAAAATCAATTAGGTTTTATGTTTTAAAAAATATTCTTTAAAGGTTGATTCGCGAAAGTTGGATAAGACAACAAAAATGTGTGTGTGTGTGTGTGTGTGTGTGTGTGTGTGTGTGTGTGCCTCTTCGAATTAAATAAGTCCTATCAATGATTTATCAGTTTCATACAAAGGGAGGTAAGAATATGTTCAAAAAATTAAACAATTTAATATTTTGTCTTTTTCAGATGGAGCATTGTGGATTATTGATGAAACGACTTCTTGCGAGGAACAATATTTTAAAACCAAAATAAAAACGTGCTTTAAAAGGCAAACTTTTATGTTTTCAATGAAATGTCAGTTTTGAAAATGTTTAACTTGTTGTGACATGAAAGCCATTCGATCCTTGTATGCCTGAGATGGCATTCATTAATTTATTTTACCATTACATTACCAGCCATTTATTAAAGGTCGATTACTGAAATTCTAATTTACGCAGTCTGTCCAAAATAGGAAGTTACCGTATTTTCAATGAAGGATGTAAACTTGCACGAGTTCATAAGTTTACGATACACATGGAAAAAACTAATAAATTATGTAGCTCGTCAAAATGGCCCCATGTTCACCGTGATCAATTCCACGAAGCTTGACTATGATAATTTACACTGACGACATTTGAACTTACAGCAAAGCTAACCACGTTCTACACATTAGATTATAAAATCATATAAAATCTAAGTAGTTTATTTTATACATACCGCATGTGGAATAATGGGAAAATATGTGCATACTGACAGGTGCATAAATAAATGTTTGAAACTGTTCAAGTTATGACGATTTCAATTTATGTATGATAGGTAAGGGACATTTTGTTCTAAATATTCGACAAGCTGTCAGTGCTAGTGACATGATAAAAGCATTTCTATGAATGAGTAAAAAACAAAACGTAACAAAAACTTAGATTTCAATACACATATTGATGAGATCAGAAAGTAAAATATTTCATATACACATGACTTGTTCAGAAACAAAAAGTATATTGTGTAGTGATGCACGCACTATAGAGGATGCAAAAAAATAGTAGATGTCACAGGTCGGTAAATAATATTTAATAACGTACACCATCAATTAAACTGTGGATAAACTGTGATATAAATTGTTCATCCAAATATATGAAGGATCATTACAATCTGAATTGGAAAATAACGGAGAGTTCAACCTAAACCAGACTAAAACAAAGATTTCAGTCTGAATTCGAAAATAACGGAGATTTCAATCTAAACTGGAATAAACCAGAGATTCCAGTCTGAATTGGGAAATAACGGAGAGTTCAACCTAAACAGGAATAAAACATTGATTTCAATCTGAATCGGAAAATAACGGAGAGTTCAACCTAAACCAGAATAAAACAAAGATTTCAGTCTGAATTCGAAATTAACGAAGATTTCAATCTAAACTGGAATAAAACAGAGATTTCAGTCTGAATTGTAAAATAACGGAGAGTTCAACCTAAACTGGAATAAAACAGAGATTTCAATCTAAATTGGGAAATAACGGAGATTTTAACCTAAACAGGAATAAAACATTGATTTCAGTCTGAATTGGAAAATAACGGAGAGTTCAACCTAAACTGGAATAAAACAGAGATTTCAGTCTGAATTGGAAAATACAGGAGATTTCACTCTAAACTGGAATTAAACAGAGATTTTAGTCTAAATTGGAAAATAACGGAGATTTCAACCTAAACCGGAGCAATAACAGATCTTATTATCACATAGTCGGTAGATTTGTTCATAGTGATTGCAGTTTCATTTATTTGAGATGATAACGTGTAAACATATCACTTTACGTGATTATGATTGGTACAAATAAGCATATGAAATTATTGTGGAGTATTCTCTTTACTGATTGGTTGCCATCATGGTAAAATGTGTTTTTTTTATCCCACTTTCTGGATTTTTATTTGTCTTCATTGAACATTTTATGCCGTCATTTTTTATTCTATTCGTGAAAGGGAAATGGAGCAAATTGGTCTCGTCTGTTTCAATATTGCCAAACAAAACCTTATAGGGGTTCGATGTGTTTTATATAACATATCATGAACAGTCGCAAAACCTTCAAGACAAGAACAATAACAGCAATTAAAACTACATGTATTGCACAGATGATAGCCAGGGTGGGGATTGGGGGCGGGGGGAGCTGTTTATCTGTATGGAATCAACCCAATATTCAAGCTTGGTTTACATGTGAACTAACTAAAGTAAATGTAAATAAACTCACCTTTGTTCGCAGAAAAAATGCAGACATAAACCAGAATGCCCAATTGAGAGAACTTTATCCAATCAAAGCATATTTACGCGGATTTGCACACATTTTCTGCTACACTTTGTATCGGAGGTATGCAGATATCAAAATATTTGCCAGCTTCATTGTTTTAACTATTTTTCTTCACCAGTCTCTAAATTTATCACATTTCACTTTCACGTACAATGGCATGAACATAATTACAGACAACAAAACATCAAGTTATCAAGTGCGTTCCTTATGTTTAAAATGTTACCCGGTTTAATTTTTACAACGATAAATTGAAACTATGTTGAATATGTACAGGAACTCCCTTTATCTGAATGAAGGGGTTTCTAAATGGCTTTTCGATATGCCGATAGGTAGGCAAGTAATTTGGCAAATAAGTACCGTGGGTGTGGGTGTGTGGGTGTGCGCGCGCGCACGCGCGCAGGCGCGAGGGAGACAGAGAGACGTAATTGAGCAAATAGGTAGGTGGCGTGTGTGAGAGAGAATTGGCATTGTGGGTAAGTAGGTAAGCAAATAGTGTAACAAGTAGGTGGAGAGAGAGAGAGAGAGAGAGAGAGAGAGAGAGAGAGAGAGAGAGAGAGAGAGAGAGAGAGAGAGAGGGAGAGTAACATATCAATCCATTCAGTGTTTGTCCTGAGTAAATGTCTATAAAGACGTTCTACCACATTTTCCTTGTTTCCATCGATAAACTTTGGTAAAGCGTGATCGTGACTGGATGCCTGAGATGTGCTATATTTACAGCGTACTGAGTGATACGAGATGTTGAAATTAGTCTTGACGCTGTTCGACAACAGAAAAGATCTCCGCTCATCAACATGAGAACAATTATCGCAATCACGGCCATCTTACTCCTTCAAGGTATGTCTGTAAAGGCCCATGGGTACTATACATGTCAAAAGTAAGCTTAGACAATTAATTACAACAACGTTTAGAAGAAATAATGGGGTAAATATATGTAGGACTCAACGACGTGATTGACAGACTGACAATGACATTGTTGTAATAGTATTCTTTTCCACAATTCGGACACAGCGAGGAACATTTGCTTGCGTATTCGATTAGTACAGCTCTCATATATCAGTATATGACGTAAGTTGGAATGTCATCAGACTGAATGTCAGGAACAGAAGTCGGGAAATTCGTCTTCGGACTCCATAACAATTATTATTTTGAGCCTAATATATAGTCAATGACGTTTTGTCAGGCATTTTGACCATGAAAACAAGATTTATACAACAACACCTCTTGGTTATTTTCAATTTTGATCATTAATAGATTACCACGGATTTAAAAACTTAATTGTGATTTGAATTTTTTTTAACTAGTACATATGGTCTAAATAATTAAATGAGAGCTAAGCACTCACTCCAAAGTATGTACTCATGACAAGTTTCTGTCGCTCGTTGCCTCTGTTCAATCAGCGATACGTGTTGCACGTCCCATGTTGCAATATGTGTTGTCTATTCGAACTGAGGTTTGTTTTTCTGTTTATAGGTGGGATTTTTTTTAGGTCAAGTTAATTTAATCCATGGGAGACAATTCGTCTTTGAGCTAAACAGGTTTAGAAAATGTCCAATACATATGCACAACTCACACGTATCTATCTTCTAATAACCTTTTATACTTATTAGAACTACATATAATAATTTAGTAAATACAAAATAAAGAGCAGCATGCAATTATGGAATGTACATATATGAATAAATATATATTACATTGTATTGACCACGGAGGTGGTGATAAATATAATCTGCTGATTATCCACGATAATATGTCTGATAACAAATAAGTAATATATAGCATTGCATATAATTAATATAAATGGTCAGTCGATGGACACGGATAAGAGCATTGGCAGTGCTCAATGGTCTTCGTCTGTATGGGACAAGACTGTTTCACGTTGCAGAAAATAAGTAGTCATTGCATGTTATCTCTGACGGGTATAATAATAATAATAATAATAATAATAATAATAATAATAATAATAATAAGAATAATAATAATAATAATAGTGATAATAATAATAATAATGATAATAATGATAATAATAATGATAATAATAATAATAATATATTTTTTCTCACGTAGACTGCAACCCAATTCCTACTAGACACTGCGCAACTCAAAACTTACCTTAACTGATGGTGGTCTTATTCGTTGTCCTGATAATATTCTCAACAATATCGCACGATTAGAAGTTCTCATAGGAGGGAGACGAGCCGGAAATAACTCACAGGAAATAATTAATGAAGCAGCTGATATCTGTATGCGGTTATTTCAAGGTGGCATCATGGATATTGAAACATATCGAGATTTCATTGACGAGTTAGTTGAAAATCCAAAGAATTTTTACGGTTATCATAGTGACTAATGTCACCGGTGACTAATCACCGAAATTGCTAGCAATTTCGACATTGGATAAATATCATTTAAATAAGATGATCATACACTACAACCATGATAAACCAACCAGCGTCTACGTAGTAAATTCACGATTGCCTGTTTATAGAGCGTACTATGGTGATGGTCTTGGCAATACCATTGCAGAGTTATTTGCAAGAATGGCTCTAAAAATAGCACCATTAGCAAAACAATTATCGATGAAAGCCATTGATGTCATTCGTGATAAGGGTATTAGTGCTGTTGGAGATGTTGCCGGGAAAGCATATTCCGTCGCGAAGGATAAACTAATGTTGCTAGTTCGACGAAAAAAGAAACCACTGATGAAGTCATCGCTGCCATCTACGGAAGTGTTAGCAAAATAATAAATAGCGCCGTGGATCAGAAATTAGCATCGTTGGCGACTTCGCAGTTGGCCAATGATGCATATGAGGCACAGAAAAACGATATTGCGAACATGATAGCGGGAAGCGGCTTGAAACCACGAAGAAAACCACGAGCAAAATCTTAATTTAGATCGAGGAATATATATATATATATATATATATATATATATATATATATATATATATATATATATACTTTGTTGCCCTTAGAAACTATCAATAATGCAATTATTTCTTATCTCAGCTTACGTCCAGGGGCTTGACAGTAGGATTGACACCGTAGTCTAGCATACATCAGATCGTTCGCTAAGCTAGCGAGAACGGAAGAATGAAAGTAGTAATAACAGTTGTCATTATCCTCTGCAAAGGTATGTGTATTTATAAACGTTATTCAGAATTACCCGTGTAGGCCAGACAGCTAATTGAAAAATAACTTGTTTTCATTCATATTTGCATTTGAGTAGTTTGTTTTAGGAAGTAAGTCGATAACATTACCTTTAGTTAGCAGTACCAGCATAATGGTAAATGCACGGTAGATTATGAGACTGGTAGGCGTCGCTTTGTCTTGATTTGTTGTGCACAAAAGTAAAATGCTAACCAAAATGCTAGTATCTGTTTCAAAAATTGTCTTATATATTTGTTTTATAGTGAATTTAAAACTGCGTTGGATATTCTTCAAGAAGAAACACAAATGATTGTAAACGTTAGTGATCAGAGATAATACAACATATACATCCATGACATGTCAATCAAATTTTGCTTATCGCCTACGTGTCTAAGTACATGAGGCCAATGAGGTGGCTATTGGCTTGGCTTAGTGTCGTGATGGACCACGTTACATTGTGGGAGGGGGGGAGAGGACATGTGGGAAATGTTCCCACGACCAAAACTATAATAAATGGATATTTAGGAATTTTAAAACCAAACTAATACGGAAGCTATTGCTTTGATTTAACGCAAACGTTTGAACTTGTCTTTCTTCCAGTTATTGTTATCTGTACGTTAGAGTTAACATACAAGGAAGATTTAATGATGTAAAAGAGTGTGGATGGGACATTTGACAAATTTTCGAAAGATAGATGGAAGTTTCAGGATAGTATCACGATTCATCCGTTCCATTTTCATTCTTAAATGTATCCAATGGGCTTTTCAGCTATAAGATCATAAGAATAGCAAGGCTGAAATCTGCATTTAGGCTATATACCAATTTGTGCGTGCCTCTCTTTTGGAAAACAATGTATAAATTCTACCATTCCTTTTTTAAAATAAGATTTTACCATGAAACTAACATCGGTGCAAAAAATAAAAAGAACAACTGCAAAGGAGCTTCCGTTCTTATCTGACATGCAAATAAGGTTCCCAACGGTTCCACTAAGATAAAAATAAATTGTAAAAAAAGAGTGAAATTAACATTTAGGCTTCCTACCTAACAGTGCGTACCTTTCTAGTAGATATAATAATAATAATAATAATAATAATAATAATAATAATAATAATAATAATAATGAGGACTTTATAGCGCCTAATCTTTAGAAGCTCTAAGGGCTTTACAACATGACTACACAACAGAAAAACAAATAAGAAAAACACGAAATTGGAGAAACATAAAACATGATGAAAACATATAAGATACAAAATATTATTAGGTCTCTAATAGATAGATATATGTTTTAAATATCCTTTATTAAATTAACATTTAACATTTTACTGCTAACTGAGCAAAAGAAAAAATTACCTGCTTCAGCCATTATAGCACAGACTTTCAAAAAAATGAACCATTTCGTCTTGAGGTTATGGACGTATATCCTTGTACGAAGAGTTTCAAACCCAAATATGGCAGAACCGTTGAACCAGAATGATCTGCAAGGTATGAGATTGGGGTATTCAGGGCTGGAATTATCAAGGCTGTGATTATCAAGGCTGGGATTATCATAGTTGGGGTTATCTGGGCTCTAAGTTGCTATACACATGCTTACATCATACACATGCGTACATCAAACACATGCGTACATCATACATATGCGTACATCATACAATGCTTACATCATGCACATGCTTACATCATAAACATGCGTACATCATACACATGCTTACATTATACACATGCGTACATCATACACATGCTTACATTATACACATGCTTACATCATACACATGCTTACATCATACACATGCTTACATCATGCACATGCTTACATCATACACATGCTTACATAAGCCTGCTGTATTTATACACGCTTACGCACAATACACTTTCTAAATTTAAATATATATCTAAAAACTTAACCTTCTACAATCTAGTAAATAAAATACAAAGAGTATAACTGGACATATGATGCGGGAACTGTTAATGATATGAAATCAGCAGAGTTATACAGCAAGTTTTTAATTCCTGGAGGTGCGTTTATTCAGTTGATAGGGCATCAAAATCGTAGTTCAATACCCGCCTAAACCAAAATGTATAACTAACCTTCACCAGACACGCAATCCGACGGACGCTAACAGACACGTAATCCGACGGACGCTGACAGACACGTAATCCGACGGACGCTGACAGACACGCAATCCGACGGACGCTGACAGACACGTAATCAACAAAATGAATCTAGAGCATACTCTTATTGATATGTGTGAGATGTGTGATATGTGTGAGATGTGTTATATGTGTGAGATGTGTGATATGTGTGAGATGTGTGAGATGTGTGATATGTGTGAGATGTGTGATATGTGTGATATGTGTGAGATGTGTGATATGTGTGAGATGTGTGATATGTGTGATATGTGTGAGATGTGTGATATGTGTGAGATGTGTGATATGTGTGATATGTGTGAGATGTGTAAGATGTGTGATATGTGTGAGATGTGTGAGATGTGTGATATGTGTGAGATGTGTGATATGTGTGAGATGTGTGAGATGTGTGATATGTGTCAGATGTGTGAGATGTGTGATATGTGTGATATATGTGATATGTGTGAGATGTGTGGGATGTGTGATATGTGTGAGATGTGTGAGATGTGTGATATGTGTGAGATGTGTGATATGTGTGAGATGTGTGATATGTGTGAGATGATAATCCCATTTTTTCTTCTTTTCAATAAATTAAACCATAATACCGTATCCGACTCTTGACATGGCAGTCCTTATGACAATTGCTATAGATTAGGATAGATCTAAATTCTTTTGGATAGTTTTACATTTGAATATGCAAATTATTATTGAATAATATGCAATAGTGAATTCCTATCTTTTAAAGGATTCTCTCCGTTTGAAAATTGTCTGCATATAGGATAACCTTTTTCATACATCTTCATCTTAAGATAGATCCAAAGGGTGGGGCACAACTCAAACATCCCCCAACCAAAATTATCTCTTGAGCCTATTGTATGTAATCATACAGCACGTGCAAGATACTGACGTAAACAATTACTGACCTATATTTGAACAGATGAATACGACCTTACTAATGAATTAAAAAAGGACACATTTGTTTGGAATAATTAGTAACTTACACAAAGCTATAAAAAACACAGCTAAAACAAGGAATTGTTCGTTGTTATTTAACATTCCAGAACACAAAGCTTTGAACAAACTGTCTTCCACTATGAAACCACAGCTAAAACAAGAAATTGGTCATAATTAGTTAACATGCCAGAAGAAAGAGAGATGGGATGAAGAAGAAAAAAATTGACATTGTTATATCAAAATAAAAACTTTCAAAACAGAGTTCAAACTTCATGACTAATATAACAAATACTTGAAGACAAAATAAAACTATAATCGATCTTCCAAAAGCAATAACTTGAAGACAAAATAAAACAATAATCGATCTTCCAAAAGCAATAACTTGAAGACAAAATAAAACAATAATCGATCTTCCAAAAGCAATAACTTGAAGACAAAATAAAACAATAATCGATCTTAAAAAAGCAATAAGGCAAGTTAAACTAATGAGCTGAGAAGAAACATACTAGAATTAAAATAATCAGTGAAACAAACATTAACACTAAAAACAAATAGCTGCAATAAACTCAAGAATAACAATGGTAGCATCAAGAGAGTCAAAGTCCATAGCTAATGCTGTACAAAAGAATGTTATGTTTAGTGTTTTTTATGGCGTCTCGTCTTCAACAGCATCTTTTTCCATGTGAATCATTTCTTTCGCTTGAAAAATTAAAAAGTGCATATAAACATTCCCAGCCATTTTTCCAGCTATCAAAGACGATGGCAGCAGACGTGTATTCTCGCTTGGGAGTTCTAAACAAATTGTTAGTTCCTTGCTGAATATCTTATTTTACTCGATTTAGGTTTGTGTTTGATCAAATTGGTAAACCAAACATCTAGACTATGTATACGTTCATAGCATATTTCCAAACCTAAATTATAACTGCTCTGGCAACCAGTTGCATCAATATAAAATGACTATTTATTTCAAAGTAAATACCGTTTTTATGGTTCTAAATTGTCAAAATTTCATTGTTCTGGAGGCAAGGTGCGCTGAAGGTGACATTTAAAGGCCCGAGTATCTAATTGTGTCAAACGTATGCTACAATTGCTACCATAATGCTCCTACTGTTCCAAAGTGACGCCAAGCTATATATATATATATATATATATATATATATATATATATATATATATATATATATCATATCATATCATATCATATCGCAAAATGGTATGAGCTTAATGTCCATTTACTTGAAAATGTTATGCGCTGTCAAATTTATATATGCCTCACTTTTCCAAAGAAGATTATCTACTTTTTATGGTAAGGTTCAAGTATAGGAACTCTATGGTTTACACCATAAATGAGCTTCTCCATTCCTTAACCAATCGCTTATATCATTTTATAAATGCACATCGTACCTAATTTGCTTAATACACAAAGGAAATGTTTTAGTGGCTACAAAGGGAGTTTCTAATTCCCACTATGTTAGTATTAGTTCTGATGAAATAATGGTATGTTATTTTGCAGTGGTGCTTGCACAGGGCCAGTTTCCATCTTGCAGTTCGATTTTAACAACCGATTGCAATGCAATTGTTCATGCTCCAGAGTGCGGTAACAATGGCGTCACATACGGCAATCGGTAAAGATGGCAAGTTTTCTTCTTCTTTACGGGAAGACAATATTGTAACCTTAAGGTCAACATGCACTGTACCAATCATTTTATGTAAAGTAGACAACAATTTAAACAGAAGAGATTAAATACAAAAATAATCACAATTTAACAATGGCAGCAATAACAACAACAAGACACACGGAATTTCATAATTCTAAGTATATGTGATATTCCGACCTTACTGGCGCGTTATTGATTGATTCTAAAATATAATAAGATGATATGGTTGAACGAAGTTGATGAATATTGAAAATATGAATAAAATGAATCAACCGTATTGGCAACTGTGAGCAAATAAAATAAAATCATAAATGAAACATGAAAGATAATAACTCGTATTTGTAGATATGCACACGTATATTCTAAATTATTAACAATACAAACATATCATATAAATTCATACATTTTAATAATTTTAACCTTATGAAAACATATCAGACAGCGGTTTTTTTTGTATTGGCCTTTATCCTATGGCAGCCATAAAGGCCATCTCACAAATTTTGCGCCAAGTGGAATACCTGCAAAAACAAACACGAAAAAACCCACAGAAACATCCTGAAAAATGCTAGAAAAAAACCACAGCTGATACAATTATATAAGCAGTGTATAGAAAATTCGGTTGGTTATGCAGCATGCCATCCCATCATTGCTTCACGTCGGCATCACCTTTCTCCAAGGTTCACCTCCAACCCCTACGGAAAGCGACAGTATCCACCGTTACTGGTGCTCTTCGTAGGGCTGATACGGAAAACACATAAAATCCTGTGTGATCAAAACTTTACTATGTTATTGATAGTTAAAATCAGTCTGAATGAAATTCTATACTGTACCTGACATTCCATTCAGTTAAATATCGCTGCGGTACAGATCGAGCATTGTTAGGTTCTTTATTATTTAGCTCTCAAGGAGGAATTGAGATTTGTTCGATTCGACCTGTCTGTATTTAATGGGCAACATGGCTCCAGTGGTTAGATAGTTGTAATACAGTCTACACTGAGAGGTTAATATTACACATTCCAAACCTTGCTCATGAATAAAAGATTGTTTTATATTGATTGAGAAGACAGCTTGAAATTTATTTGCATGTCATGTTGACATTAAAATATCATCAGGTTTTAAAATATTTATCAAGTCATGTGTGTGTGTTGTCGATTCGACAAGAACCACTCAAGTCATCCGAGGATTGGAGGGGCTGGTTCTGTTCTGTGCGTGAACAAGTGTCTGATGAGAGCAACACTGGCAAGGAATGTCCGTTTGCACAAGGGAAAGAGGATGAGTGGGACATCTCCGGGAGAGAGGTAATGGTACGTGCGTTTCTGGCTTGCCTTTCTAGATCTGCAGCTGGTGTCCTGCTAGATCAGCAAAACTTGGAGCCTTTGTGCACAAAGGAACTCCAAGTGATTCGATAGCTTGCTGTTTGCTCTAAGGAATCACGGTTTATGTTGAACACTTTCTATGCAGCTTTAAGACTGTCTTTGAAGCGTTTATTCTGACCTCCTATGGATCACTGTCCTTGTTGTAGTTCATCACAGAAGAGTCTCTTAGGCAGCCAGTGGTCTGGCATGCGCACAACCTGTCGCGCCCAGCGTAGCTGACACTGCACCAGGATGGTGTGGATGCTGGAGAAAGCTGCTTGGGCAAGTACCTCAGTTTCTGGAACCTAGTCCTGCCACATGATGTTGAGTATTTTCCTGAGACGTCAATCAGCATATTATTCATCCTGCGTACTACATTTTTAAATCTAATAATCACACCGATATCAATGCGGAAGAATATGGATATACAAACTTACCGTGAAAACACAATCGCAGATCAAGCCAATATGTCCGTGGTAGTCATTCAGCGATAATCTCATTCAGAATGCAAAATTGTTCTTGTATCCTATATTACGAAACGGGCTCTTAATCCTAGTGCGCTTTTAATTGTTGAAGAATTTATTCATTATCTCTACAGTAAGTTTACGAATGTATCTTAACAATAGTTATGGTGGTTTGATCAACATTGAAATGACTGAGGAGTGAATTTGTCTTGTTTATGATATCCGGGATGTTTTTTTCAGAAATCTAGACGATCCTTCATCATACCTATAATGGCTTATCGTGATTAGTGTGTTATTGTTCATAGCAAGAGTGTACGGAATATTGGGGTTTGGGTATTCAGGGATCAACTGATATAAAGCAGGTGGATATTTATCCCAATACATATCGTAGACATATAGGATATATTATGGATTAACACACATATTTTGATAAATAAACACTGAAGTTAATTAAGCTAGGATACGATTATGAACATGACGTGTTCAACCCGGCACTGATTTAATCGACTATGCGTCCATGTCGCCTTTGCAATTTTGAAACATTATCTTGATCGCCGCACTCAACCTTGGTTCGTGAACCTTAATACCGATTTATCATTCATTTCGTAATGTATTGTATTTGATTCTGCGCTAAAAAAATTTGTTGATTTATTTGATTTAATACGTTCGATCTGAATTTTCTTCTACGATAACACCAGCAAATTATTTTCACAAAAAACTTCAGAACGGCTTGAATAAATGGTTGGCCAGCTGAAACAAAAAACCATTTAACTAAGCAAGTGTACTCTCTAACGAAGCATCGCGTTTTGACTTGCTGTTTTAAATTCCGGCTTGGATTTCTGTTCTGACTATTCAGCCGTTGTGTATCTTGAAACGCTTTAAATACTTGTCTTTGGGCTGAAACCCCTTTCTGGGATGTTACTTTCCATGTGATTAACGCTGTCGCTTGCTCTTGAATGGAATCTGATGTCATTGTCAGCCATGGTAACCAACGTTTCCTCTAAGCTGCGCGCGCGCAGCTGCTCAGGCATCCCTGCGCAGCTGAATTGTCAATTTTTGCTCAATCCAACGTTAAATTTTGCTCGTCTCCGTAAAGCTTGCGCAGTACAGCGAGCACTGCGCGCACATCTACCATTCACTTAGAGGGAACGTTGATGGTAACGTACACTGACCACTCCACGATATAATTGAAAGTAATAGTTGTTCGTCTTTGCTGATGATGCCCGCATGGACATCACAGGAAAACGTGTGTTAGTGTAACTTGTCCATTTAATGATGCGCCTACATTTGAGCCTTCAGCATGCCAAATTTCTTTATTGTATTCGTTACGTCAAGTTAGTACATTATGGTGTTGAGCTCCAAAACAACTATTCTTACATCCCTCAAAATCACAAAGCATGGCCCTATGCGTTAAAATGTGATCGGCTTATTGCGAATCCTTGGTAAACATCCGTGTTGGAAGGGGTTACAACAGAAAAGACGGTAGCTGGCTTGTCTGTCGTTTCCGATTACTTATTAAAAGTTAAGCAAAGAAAGCAACATGGAGGGATACAACCGGACTATATGCTATATAATCAGCACAATATTGATGAACGAACACTACGCGAACAATCATCGGAATATCGTGCGAGACCAAAAATGGTCGTTGTTATTCAGTCACGGTTCGAAATCAAAATCTTAAAATCAAGACCAAGTCAAGCAGCCTGCAATCAGATTTGCAGCAATATTTATTCATTCCAAAGCTGTTTGGTTTTTCAGAAAGGGAGAAATAAATAGTTGCTCACTGACAGTGTTTGCAATTGTTGATTCGCAGCTTCATTTATACTTGTGTCAACGTCAGCAGACATTGCCACTCGGCTTGCTAGTTTTAAAAGCGAATATTTGTTAGATAAAAACGGGGCAAGTCTATCTCAAATTGATGAAAATGTTTTTCTAGCAATATGACAAAATGTTCCGATTGCATTATTTAGAACAATGTCGATCACTTTCATTCCCAACTTCTTCGCAATTGAAATTACATGTGGAGCAATTCTTCTAAATAAACAGTATATACAAGTCCATCACCGTAAACTTCTCTGTCAATCGTTAATTCAGCACTCTGATCTGAGCGGGGTCAAGTTGGATACGATCATATTGTGTTGTCGCCGATTTCATTGTGAACTATTCGACAGCTATCAGTCGATGTATTATAGATGTCCTCGATGAATGTATCGACAGTGCAGATAAAAGTGTTGGTCCACTACGTTACTAGTGTTTAATCACAGGAAAATTCCTGTTACTTTGCTGATAATTTCATCGGAATAATTACAGACCTGTAACCCTCTTATAAGAAATTCTCAGCTATCAATATCCATTAAAATTGTCTTCGTATATGCATGCGCACCTTGCAGTAATCAGCTACTTGTCTCTGTTTCGTCGTGTGTCGAAGATGGTGATCGCGGTGACTGTTTCTGCGGTCAATTTGGTTTTTTTTTTTATTAGGAATTGTTTGAGTTTGTTTTTATTGTGACGGTTTTGGTCCTTTTCCCTGTTCTTTGCTGACTTTCACAGACATAATTCTGATATTCAATAATATTTGCTTTCTTTGAAATTCGTGTAATTGTACAAACTTATTTAATTACCGTGTCGATTCATTGAATCTCTTTTAAAATCATAAGATTATATTTTGGTAACGAAATTTAGCCCCTAGCAGAAAATTAAATGGAATTTCATTAGCCATGTCCTAACCTTCAGGATAAAATACGCGGATGTTAATCCTAGTTTGACTCTTTCTCAACATTATGCAATATCTTTAGGTTTAAGACGAGTTTGATCAAATGCATCAAGAGTTTTGTTGATCTGCGTTAATAAATGCTGTGTTTATGTTTTCATATTTTCTCTATCGGTTGGTAACGCCGCATGGGCTTCGTGTATTGCTTCAGTTGCAGAAGCCATCGCTTGATACATAGACAATATAAAAGTTCGAAACCCCAAAACATCTTCTCATGCCTTCTCCCATAATTCCTGCAACTGTCGTTTTTTCGAATGTGTTTCTAACAGGTACGTATCGTTTGACTGTTTCAAGTCGTCCTGAGCTTACATGCAATTGAATTGTCAAAGTCGATCAAGCAAAGGCCTCGAACATCATACATTGTACTTGTATCCCGACCGGGTCATCGTGGCGTAAAGAGTATATCGACTCGTAATTTGCAAAAGGAAATAGTCGAACTCGGGGTAATGCTTATCAGTGATAATCCCTTGAGATTATATAGATATAAATGTACACTGATAAGCGGTCATTTTATATATATTGCTCTACGTTCTAATGAGTAAGTTTAATTATGTTGTGTAAATACCAATCCCAAATGAGCCCCTGCGGTTCCAAACGATGTTCTAGAACGTCCAGAGGATGCTTCAGACCTTGTTTCGTACATGAACTTGTATATCGACCTTGTGTTAACATTTCACTGTGAATTAATTTTCAACATCATTTTCAATTATTAAAGCTGATTTGTATCCAGTATTTTCCTAGTAAATATATTGTTACCATATACACCATATTATTGGACATTCCAAGGTATATTATTTAAATTATTACCGTAAACAGTCCATCATCTTTACATAAGGATGTTAAGAAATCCTATAAGACTTTAACATGGAATATACAAAAGTTAAATCAGCAAATGTAAACTCAAAATATGGACAAATTGAAGAACTAATTACTGTGTTTTACTTGCTTACAGCTGTTTCTTTTTTAAGGCGTATTGCAACGATCACTCGTTGCACATAGTTCATTACGGACCATGCTCCAGCATTATAGGTAGATCATTGAATTCTGTAAATTCACCAGCCAGACGATATGTACCCATAGGAAAGACGAAATCTGCGGTTCAGCCGACACAACGTACACCTACCGGTATGTTCATTGACAATATTTTGTATTTAATATCTAGTATTTCAGGGTTATTTCCCAGCAACTTATTCATCCCAAATCTTGAATACCATCTGATTTCACATCCACATTCTCCACCCCACCACACGAAAAAAAGTAGAAACTTAAAACTTAATAATCAGAATATCAATGTCAAATTATTAAATTGTTAGAACTGGGAAAATAGACCCATTTTATGCAAATCTTCGAAACAAGGGTAAATTAACCCAGTTTGTACAATACACGCCTTTATATACACATGTAAATTATAACTATCAGATCCCTCATAGTGACATGTTTCGATTGATGCAATTTTCTTACGTGGGTTCTCTCTTCATGTTTTGGGCTATTTAAATGTGTTCCATAAAACCTCAGATGCTTTAGTTTTCTTAACTTAACTGCGTTCTCCATGTAACAAAAGTGAACCGGGTGGGATGTAACTAGCAAAACTTTAGGTACTACCACGAATGCCATATTTATTTATAATGCTAATTAATGATGATTGAATCCTACTTCATAGATTCCGTCTTTACCCCGATCTCAAACTATATTGCAATTACTGAAAACCGCACGTAACGCATACACACCTTGTTACACAACTGATATAACAATATGGTATTGTTACCCAGCAAATATACTCAAGACATGTGATTTCAATAAATAATCAGAAATTATTTAGTTTATCAACAGATATTTTTCATATATGCATCTATCGACACGCATGATCAATGCATGACTTTATCAACGTAAATCCATGAAAGGAGTAATCAACACGTATAATAATGACTTTATTTAAAGAGGGTAACACAATTAGCTAAGAACTAATCTACCTTGAGTCCCTCATACGTATTCAGCAGCATCTCAGGAGCCACTGGATATATTTTGTTTGGAAGATGGAAATAGAGTGGGCATTTCTAATCTCAACTGGAATACTATTCCAGAGCAAAGTTCCAGACTATTGGAAACTTTTCTTGAATAATTCCTTATTTGGTTTGGGAATTTTATACTGTTTTGTAGAGATTGGTCGCAGGTGGGGTGTATTACCAGGTAGCCTATACTGGAATAGGGATTGTAAATATTCAGGAGCACTATTATTGGATATCCTGTACATTAATTTGGCTTTTCTTAAACATATTCGGTCTTTAATAGGTAATATTTTTAACTTGCAAGCTAAATTTTCCTTTCTTTCTTTCTAGTTTGATATTAGCCTAAATGCTCTTTTCTGAAGATTTTCCAACTTTGCTATGTTTTTATCATTTGAATTACCCCATATTGTATTACAGTAGTCTAAATACGGTTGTATGTAACTGTTATAAAATAATTTTATGTGCCTTTCAGGAAGAAAATGTCTTATCCTACTGAGAAGCCATAAACTTGAATGACCTTTTTACTGATATTTTTGATATGATCAGTCCATGATAGATTATTATCTACCAAAACACCAAGTAGTCTGTCGTAGCAGACCATTTGCAAATTTTTATCCTTCCATGTCAGACATAGTTCATTGCTATCAAGATTTTTCTTTTTATTTCCTTGTTGAGATCAGTAATATTTTAGTTTTACCAGTATTTACTACCATGCCATTGCATGTGCACCAGTTTTCCAGCTTGTTTAATGCGTTCTGTAAAGAAATTTCGAGTTCATCCTTTGTGTTTTAGATGTCTGATAATGTTGTGTCATCTGCATAGAGATCTGTAGATGATATCGAGTCTCTTAGTAAAAGTGGTAGGTCATTAATAAATAAAATAAATAGTAATGGACCTAGAATTGAGCCTTGTGGTACTCGATATCTAACTGTTCCAGGTTCAGACAGAACGTTATTTATATAAACATGTTGTGTTCTCTCACTTAGGTATGAAGTAAACCATCTGTTTTTTTTCATCGCATTGGTAGATTTTTAGATTCTTCAAAAGGATTTCATGATCCACCATGTCAAACGCTTTCCTGAAATCTACAAATACAGATCCCATTATTTTACCTTGGTCAAGTGCTTGAAGCCATTTATCAGTTAGGGAGATCAAGGCAGCCTCACATGAATGTTTCTGTCTAAAGTCTGATTGATGAGGGTGTAACAGCAAGTGTTTGGTTAAATATGACATGAATGAGTCATGGACATGTTTTTCAATCAATTTTGACAAGTTTGGTAGTATTGAGATTGGTCTGTAGTTATCAGCATCATTCTTAGATCCAGATTTGTAAATAGGAGTTACTTTTGCAGTTTTCCATAGTTTGGTAATGGTATGAGTAATGGATTGTTCGTCAACAAGAATAATGATATTCTAGACTATATTTGAACGATGAGATTGATTGCTAGGTTTTATATATATATATATATATATATATATATATATATATATATATATATATATATATATATATATATATACATATATATATATATATATATATATATATATATATATATATATATACATATATATATATATATATATATATATATATATATATATATATATATCGTCTTTATATATATATATATATATATATATATATATATATATATATATATATATATATATATATATATATATTCAGTTTTTCCGTGGCATGGAGACAATTATGTCGAATTCAATTTGTCCGCGATAACTGGTTTAAGAATGACTAGTTGTGGTTACCTCCTCCCAACCTGCTTCTTTAAATGTCACTGGTTTGGAATTTGTTAGACATCGGTACATTCTCGGACTATTTGTATTAACAATTAGTTTCCCTTGCACATTAGGTCAAGTTTTCTCTTTTCTTTACCAATGTCGTAGAGCATCAAATTAACAAACAGTAACGCCCCAACCCCAACTCTGCCCCAGTGGATTCTGATCAAATTTTCGAACACCGCATAAAATGTCCTAATATAATTTCACACAATATAATTGCAACATCTCTTACATTCTCCAGCAATCACCTCTGTAGTCAAACGAAGTATAATACAGGTTTTACGAGTGACTACATTCATAATGGACTGATGTTTTGTTTCGACAAAGTTTCACACCCTGTTATTAAAGGTCAATGTCATAGGATTTATGACATGCGGATCTCACTTGGAACTGACACATTTTGGTTTAGAAACATAGAAATGCGAATTAAACACGAAAGACGAATGCTATATGAATATGTATCGGACACATTTTTAATTTTAATCAAACCGATCGCCTGGTAAGATAGGAAGACAAATAAAACATCATTCAAACTGCGAAAATGTACTCAGATCGCTTTGAATCGTGTTGATTCTCAACCGAGTGTATGATACTCTGTTAGAGTCGACGACCCTTAGCTAACTTAGATGGGCGTAGTATTTGGCGCCATGTGAAGAGGTTAATGAACGAAATTAAAAACTACATAAAATGAAATGTTTTGTAGATTTAATCCACTGAATTGAAAGTGAAATTAAGAATATTGGAAGTAAATCAATTAAATAATTACAGCTGTGTATGTATCAATGAATAAATGTCGCCTCACGGTTAACAAAATGTCCGAATGCTTCAGACGTTATCTATTGTATACGAAATAAGTAAAATGTATTCAACGATAAATACCTAGCCATGAGTATTTAACCATAAGGGTTAATTAGATTTTGAGGTCTTTATGAAAAAACGCTGATTTGCCATAAAAGAAATGAAAACCAAAGCGCAAAGCATGAAATAATACATACAGATAAATACAAACAAATATATTTAACATGCAAAGAGAGGTGTTCAGTAAGACAGATATATATATATATATATATATATATATATATATATATATATATATATATATATATATATATATATATATATACAGAGATATACGCATACAGATTAAGATCCACAAATAATTATTTCAACTTGATGTCACTTTTTACATCATACTTCGTCTTTTTTTATCTTACAGATGCGAATTTGAAAAGGAGAGATGTTTAAACAGCAATTTACGTCCACAAACGTTTGGTACTTGCTAATGTAACTACCAAGTCTACTTTCTTCAATTAGATTATATATATATATATATATATATATATATATATATATATATATATATATATATATATATATATATATATATATATATATATATATATATATATATATATATATATATATAAAGATTACAAATCATATGGCATATAACAGTCCTTTCAAATGCCCTGGATCCAGCAAGGGATCACGTGTGTCAGGGATTGAATGCCTTTGATAAAGATATATATATATATATATATATATATATATATATATATATATATATATATATATATATATATATATATATATATATGCACAACAATGCATACTTGTACTAAGTTAAGTCATTCGAGGGAACGACTAGATATATTCTAGGGCTACATCGAATCCATATCAAAATAGTTGCTTACGCCGACTCAGAACAGACACCAATGCGATTTGGTACTTACTACAGCTCCCCCTTTTTCAATTTCTAAATATTTCCTGCTTTACAGTACGAATGAAATTCAAAATCAATTAGGTTTTATGTTTCAAAAATATTCTTTAAAGGTTGATTCGCGAAAGTTGGATAAGACAACAAAAATATATGTGTGTGTGTGTGTGTGTGTGTGTGTGTGTGCCACTTCGAATTAAATAAGTCCTATCAATGATTTATCAGTTTCATACAAAGGGAGGTAAGAATATGTTCAAAAAATAAAACAATTTAATATTTTGTCTTTTTCAGATGGAGCATTGTGGATTAGTGATGAAACGACTTCTTGCGAGGAACAATATTTTAAAACCAAAATAAAACGTGCTTTAAAAGACAAACTTTTATGTTTTCAATGAAATGTCAGTTGTGAAAATGTTTAACTTGTTGTGACATGAAAGCCATTCGATCCTTTTATGCCTGAGATGGCATTCATTAATTTATTTTGCCATTACATTACCAGCCATTTATTAAAGGACGATTGCTGAAATTCTAATTTACGCAGTCTGTCCAAAATAGGAAGTTACCGTATTTTCAATGAAGGATGCAAGTTTACGATACACATTGAAAGAACTAATAAATTATGTAGCTCGCCAAAATGGCCCCATGTTCACCGTGATCAATTCCACGAAGCTTGACTATGATAATTTACACTGACGACATTCGAACTTACAGCAAAGCTAACCACGTTCTACACATTAGATTATAACATCATATAAAATCTAAGTAGTTTATTTTATACATACCGCATGTGGAATAATGGGAAAATATGTGCATACTGACAGGTGCATAAATAAATGTTTGAAACTGTTCAAGTTATGACGATTTCAATTTATGTATGATAGGTGAGGGACATTTTGTTCTAAATATTCGACAAGCTGTCAGTGCTAGTGACATGATAAAAGCATTTCTATGAATGAGTAAAAACAAAACGTAACACAAACTTAGATTTCAATACTCATATTGATGAGATCAGAAAGTAAAATATTTCATATACACATGACTTGTTCAGAAACAAAACGGACATTGTGTAGTGATGCACGCACTATAGAGGATGCAAAAAAATAGTAGATGTCACAGGTCGGCAAATAATATTTAATAACGTACACCATCAATTAAACTGTGGATAAACTGTGATATAAATTGTTCATCCAAATATATGAAGGATCATTACAATCTGAATTGGAAAATAACGGAGAGTTCAACCTAAACCAGACTAAAACAAAGATTTCAGTCTGAATTCGAAAATAACGGAGATTTCAATCTAAACTGGAATAAACCAGAGATTCCAGTCTGAATTGGGAAATAACGGAGAGTTCAACCTAAACAGGAATAAAACATTGATTTCAGTCTGAATCGGAAAATAACGGAGAGTTCAACCTAAACCAGAATAAAACAAAGATTTCAGTCTGAATTCGAAATTAACGAAGATTTCAATCTAAACTGGAATAAAACAGAGATTTCAGTCTGAATTGTAAAATAACGGAGAGTTCAACCTAAACTGGAATAAAACAGAGATTTCAATCTAAATTGGGAAATAACGGAGATTTTAACCTAAACAGGAATAAAACATTGATTTCAGTCTGAATTGGAAAATAACGGAGAGTTCAACCTAAACTGGAATAAAACAGAGATTTCAGTCTGAATTGGAAAATACAGGAGATTTCACTCTAAACTGGAATTAAACAGAGATTTTAGTCTAAATTGGAAAATAACGGAGATTTCAACCTAAACCGGAGCAATAACAGATCTTATTATCACATAGTCGGTAGATTTGTTCATAGTGATTGCAGTTTCATTTATTTGAGATGATAACGTGTAAACATATCACTTTACGTGATTATGATTGGTACAAATAAGCATATGAAATTATTGTGGAGTATTCTCTTTACTGATTGGTTGCCATCATGGTAAA